>VZTI01002164.1:1459693-1545793 GCA_013397865.1 Struthidea cinerea | reverse complement strand
AAAAAAAAAAAAAAAAAAAAAAAAAAAAACACACCAAACAAACCGAAACAAAACCACACCTTTGGGGTATAAGCATTAAAAAACATCATTCCAAATTAAACCATCCAGCAAACCAGAATGCAGAATAGAAAGAGCAGGCAGAGTTTAGGAATAACCATTAATTTTTGTCTGTCTCCTCTTTGTAGTCACATGTCTCTTAATTGTCACTCAATTTATTAGCATCCTGTAATTGTACGGCAGTGTGACCATAAATTCTATATACGAACAACAGCAGTTGGAGACTCCCTCATCCCATTGACTGACTCAGAATACAGGACATCACAAAAGCTTGTATTGTTGTTAGCTAAATGCAGAGAGAGAACAAGGTCCAAAAAAGACAGGTAAAGCACAGTTAGAGTCCACAATAAAGCTAAGTCTCCAAAATACAAGCTTTCTTCAGATTTCTGCTATTACACCCTTGCCAAAAATCCCCTTCTGATCTCTAATCAAGAATCAGCTCAGCCACATGCGGGGTAGCAACAGTGATCCTGTAACTGGCATGCAGAGAACAGCCTGGTATTGTACAGCACCACACTGTTCCCCGTGCCGACACAGAAGCACGGCTCCAGAAACAGCACTTACCTGTGGGTGATATTTAAAAGGAAAACCCACACGTTTGCTTTCAAGGGCCTTTAGTACAACACACACATTGTGTGGCCTCTCGTCTGGAATGGCACATTATGTAATGCAGTGCCAGACAGGCTTCTCAGCACTTAGGTTCTAAAGCAAGTACTAGACGTAGGACATCCTTGATGTCAGTGCCTTTTTGGGCCAGCAGGAAGGGGTAGGGAACTCAGTGTTATTTAAAATGGCCATTAACGTCTGTCCTTTGACAGCAGGGGGCTGGAAATGCACTTTCTTTAGGTGTATCTTTACCCAGTTTGGTATGACAGCTAATGGTAACTGCATTACCTCTTCTCCACTTATTTCAAAGCTTAAGAAAACATCACATTATACTTGAGGAACAGAACCTCCACACCCAGGAAAATTCCCTTGAGCTGTCATCGGACACCTTTGGGAGCTACTGATTTACCACAAGACATGATAAGGAGGGCATAATTATATTAAGCACCCGATGTATTCACATCTCACAAACCGAAGCAGGCAAACTGAGATAGCCTCCAAGTTTTCCACCCTTCTTTTCTATAGACCACCACCCTATCTGTTCTCAACCCATTTTCTCCTTAATGGATGGTGCAACACAAGGGCCAGGAAAACTGCCTTCCCATGGCACTGACAGAAGGAAATCTGGCTGCACTTATGTCTCTCTAGACTGTACATATCTTGCCCCTGCAGTATTGCCAAAACTCAACCAGACCACAAGAGAGGGAAAATAAATGGGCGGAAGATCCTGAGCACCAGCAAACACCTTCACGAAGCATTTAAGGGCAATATTTCCCCTTCAGGAACTCTACTACAGATCTCAGAGAGATTTTATCATGGCTGAAATTGTTGGCCTGAGCCTTAGTTTCTATTCAGGAAAGAGAAATTCATCAGTATCTGCAGGAAGCTGGGCAAAATTAAGAATGCAAACCACAGGTTTTCTTGAAACTATTCACAACTCCCATAAACAAAACAAATTCTTATCCCAACTAGCATTACAAGCATAATTTTTTAGCTCATAAACAAAAATGAAGGAAATTTTGAAAGGCCATTTCTCACAAAACTCTGTCTGCCACTGGCCTTTGTGCCAGATAAAAAGGTGTAATTCCTTCTTAACATGATTGTGCAAATGAGACGTTGACGTGGATTAGGGGAGCCTTTCCAGGAGGGAAGTTCTTCACTAAACAGAAATTTGAGACACCTGTGGTAACATTGTCATTCCTCAGGTGTCTTTTTCCTCACCCACATCTGCCTGGACAATATACAGACAAACTGAGGGGGTTTTATTCTTCCTGAAAAGCTCTCTGTCAGTGTTACCAGGGCACAGACAGCTCGAGTTCAGCTGTACTTTCACACACTGGGTCTGTGTGTCTATCTCTGCAGCAAGAAACAAACCCCAGAAACAGCCAGATAAAGTCAAGGACCGTGCCACTGGCAATCAGTTTGGATGCAGAACTTGCCATTCTCCATTGTTTGAGAACTAGGAAGGTATTTGTGTCCTGGCTTGGACTTACTGTGGCAGCTGGTTTCAGCTCCCAAGCCACTGATGGTACAGTTGGCTTGTTCACTCATTTTCCAGAACTTTCCAGTCAGATTTTTTCATATAGAAAATTTAGGTCTGGGAGAGAGGCAAGACTAAGTGAAAAAAATAAACAACATAAAAACAAACCAAAGCTAGGAATTCCCACCTTTGCACTAGTGTGAGGGGAAGCCCTACTAAACCAATGTCTAATGGGGTGGAAAAGCAAGTGCAGCAACAGTTCTCACTCATTCCAGTGCATCTCTATCAGTCCCACTACCCACGGATTAGCTGGCATGTTTATTCTTAAAGAAACTAAGAAAGGAATAACAGACAAAAAAAATGACATTTTATAAAAAGAAGAAAGTGGGAACGAGCTCCCCATATCTGGTATTCTGTCACATCTTAATGAAGCGTGCATCATCAACTCATTATTTATAGACTAATAATTTACCAGATTTTTTTTTTGCTTTTGCAATATAAAAGTATGAGGCTTAAAGCTGACTCTCTGAAGTCATCAAGAAGTCCTAGACTTCAGCATGCAAGACAGTTTTGTTCTGGGTGAGAGGAAGCAGAAACATTGCCAGCTGAGGAAAACTGCTCCCCAAAGCTGAGAACAGAAAGTGTTCATTGTTCATTTTCCAAAAACTTCATGCATCTTAAGGCTAGGACTTCCAAAGGGGCCTAAGAGAATCAGGTACTTCTAAACCTATTGCATTTCTGTGGTATTTAGATACCTCCATTTTCAAGTCTGCCCTGAAAGATATTTAAGGTGGGATTTTTCCCTTTAATTTACTATTCTCAGGCTTGGTGCCTTATTTTCAGTGGGCACTATGAAACATAACACAGATTCCTCAGTCAAAGCCTTTCTGGGCACCAGGAATTTACCACTGTGGTGGCTCAGTAGGACTAAAATGTCTCTTAGCAAGTTTTCAATCTTTTTTCAATCATTCGTACTGTAAATTATTGTCTTCTTTCTTGGAAAAAAAAAAAACAAAAATCCCAAGCATTAGAAGAACCCATCATTCAGAAATACAAGCAGATGAAGTTCCTGATTAATATGAAGTAAAAATCCCAAGATCCATTAGCCTAACAAGAACCCCATTTGCAGCTTAAAACAAACAAACAAACAAAAGTGTGAGAAATTACGCATCTGTTCCCACCAGCAGCAGTAAAAGCTAGGAGCAGGCTTGCACCCAGATAGCTACATTTTGGGTACCAATATTATATTAATTACATTAAAAATGGAAAAACAGAAACCCTTCTGCCTTCTTCATTTAGCTCATAACCACTTTTTTCCTATTTTTTCTAGAAAACGAGTGTTGTTCCATTTAAAAGGTGAGAGCCACTCTGTAGTTACAAGTGGTACTTTTTGACTTTCTTAATACAACCCTGTGGCTACAATTAACACAACGGATAAATAGCAGCTCAAATTAAGGTCTGATCCTGTTTTACTTATAGGTGCAATCCTCACAATAAATTGCAGGTTAAGCTGTTGGAGGTAAATGAGGAGAGGTGGAAAGCATGCCTGAATTTTAAGTGTTCAGACATTAAAAGCAAGTGTGAGAGAGAAGATAAGCAAATATCTAGTCAGAAAATTTGAAAACTTTAAGAAGATTTAGTGATTACTCTGAAATTCCAAATGCAGCATGTTTTACACAAAGATTTAAGAAAAGGTAGGAAATTTGGTGGTTGTCTATTAGTTATTTAATGCTTACTTTTATCCCTCACTTGGGAATAACATTTTCAGAAAAGAAAAAGAGCATGATTTTTCTTCTCATTATTTCAGAATGCTTTATGTTCATTTCAGAACCCCATTGTCTTTGAAGTTTGGGGAATAAGGGAACACAGACTGTTTCCATGCCTGGTCTTATTGTTGTGGAAATCCACTACTTTACCCCATTAAAAATGAATAAATAACTGAACCAATTTGAAGTTCCCCACAACCTCTGATTTTTACGGGCATCTTAAGGCTGTCTATTGTCTGATCTATTCTGTTTGCAATTCAATCACAAACTCCTTGCAGTACAGAAATCAAAACATTGCAAAAGAACTGCCGCCAAGCATGATCAGTCTAAGGATTTTCAGGGAGGGATTAATGAAGGAAGGTAGCTTTATGAATCATTGTCTGAGGTATGTAACATCTAACATGAATCCTAGGACTGTGTCTAGAAAAATCCTGTACACTTACTGCCAAGTGCTAAATTAACTGTCCTCTTCCTGTGACACCAGTGGGAAAAGGACATACTCAGAACTTCAGAGAAACTATCTCAAAAAAAAAGACTTACCAGGTAATTTAAAATCATTCGCTGTCCCTTCTACCACAAAATGTTGACCAAACAAGGTATTTTTTTAACTGCACTCACCCAAATTATCCAAAGACAGTGCTGGTGAGTTCTACATTCTTCATCACTCTCCAAACACTGCGTGTGCACCAAGGTTACTCAGTTACACCAGAGATCTTTCTATTTACGTTTTTCCTCCATTAAACATTAGAGAAAACTGTGAAGAAAGCATAAGAATATGCTCAAAACCTCTGTCTTTTGTTTCTACTGTAAGAAAGA
The DNA here is from genome assembly GCA_013397865.1 of Struthidea cinerea. Lineage (NCBI taxonomy): Eukaryota > Metazoa > Chordata > Aves > Passeriformes > Corcoracidae > Struthidea > Struthidea cinerea. The sequence continues at coordinate 1,541,068 of VZTI01002164.1, read as the reverse complement.
CAGAAAAACCCAGTACACATTCTCAAATAGCTCTGACCTCTCCTCACCCAAGGCAGGTTTATCCCAGAAAATCAGAAACCCCTGTCAGCTGGGGGCACTTAGCCCATCAGGTCCTTTGCATCAGCTCACGGTCCAACAAGAACCAACTGTGTGGCAGAGCCCAAAGGGCAGAGCCCAAAGCTATTCTGTTCACACAGCAGCATTGGTAGCAAAGGGGTCCTGCTGAGGGTGCACAGATATATTCAAAACAATTGTCTCAGCAGCAAAGGCTGAATTAGGAAAAAATGGAGACTGGGTCAAAATTTAAAGCTGCAAGTTGAATCATCAAATTTCCTCTGACTGTTCATATCTTCTGACTACTGCATTACAGGAGGAAGAGAAACTACGTTTTCCTATCCCCATTCTGAGGTCCTTTTGAAGGCGCCTTTGCTTCTAGCATCACCCTGAGACTCACAGCGTTTGCCTGCACTCCTCACATCCCTTCCCAGTGACACAATCCCTCTGCAGCCTCTCCCAGGGGCTGCCCACGGCTCTGGCCACCCACTGCCAACACACGCAGCAGATGTGATGGAGTAAATGCTGTAAATGCTCCCTGCTTCCCCTCAGGTCACAACAAACCCCAAATAATCCATTTGAGGGGGTCTGGAGGCGCTGTAAGGGGATGGAATGCCCCTTGCTCCTCTGCTGTTGCTGCCCTGTGGGAGGACAAGGTGAAGAGGACAGAGGGAATAGTGGTGGGTAGGGAATCCACACAGGAGCTGAAGGTCTGGAGGGGCAGCAGCCCTCTCCCAGCACGTGAGGGATGCCAGCAGCACCTACCCTCAGCCCTGCTGCCATGGGTTGGACTGAAAACTCAGCATAATGACCAACTTAGCAGTCTTCCCCACGGAGGGGCGGGAGCAGCTGGTGATGTCTAAGAGTTATATTAATTTTCCCATAATTTTGTAATTTTAGAGGGCTACCTTGAATAACTGATAAATTGCAAGTACAGAAAATGAACATGAAACCATCTATCATAGAATAAAAGAGCCATTAATCCTTTAGGAACTCATACACATTCATACTCGTACACACAGAAGAAGGGAAATGGTGCCATTCTTAGCACAGATTATTGCTGCTCAGCACAATAACGTTATGTGACTATTCATATTTATTCATTTTCCTTGAAATAAGACCTTTTTTCCTTAAAATAATCTAAAGCTGCTAGGATATCTAGTGCTTCTCTCCTGTAGTTGGTGTTGTATAAAATCACAGCAGTGTTAGGGGGGTTTTGCAGGTACTGTTCACAGAAGCTGATACAAATAAGATCATATAAATTGACTGTCCCTCACTTTTTCTTTCAAGCCACATTGTAGTTGTCAAAACCAGAAGAACTTTCTAGTCTCTACAGTAACACTCCACAAAATAGTAGGTAGCTTGTATCTAAGTTTTTTTTCCAAAAACCCTTTTCCCTGCATGATCTCTCAACATGTGGCAAAAGACTTGCATTTCTTTTTGGGTGGGTGGGTGGATTTGGGGGGATTTCTTTTTCCCTCTCCAGCACTTAGCCTTTGGTTTTCCAGCAGCTGCAGCTATTCTAGTGGAATTAACTAAGTCTGCAATCAAGTGTGGATTTCCTGATGTTTGAATAAAAGATATTTCATTGTGATTGAGTAATTTGATCATTAAAATCTATGATCTCCAGATTTTCTGAATTAAGTCTGTAAAGTTTTAACCAGATCCTGCAGAAATTGAGAGAAGTTTATCATCCTAAGTACTTTGGATCACGTGGTGGACTTTGCCATTCAGTTGAACATAAACTGACCGTTTTCCCTGATTTTAGTCCGCTAAAAGGAATAAATAGGGCTGTTGCAAAACTCCTTATCAAGGCTCTTCATTGGGATGCAAACTTAACTGTTAATTTGCCCTCAGTCATTTCATCCACCAAAGTACCAGCCTGTGACCCTGACCAGGAAAGGGTTGTACCCATTAATAGCCCAACACAATTACTGTAAGTGCTGAGGAACATGAGAATGAGATGCAGATGTTGGCCAGGCTCAGATGCTCTCATTAGCTGTTATCTCCTGTTGCAACTGTTGAGCATAAACCTACTGGTCCAGGAGGACTAGGAGTCTAATCCAGTAAGACAGTTACTGTGTTTTCAATTTTGTAACCTATTTGTGATTAATTAGTTGCGAACATACAGTAGCTAGAAAGAAATTATTAGCCATTATGGGGACTTAATTGCAGAGATACCTTTCCACTTGGTGATTGTGGTGTCTTGCAGGCTAGGGTTCTGCTGCAGGGCTCTGGATCATAGCAAAATATTTCTATTTTCTGATTTCCAAATACAATCCTTGAGGCCTGACTTGAAGCTTGGTCATGCATCTGCAGTGTGAGGTATATTGTTCATAAAATTAAAGCTGGAAGTTGTAGAAGTAATGCAAGAGTCAGGGGGTTTTATACTTTATGTTTGCAAGTTTTGAGCTTACATCTCATTTTTGAAACTTAATTTAAAATGCCTACCTGGTTTCTTCACACATCTTGATAATCCAAAAGAGCGGCAAAAAAAAAGACCCAAATAATCAATATGCTTTTCTTTTGTAATTTGATTATTTGAGGAGCATTATTTAAAGCTCTAATAATAACCTTTTCTTCTTATCCAGTGATCCTTTGCTGATGAAATACAACAGCAACCAAATGTCCAAGAGGTTTTAATACAAGTATAGAAGCTTTTAAAGTTTGTGGTGTCAAAGTAAATTAAATTGTCCCTAAGTAGTTCTTAATGCAACTGACCACAGTGATTTCTACAGGGCAATTATGGTTCACTGTGTCAGTCGTCCAGCGGGCATTAATATGAAGCAGAACAGCTCCGAAGAAGTTTGTTATGGACTGTCATATCAAGAGCCCCAATGCTAACCTGCAGTGGCCTTGATATTATTAGAACTACTGAGGGTCAGATTCCAATTAATCCACAGATTTAACAGTCCTCCACTGTAGTGGGTCTTGATACAATTAAGAAATAATGGATGACAGGAAGGATACTTCCTGGCAGTTAATGACCGATGGCAGTATTTGAAGGCCCTTAACCCAGCTGGTCATTAACTGCTCAGAGACACAACCTGGAGCTCATATTTTCTATTATAAACCGTATATTAAAGATATAAATCAACAACTTCTTTTTCCCCCTCCTCCCAATCCGTATGAGCTGCTGCTGTTGGGCTACTGTGGTAGCACTTAATCGCCACGGGAAAACCCCAGTGGGGAGACAGACTCGTGCTGTACTTTGGAATCTTGAAAACCCCTAACTGCAGCAGTCCTGAGGGCTCCCAAGGAACCTGCAGCTGGTGAGCAGAGTTTGTGCTCAGCCAGAGGGAGAAACATCTGAGAGAAGGAGAATGGACCAGAGCAGCAGGAGCACCTCAGTTTTCATATTTGTTGTGCTCTGTCACTTGTATGGCACTTCCTGTGCTGTAGAGTCCTCCTGTAATGATTGGTATAACCATGGTAACTTAGGAGTTTAGTTATTGCTCATCCAGCACTCCACTAGCTTTCCCTTGTGGTGACCTGGTGCACACATTGTATTATTAGCCAGATTTCTGAAGGCTAAGATGGCCATTTAGAGTGACAACCAGACCAGCTCACAGAAGGCAGCAAATTGGCCAGAGGTGCTGTTCTCCAGGGGAGGACACCAGGTGATGCCACCTATCTATCCTGAGCACATGGTCCTCAGCACCAGGAACAAGAAACGTGCTGCTCTTGCTATATGGGTTAGCCCGCAACACGCTGCCTTGTCCAGAAGATTGCTGTATATCTGGAGATAGCCCCCTGTCCTGAGTGGCAATTAGTGCTACTTTTTTTCTGATTGACACCTAGAGATGTCTACACATGAGCATTTTGTGTCTTAGTGCTGCAGGAAGCAGTGACTTTTTGTAGCCATTGCTGAGCTTGCTTTTCATTGCATTTGTGTAACAACCCAGCTGACACTGTCAGTGTGTTTCAGATCGCTGATCAGTACTCACAGCTGCAGATTCCAGTAAGAAAAAGGAGAAAAATCACATGGTAACAGGCATGTGTGGGGAACAGAGGAAAAAAAAAATTGATTAAATTGCACAAGTCAATATTTATGTATTTATCCATTATAACACGTTGGTCAGACTCTTCATTACCATCCACTGCTGACTTTGAAGTATTCCATCACACGGATTCATAGTGCAGAATGTCATTTTTAGGAAGTTCATGCATGATGCTCTCTCCAAGGAAGAAAGGGTTCCATCCCACTTGGATATTTCAAGTTGGTTTGTGCACTGACTGAAACTTGACTGGGATCTGATGTAATGTACAACCAAAACGCTCTGGTACATTTCTGCTACAGTCCAGTATGCTTCAATGTAATTTATTATTTCCCTATGAGAACCATGACTAATGACTAAGTCAGAAACCAGTCACAAAACACCAATGGCAGCAGTTTACAGACATGGCAATATGGCAACTATAGGCTTTTTGTTGTTTAACTTTGGTTAGTTTTTTTAAAGCTATATGCAGCAGAAAAGGGGAAGGCAAAGAAAGGAGAAACTTGAGAACTGTTTTGCCTCTTTTCTACACACTAAACATCCTTCTGCGATTATGTTGCTACCGACAGCACCTCCTGCACACCAAATTGACAGTAGTCAGTGCGTATTGTCAAATTAGGTTGGTTATCGTGCGTGTCTTTTACAGCGTATGGTGTTAATGGATTTCAGAGGCTGATAAATGCCTTCATAGACTAGAAAGGCACGGGGAAAACATAAGGTCTGCAAAATTCAGTCACCAAATTTACAGGAGGCCAGCTAAACAGGCCTAGTTGCATTTTCCCATCAACTCATCATGGTCAGTCTTTAATACTAGATTCAAAGGAATAAGGGATGCATAGAAGAAGTCACACACACATCTCATAAAACAAAATTTATCTTTAATTTGTAAGTGTCAACAGCAGTACAAAAGATGGAGTGATGGTGAATAGATTAAGGGTAGAGAGGACAGTCTTGAGGTAAATGAGCATAAATAGGCAGTCTTATAGACACTCCCCTGAGGGGTCTAAACCCCTATCATGGCATATACTGTATCACCCAAGGATGACATGTTTAACATATCAGGAAAGCACCTTGTGCAAAAAAAAAAAAGAAAAAGAAAAAAAAAATTAAAAAATCCCTCCCACCCGAAACATGTAGGTAAGGTGCCAACGTACACCAGAACATACTGTATATGGACAGTGTCTTTCAATTTTGTCTTTTCCATCAATAGCTGAGGCAGAGGAGGAGAAGACTCTTAAAAGTACCACTGAAAGATTATTTAATATTTAATTTACCTCACGTCAATACTGCACAACAAAATCCAAGAAGTCTGTTTATGCAATGAAGCAGAGCTAAGAATAACTATTCTCTTTTTTAATCTGAGAACAGATTTTTTTCTTAAATCAATATCCTTAGCAAACTTTTTTCTTTCTTTTTTTTTCTTTTTACTGTATCAAGAGGAGAGTGTGAGATGTGATGGCAACCTTTAAGTTCATTTAAAAACTTTACACTGGACTGTACAAGATTTTTTTGATAAACTATTTACATTTTCAGACTTTAAAACATATTCAAAGCAGCAATAGACACTAGTTTTTCCTCTAAACGCCCAAATAATTACCGGCCATGGGCCCAGGTAGGTACCTGCACTGTATATAGAATTTCTACAAAGAAAACCTGCCATTAAGTAGCCAGTGGGTGTTAAACAAGCAGCCCTCGCCAGTAAGAGCTGCACCCACGGTGTTGCTATAGGAATCAAAGCATAGTACCTTGACAAGAGAGTCTCAGTTGTCCCAACAGCTCTACACAAACTTTACAATTTGAAACAGCAGCTAGCATGTCAGTCCAGCATGTCAGTGAATTGTGCTGATTAAATTAACATAGAGTACAATCTCACAATATACATCACAAACAAATTACAATGTCAGGAAATAAGAGTTACAGTAAGATAAGTTATGTAGTAACAGCTTATAAGCTTGTCTTAATGTAATAAAAAAATTTTTACATGGGAAATACAATAATGAATGAACATAAATGCTAAGCATTCTAGTTTGCTACAAGCTGAAGAAGGGTACAAGAAAAAAAAACAACATTGCTTTCTGGAAAGCAAAACACAAATGACAAAGGAAGACAAACGGAGAATGCACACTAGCAGGTCTGCAATGTGCAGCATACAAACAGTTAAATATTTGCACATTCCCCATACTCCAAGAGCACCAAGGACCTCACTTGTGGTTTTTAGAAAGCGGAAATTACAAAGCAAGCCACGTCACTAAGTTGCTTTATAGCTTTCATATTGCCATAAATACCAATTTGATAAGTTTTCCTTTAGCCCAGTTCACCCCACCCTACCCCTTTTTACCCAGCGTGTGAAATCTCAGAATACTTCTTTGTCACCATTTCCAACAATTCTGGTAGTTAAAAAAGGGTGTCAGATTAAAATGAAATAGTTTTGCATATACACTGGTTTTTTTTTCCTTCTGTAGCGGGACATTGCAGTATGTCAAAAAATGTAGCTTGATCTGAGAAAAAACACAGATTTTAATGGGTTGTACTAAAAAAGTTTAGAAGAAGGGTTTTTTTTAAGGAAAAAGTGTTTTGTAAAAGATCAAATGAGGTCATATAGTATTATTCTTTTAAAAGAACATGCTTAAGTGCCATCTTGAATCTTAAAAAAGCATGCAAAACACCAAGGGGACCAAGCCCATTCATTAACTTCTCATAAAAACATGAAGAACTCTATCATACATCCTGCTGGCTGCATCTCCAGTGCAGTTGTTCTTACTGTGGCCCTGGCTCAGCAAAGTTCACCCCACTTAACACCAACACTGCACTGGTCCTCATGACCACCGTGGAAGTACTAATATGCTTCATATTAAGCAGGCATGTAAGTGTTTTGCTGGGGGAGGATGGGGTCTTAAACTTGTCGAATGTTTTTCTAGGAGATTGTTTTGAAATGCCATGTCTTTGATGTGACCGAAAAACAAAATCCAGAAAGCCAATCAAATCCAGAGATTAGATGGCGCTGGGAGGTGGTTGTGTTGTCTTTTTCCAAAGCAGAAACTGCCCACAGCTGGCTGCTGTACACTTTGCACCAGGTACCATATTTGTTGGGACTAACGCTGCTGTTGGGTTTGCATTTCCATCCCAGAGCCATCCCATCTTTTCCCTCCCCCTGCCTCACGCTGCACCTGAGTACACTGATTTAGGAGCATATCGGGATCCTGTGAACGCGCAGCAGGTGGTTTCACAAGCTAAATGGTGGTGCCCAAACATACAGGCAGACCAGAATCTGGCCAATTCTTCAGACTTGTTTCTGCATGTAAACCTGAACCCTGGAAAGCAGTATGGCTTCCATTGGGACCTTTAGCTTCCATTTTTATAAAACAAGATGTGAACTATTCTAGTTGGTGTATCAGACTGCTTGGCGAGTCTTCTTCTCTTGAATATAAGTATTTAATAATTTCTGAAAAGAAAATATATTGCATCTGTTAATTAAATAAACTGCTCACAGAGAAAATAGTATTACTATATTAGTGCTCCTGCATGGAGTTATTTTTGTCGGACAGTTTCTAAGGGGCTCAAACACAAAGCTTAAGAAGAAAATCCACGAAGCCTCTTTGAGTATTGTGTGAACACTTTCCCTGGTATTATAGCCTAATATAACAATAACATGATTAAATGAATGTACAACATAAAGGTTTCATATTATTGAGTCTTGCCTGCATTGCAAGGGCCATTTCAGTCATTTTAATCTTTCAGGGATATGCTTTTGACTTCCAAGTGCCATTCTTGTTGACTAAAATATCTCATTGGTTTTACTTGGATTCAGAAGACTGTGTTTCCCATCAAATGTAGCCAAAATTTGGCATGTTTCATGTGTCATCTTTCCAAAAAAGAAGTATTCCCTGTTTGTGGAATATGCTGTTAAAAATCAGAGAGAGCACAAGTGAGGCATCTTGCTGTCCCAGCTACAGGTCCACAATACTGCGCTCACACTGCGGGTGTAAATTCAGCATCTACATGAGGTACAGTGACTTGTCAGCATTTAATATGGACCAACATACACTGATATAGAACAAAAGTAAATACATAACTTATACTTCACTAAGTATCCATGAACAAAAAATAAAATTCTATTTCCTATGTTATATTTACACAATTTAAAAAAAATCTAAAATGAGATGGTAAATTCATCAAAAACTTTGTTTTGAGCTCCGATTAATAAAGTAAAAATGTTGGGTTTTATCCTTATGATTGTCCTTCTTTGATTTCTACTGACATTTTAGAGCCAATGTCGGCTAATAAATAGAATAACATGCTCATAGGCACAATTCAGATTCAAATATGTTACTCCCATTCCCCCAGCCAGTAAATGCAATTTTTACCAGCTGGCAATTCCTGAACAGCCAGTCATTTTTGAGAATGTGGCTTTAACATACAGAGCATCAGCATTGAGGCAGGGCTGGAGCTAAAACAAAGTGTTCATACATACATGTATTTTGCATAAATAAATGAAATAACAAGACATAAAAATGACTCAAATCCGGCAACTGTGAGGCAGGCCCACACGAGTCGAAACAGATGACTTTTGTTCATGTAGTTTTCGTACAACAGTTTCACATTAGTCAGAAGTGATAAAAAATACCATTTATATCCAGTGCTTATAACACTTACGAAACAACATCTGTGAGTGTGTGGTTTTTTTTTGTACTACAAGCAAAATCAAGTTTCAGTCCTAAAGAACAGTCCTTTGTTCTCCACAAGCCTGCAGAATATTATTTTGGCATGGTCATAAAATTAAAAAAAAAAAATTAACCAACTAATCTAAATGTTTGCCTTTGTGCAAAAAAGTAATTACATAAAATACAATGCTAGCAATACAGCATTCTACCTATGCAACAAAACCAGAAAATAAAAGAGAGCAAGAGAGAAAGAAAGTGACATGGGGGGAGGGAGAGATACTTCTAACTGGAGAATTATGTAAGACATCAATAAATAGTCTTTTTTTTTTTTTTTTTTAGGAAAGAATGATGTCCTCCCCCCAATCCGAGCTGAATGTATTAAAACCAGTTCAAATTCCCAAGCTATTTTAAGAACAAAAACCACTTTCTATCAGTACCTTAGCCAGCTTAAAGAGGACGCTCACCAGCTAATGACACAGCATATGCCTTTAAAGACTTGGCTAGACCAGTTTATTGCTTATTAGACATGGACTCAGAACACATTTAAATAAATATTAAAAATATAGCTTTTTTTTGTTCCAAATTACAAAATGGTCAGAGAAATTTGACCATTGTGTTTCTACGCCATTATCTTTATAAATTGTCCTGTAAATTGAACAATCTTCTTTGTCTTGGGGGTCGTTCTCTCACATAGAAACGTGATTCCTACAGTGGCAAAAATGGCTGTTTCTGACAGAACAGGTGTTAGTGGGGCTGTGAGGAAGACGACTGCTCCTCCCCAGAGCATCGTGTCATTGCAGCTCACGAGAGTGTCTGCGGGACAGGATGCACGAGGACAGCCAGACTAACACCAGGCTCCTTGTGTCGTCTGGGCCTGAAGCAAAGCCTGCACAGCTCTCTGGGAAGATGCTCCCAAACTTCCAGAGGAGCTGCTCTTGGCCCACTGGTACCTCTCAGCCCGAGCCTGAATTTATCACCAGTGTGCTGAACACATCCAATTCCAAATAAAAGCTGAGGGAGTTGAGGAGCTTCAGCACACCTATTCATCAGGCCTCTTGGAACTGTATATATGTACAGTGATCTATTTGTGAACAGGAGTGGAGTATGAGGGAAAAAATAAAGGCAGTTTCTCCTCCATCTTTAAAATCTAATATATTCACTATCTTTGAATGCCTTTCTCCTATATTTCCCAGAATTTTCTCCAGTAATTGCATTGTTTCTAGAAGTAATACAAACAGAAATTTTTGTTTCTATAGCACCTTACGTCCAAAGATCCCAAAATGCTTGACGAGTCACATTCCCACATGACTAATATACAATAAATACTTTTGATGACCCATTTTCCCACCTTCGCAGTTAGATATTTGAGTGGCCTTCCCTCCCGCACTTGGAGTCTCACAAATAAATCACTGCATGAATCCTTAAGGTAGCACAGCTCCTTCAGGTGGCAATAGGAACATGATGTACAGAGCCATGATTTGCCACAGGATTCCTCAGGCCCTAAAAATTCAGCATGGTGGACTCTAAATGCAGTTTGGATTTCACATCTGCCCTTGCTGTCTAAGTATAGAAGTTTATAACTATAAACACATTTTTAGGGATATTTGTACGCTATGTACATATAAAAGTACTCACTTTATTTTGCAATACATATAGCAGAGTGTTTCCAAGTGCTCCTTGAACATACAGTGTTAGAGGAACAAGTGAATCTCTCATTCATAAAAGTCATGTTCATTTTAGTAGCAGGTGCACTTTTATTTTCATATACCTGTGTGATTTAGGGAAGGGGAAAGAAGAGGCTCTTTAAAATATCGATAAGGAATTGTAAGTGTAATGCCACCAACTGTACTTTTAAAAATAAATATTAAGTATTTGGACCCTTGACATTCTGGAATGAATAAATTATTTAAGAGAAAATGTGTTAAGACTGAATGCAAGGGTTAAAAGCAAAGGGGTAGAGAATGTAATCAGAGGTGGCCTCACACTGCTAAGACAGGCCCGTCCATAGCTGGTGATTGCTCTTTTGTGCTTACTTAAAATTTCGCACTAATGGCACATCAAGAGGCAAAAGCAATTGGGCACATGCACTATGGCAACCATGTTCACTAATTAAGAATATCCTGTCTCCAGATTCCTGAGTACTTTACCATATTCTGGAAAAAAATTAGGTTTTATATATAATTTTTTCTTTTTAAAGATGCCAAAGGATTGTCTAAGACTTTACAGTGTCTCCTTTAAGACTTTTTGTTTAAATGTTAAGATTCAAAAGTTATGAAAAGTTTGGCACATCAGAAGTTCAGCTATACATATGGAAAAAAAATGGAATTCAGAGACTATTTTTTAAAGACGAGCTATGATGCACAGGTGTGCACACTTGCGGACTTGTTCTGTTTCACAATATGAAATCTGCAGTTTTTGTTTTCTAAAATAATCCAGAATAAAAACACATTCACAACCTGTAGGCTGGCACAGCATACCTGAGTGAGAATGTATAACCCCCATCTAAAACAGTAACTTAAACCTTTATCAGCATCCAAACGGAAAAAGACAAAAGGTAAGACTTGTAAGACAGCTATTGATTCATATAAGTTTTCAAGTCCTGATGTCTGATATTTATGTCTTCATCTAAATTAAAAAAACAAAACAAAACAGAAACAAACAAAAAAAAACAAACCAAGTTCATGAAAAATTAGGGAAACAATCTGTCTCACACAATAAGAAACATTTAAGACCATTCTGCTGATGTAACTGTAGGAGCCACACATGCATGCAGGCTCTTTAAGAACTTTTGTTCAAAAAAACCCCAAAAAAAACCCAAATTAGTCTGAGTACTTTAATTCTGTGAACACTCCTTAGTTGGCACTGACTGCCTCATGGGCTTCGTTTTCACTACTATAGTCTGATTTGGGATCATCCTCATAGTCCTCGTACATTTCTATTTCATCCTCTCCGTTTATCATTTCGTTTCCAGGAAGGCTTCCGCTGTCCGTCTTCATACCATAAGTGCTCTGGATGACTGGGATGCTGGGCTCAGGGCTGGCGGAGGTGCTGGAGCAATCTGATGTCATCTGAGGGGATGGCGTGGTGGTTGCCATGGTGATAGCACCAGGGTAGACAACTCCTGTTCCCGTGGTGATTGGAATCTGAGGCTGTTGTCTGGAGGGAAAAATAAGAAGGAAACGTCATTTGATGTGTTTAGAGGAGGGAAGACCTTCTGCAAGCCCAAAGGAAAGAAAAGCAGATGGTTTCCTAGAAAGGCTGCATGTATTCCTCTGGGCTCATAGGCCAGTCCTCTATGGTACTGCTTCATCTTATCTCCCCCAAAGGACAACTGGGAAGTGAAGTGTTTTCAGTCACTACCCGACATTCTTGCATGTATTTTGTGTGTTTATTGAAACCATAATATGAACTAGCACTTGGAGAGAGACCATCAAAAGACAGCCTATGTGATGCCTGCCTGCTGCTGTAGACAACATGTATCCAAAATCTAAACCCTCTAAACTCATGGCAAGAGCTTCTGTTAATGAGAGACCTCAAGATTACTTGCAAGTACCTAAAATGGCAGACAGAAACTGTAAGCATCTAATTTACTATGCAAATGCTAGGTAGATCCCTACATCACTTAGACATTCTTCTGATATTCTATTTCTGGCTTTTGATTCTTATTTGGATCCATGATCAGAATGCCATTTCCTTTTCAGGATTTTATGTGTAAGACTGGTGTTTTGAAGTGAAGTACTTGATAAAAATGAACAAATCTGCTCTGGAAGATGCTGATTTGTATTGACTAGTTATTGAACATACATGCCTATTTGCACAATCTATTTAATGAATCATACATTTCAATGTATTCCCAACCTTCTTCAGAGCAATATTGACCCAGTAGCAGTGAACTATTATAGAATTCTAGCAGCAGAAACAGTGTCAGATATGTTTCAATAGTCTTAGGAATCTGCAACTTCTTGACCGCTGAGTCGTTCTATATTAAATTCAAAAGGACATTTCATAAATCATTCACAAATTCCTAATCATTGGATAAATCAATACACAAAATAATGTTAAGCTTATTTACAAAACCCTAAAAGTTGCGTCTTTATTGTTCATTGGTCAAACTCTAATTTTGATAAATATCACACTAGAGAGTTACTGGGACCCTGAAGTCCTTCGAGTTTGGGTACTGATACAGTGAAATCATGAACACTGTGTGTAACATACCATTAAAATAGCTTGTAGTCCTGCCATGGCTGGTGCTACTAGCCTGACTCTTACAGCCTCTGCACAGCTTGAGAAATTCAAACATCTGCTGTGTAAGTCTCGTACACCTGGCTAGCAGCGAGCAAAAACGCAGTAATTCATTTGACACAGTCATTATACTCCTGTTTGCAAATGATGATTTGCAGATGATTTACAAACAGCTTGGGATTTTTCACTAAATTTTCACTTTTTAAATGGTCTGATAAATGTTCTGTGAAAACAATTTTCAGCCAATGTATTTGCTTGCAAGTGATTTTCTGCAAACATCTTTCAATACTTTATCCATAAAATTGAACACCTACCTCACATGGGAACATTTCTGGTTTAGGATTGCATGTTTTCAGGAGTATAAACTATTACTGCTAAAATCACACACGTATCTCCTCCACAACTTCTAGATGCAGAAAATGTTCACATTAATTAATGTTTCCACAAAGCAGAGGAAAAAGAAACCAACACATGGTCAACAGAAAAAATTTACATAGTTGTCACCAGGCCATACACACTTAATTCTTTCTAATCTGCCCATCGAAAAACTACTGGTACTAATCTTTTGCCGGTATTTCTTAGAATAAATAAATTCACAAAACAAAACACCACCAATTGTTTATCAAAGAACACCATAATATCAATGCCAAATGATGCTTTGAGAAAAGTTTTCACAACTCCTGTAACAGAAGTTGTAGAACCTACTCAAAGAATGATTGACCCCAAGCTGCTGTGTTACAGATGACATTAATTATCAGAACACTAATATCCACCTCTACACCTCTCCCACCAAAAAAGTTTGCATTTTTTCAGAATCAAATTGTCTTTTTACAAGCAGCAAGAACAATTTAAAAAGTCTGCTAAAGACAGTGCTGTGAGATATGTTGATGGTTATCAGTGTTAAGGCCTAAAGGACAGACTTAAGAAATCCTGGTATTCTTTCAAATGCTTATCACATTAGCAGAATCCTTTTGCACATCCACATTTCCGTGGGACTGGCTACAGTTGTCCAAGTACCACCCATTTCAAAATATAAAGGGAGGAGGTCATCTGAGCATAAAGAAGCCAAATTTACAGAGGTACGTTTTATTTAAGAACACACCAAACAAATGCATGGCAAACTACAGAATGAATCTAATTGTCTAAGAACTTGATTGGTGTAACAGGAAAGTTAAAGGCTTACTGAATTTGTCGTTCATAAATGCAATCCTTTTCTACATGTTAAACAAAAATCAGACATGCTGTGCATGTCTGCTGCTGCCTGGGTAATAACTTTAAATTACCTATATCTCACTGTGGAACTGTAAACATGTGGTAACTGTACCACCTAATTGGAAAGGGTCTCAAATTGCTACCCATTTGCTAGCAAAAAATTTGCTAGCACTTAAACATGGGCACCTACACACCCCCAGTAACTGGACACCTACCTCTGATTTAATACCTGTTATTATTTAGAGCTGATCAGGTTGTCACTGTAAATTCTGCTCTAGTTGCTACATTACATCCAGAAAGCCTTATTTTAAAATATCACAAACTATGTGGATGGCATGTGTTACTGGAGATGAGTCTTATCATTTCCTAAGTAATTAAGTTCTTGTGGGGAAGAAAACAGAGCATTTATTTAGATTACCACTGCTCTCCCTGAAAGGAAGAGTTGGACTTTCTAACCTACAACTCTGGCCATTATGTTTTCTGTTATTTGTAGGTCTTAGAGGCATTCATGTTAATGGAGTCTTTTACAACATTAAATTCCACCCATTTAATCATTGCCTCAAGCTAGAGTTTTACCAATCATAGAACCTTGAAGGGGGGACATAAAAACATACTTTACCTGCGAGCTACAGGTTACAATTCAGCTCAGTTGCAGATGGAAGTTTTCTGCCTGTTAAAATTTCCAGAAAGCAACATTAATCTTCTGATCTCTTCAGATCTGTGAGGACTGGTGGCACATGGCTACGTACCCTGGCTTCAGACCACTCCTGTCTCCACCATCTTCTCTTTGACAAAGAAATCCTTATGTGGACAATTACTAGGGGTCACTCTCCTCTGCTCTGCCAGCACTGACAACACATCTGTCCACTCTGGGGCCAAAGATTTGGCCCAAAATGTTTAAATAAATATAAAAATAGAAGTA
The DNA here is from genome assembly GCA_013397865.1 of Struthidea cinerea. NCBI lineage: Eukaryota > Metazoa > Chordata > Aves > Passeriformes > Corcoracidae > Struthidea > Struthidea cinerea. Next base: position 1,525,979 of record VZTI01002164.1, on the reverse strand, counting down.
ACATGAAAATTCTTAGACAAACTGACCTGCTCACAAGTTTGTGGCATTAACAGTCTTAGGATTTTTCTGGAGAATGCTCCACTTTTGACTTTTGCCAAACCAGCTAAACATTTAAATTGGCAAATTACCATTGTTTTCTGATCCCTTCCCAACCATTTTCTGACAACTCTTTAAATGACTGAAGCAAAAATTGATTTCATTAAGGAAAACGCTCATATGCTACACACCCCTGAAACTTACATTCCCATAAGGAATGAAATAACAGTAAATCTCACAAAAGCACCCACTGTGTACTTGCTTTAAGTTCAAGCTACAGGAGTATAATATTACAGACTTATTCAAAACCATAGCCTAGCAACATTCAGACTATGTGTGTACAGTAGTTATAAACACTATAAAGGCTTTATTCTAAACATCTTACGCTGGTAAAGCACAGAAAAAAGTTACTGCTTACATCATTTTGCAGAGAAATGTATATAGCATATACTTGTATTTAGAGTGTATTAGACTGTAAAAATGACTGAGCAATGAATTATCTTTGTAGGACAAAGCAACAAAAGGCAGACTCTTAACTTAAAATATCTGAATTTATGGTTTATATATGATCCATTTGTTAGCTCACATTTATTTATGCATTACAAAAAACTACTATTGAGGATGAATTGTAAATCACTTGAAGTCTGTTTGGGATTAACTTATGCTGAAGATATCATTCACAAGTTCCATTAATAATTTTACTATTAAAAATAACTCAATTATTTTAAAGACATAGCTGGCTTCAGATTCAACTTCCACTAGACTGAAACCAGCGATTTTTGAATGTGCTCTGCATTAAACACGAATTACTTCTGTATATTATTTGCCTCATTTGGAACAAAATTCTTAAATGTAGGTGTGCAATACACTATGCACACTGTAAGTTCCACTCTATTCTTTAAAATACTTGGCAGTTCCTAGATTCTGTCTATCAAATAAATAACATTTATCTGAAAACATTAATTTCCTGCCCAATTTATTCCAAGAAATCTTCACTCTCATTCAATTCTTTGGAGGCTTTTCTTCAAAAATCAGAACAGAACCTGGCCATTCATTAGCTTATTTCTCTATTTTATTTTAAATCCTGGCTAGTTTGTGTACTGAGATTCTTTAAACTCCCTTTGTGCATATTACCAAAGTTTATCAAAGATTGTGGCTCACGGAAGTGAGCAGTGTGAGCCTTTTGTATCAAAAAAGTTTGAGCCAGGGAGAACTCATATTTGGGGTGGGGGGTTGTACCCATAGCAGAATTATCCTGTGTTAGGCCGTGGCTCACCTAAGGGAGTCTGACTAAGGGAACTGGCCTTTACTGGATTGACTAAAACATAAATGTACATTCAGTATAAGAAAAATACAAACAGAATTATGAAAAAATATATTCTTTCTTGCTTTTTGCTGTTTCCTCTAGCCACCTGTTTTGAATGTGTATCTGACTCTTCACATATCATCTACTACTCATCTTTTTATTCTTTGATGATATTTTGGTGTCCCCATTCTCAACTTAATTGGTTTGTTCTTTAAAAAAAAAAAGGCAACAAAAAAACCCCAGCAGTACTTCAAGCAGCATGAAGCACTTGGCACATTTCATTGGAGTCTATTTTGTACTTTTATTCTCTATCTTCCACTGAAATATTTACTGTAAACACAGAACATATTCAGTCTGAAAAACCACATTTGTCTCTTACTTCACTCTGAAAAGGAAACAGCGTCTCAACTCTCACGTCTACAGTTCTGAAGGACGATTTATGTTGTTCCATCAAAACAGTGGAAAAATAATGGGGGTGTGAGGTCAGTTAGGAAAACTGTTCCATCTGATGCTTTATGTAATATTTACATTAAACACAGGGAAAAGTAAGCTTAAGAAGATGATGGGCTCAGTTACTGTGTTTCACTTAGTTATAATATGATTTGGAAGAAATGTTGCTTTTCATTACTTAGTAAACTATTCTGCTGAGACAACAATTCCATGTTTTATGTTTCAGTTCAAAAAAGATGATCTAGTCTGGTTTTTTTTCACTAATTTTACTTGGTGTCTCCCAATAAGTTTGTTTTAAATTATTCTCGAGCGAAAAGGGGAATTTGGGACAACAGTGGGAAGTCACAGGGAAGTATGAAATAATTTTTTTTAAATCCCAGCCTGTGATTCCTCAGGACTGATATCTGTATTCACATTGAACGGCAACATAGATCTCATTTCACCTTTAGGGAATGCATCCATTAGACTTCCTACTCCCTTTTCCATCACTTGCACAACTAAAAGTCATCAGTTTTGGTAATGTCCAGTGCATCATCATATAACTGCACAGAGGTAGTTTGCTTTAAACTTCTTCAACATTGATAGAACATGGTGAAGTTGACTCAGCATAAATAGGAATTGGAACCAATCCTTTAGCAAAATGGGGACATTCTCACTGTTTTTGTGATCATACTGTTGGATATATGAAAAAGATGTTACATTTAGGTTGCACCAGTCTGGTTTTGAATAGCTTTTAGTACATATATTTTTAATAGAAATATCACTCTTTAGGTAGGCACTTTTAGAAGATTCTTAAGTCCGTCCTCCATATTTGCTCCCCTATTTAGCCATGAGTTTGAATGTGTAAAATGCTACTGCTTAATACTGTTTTGAATTAGCAAACAATTCTCAAATTGTTCAAAGCACTGTTTTGGCATTTCTTTTGCATTTCTTGTCTAGATGTGATTTGGTCTGTCAATCTGCTTTGGAAGACGTAAGATAGAATTTCATTCCCTTAATCTGAATATAATTTGTGATGTTCTGTATAAACGCAGATTTCTATTTAGAGTCCTATGTGCAATTTTGATGGAAGACTATTAGTAAACAATTTCCCTTAGACTGAAGAATAAAAACCAATGTCATAGCTGTAGACTGGAAGGATATTTCAAGATATCAAAACCACTTCTATTTACTGATTGAAGAGAGCCCACATTGTTGCAGGCTGTACCACAAAATAATTGACTGCAACAGGAGTTCTGCATCCCAAGCCAAAAATGAGGGCACATAATCGACGTCAAGGTCAATTATCTGGTAGTGAAGTAACCAACAAAAGGAGACTATTGTGATTAGAGAAATAAGCAGAACATTGGGAATTTGGAAAGGCTGGCGCTGGAGACAGCTTTTAGACTCTTTGTAAATCACCAGAAACATTGTGTTAGAGCACTGAGCATCACAGATTAATTCATAAAAAGAAAAAAAAAACAGGAGAGAGAAATCAGTTATGGTGCAGTTGTTTCACTGGACTTTTGTTATCTTTAGCCTGTTGATGTTTCATAGCGCTTCTTTCTCTGCTGAACACTAGAGGAAATACCACTAAAAACACACACAATGGTCTTAAAACTGTGCCAGGATCTTTTTCAGCCATATATTTTGGGTTATAAATCTACCCAGTCTATCTATGCACTACTTGAAAGACTCTTTCTAAAACTTATTTTTTAAAAAATATTCTTTTCCACACTTCTATATATAACAAAATTCCTAGCAGCTTCATACCATGGTATCATTCATTCATGTGAGTTCCTCACACAACTGCTATTACTCCTCTGCCTTTTCCCCCTCTCCTGATTCCTTATTCTACACAGGAATAATCCTTGTGTTTTTCTCTTTGTCCTTTTCTTAATTTAGGAAATGATGCTGCAGTCATTACTAGCCCAGGATGGATTAGCTTACTAAAAACTCACAAAAGACATGATTCAAACCTTTCAGGCTAATGGGAAACAACTTCTTTTGACTTTATAGAATTCCACAATCAGTCTTATAATCAGCGTTCAGTAGCAAGCTGATGGCTCCATATTCCACCTTATGTTTTTAATAAGGTCTTACCAGTTCAAATCCTTTCCTTCTAAATGACATTAGTCAGTGACTTAAACAGATAAGTCTATTTGGTTTCAAACAACGTGCTCTGTCTTGGAAAACAATTACAACGATTGTACTCACCCTACGGTAAAAAACTGCCTCATCTCCTGTCTTCGAGACCTCATCAGTTGCTTGTATTCACCAATACGCAGTTTCTTCCCATCCACAATGCAGGTACGTTTTGGTCGAGGTTTGTATTTGTAATTAGGATACTTTTCTAGGTGGATTTTACTTAGTCGTGCCTGCTCTTCATAATAAGGTTGTTTCTCTTGATTTGACATGGACTTCCAGCGAGATCCTATTGACACAAAATGTTAGTGAGTGCTCAAGTAAAGCAGGTTTAGCTTTGCACATATGCAATTCAATTTGCCTTCTCTCCATAATAAATTTTAATTTAGTTAAATAAACTGATTTAAATTTACATTGCTCTGCACATATATTGGCTTTCACAACCTGAGACACCTTAAAAGAACCCTGACTTTCAGATATTGCTGCAGACCAAGCATATGTAAATCTCTGTTAAATAGGTGCACTTAAAATCAATAGTTAAGTCTCAAAATCTCAGCCTCGTGCTGCAAAACAGACTACTTATTTTTTTACAATAAGAGCATTAATCTGTGAGTAATTCCATACGTCTGTAATACCACGCAGAGTACGATGGTTAAGGAAAGTCTGCAGCCATACTTTCACTGTTAAAAGCCTAAAATATTGCCTAGGGACACAGTCTTCTTTGATATTTTTATGAGAATTTAGTTTATACACTCCAGCTAATAGATATTAACAACTTGTTATGTGGCAGGAAAAAAGTATCAAACCTTATAGATTTAGCAAAGTTATGAACAATCCCTTGCTGTCTGTGTGTCTTAAATTTACTGAACTTCTGATATAAGCTTGGCATAATACTAACACCTATTTTAAATCCTATTATGCATATTATTTTCTGGCCAGATGTAATAAGCACACAGAACTGAATCGAGAAAGTTACATTTCACAAACTCACACTGGAAAGATAAAAGTGAAACAGAAAGTACATTGTAACTATATACACCTCTTCAGGTACTGTAAGCTCTCACTGAGAGCTGCACCAATAAAAAAGTTTAAAAAATTAACACAGTGTACACAGGAAGAGGCAAAAGTATTCAGATCTCTTGTATTATTTGTAAGGAGCTATCTAAACACTTGAAGAGAGACAGGAATAAGAAATTCAGAAAATAGCTTTTGGTGTCTTTTAGATGAATAAAACGATTACAGCTGTGGTAAACGTGGGTGGAAGCTATTCTTTTACCAACATTTTTCATACATCAACAAATGGAAAAGTTGTATAAATATTATCCGTAGCCAGCAATATTCTGTGTCAGTTCTAATATTTCAGTCTCTTTTCTCATTGTCCTGGAAAAGTTGCACAGATATTATGTGGACATAGACTTATTTGTGGCAGAGCAGATACTGACAGGTTAATTCCATGGCTAACAAACACTCAATTGCTGGCACTTCTGAAATATTTATGCTGGAAGTTTACATTTTAATGAATACAGTTACTATGCTCCTAATAGTTTTTTTCACAGAATGCACACAAATAATATAGATTCCCTACAGCTGCCAACACTGAAACAGTGAAGGTTTTATACAAAACTGAAAGGCTATTCATATAACTCACTTATATGGTAGACAAAAATATGAGAACTACTAAGAAATATTTTGGAAGTTTTAGGACAAAGTAACATTTATTTCTATGTATTCTTGCTTCTGATTGAACTAACATGCAACAAATTTTGCTAAGAATGTATTTGAACTCAGAGTTTACAATAAAATGATTACAGAGGAAACTTGATTTTTACTTTTATTTATTATGAGCTACATTTGGAATCTGTCTTTCACTTCAAAGACTCAAAAAGCAAATATAGGTTTTAACATTTCACCACTCATTTGCACGTATGTTTCTAATTCTCTCGAGGGGTCTTAAAAAGCAAATCAAAATTTCTCAAAAATTAGTCCATTTATTTGCACAGTGGCAAAATATAATCCATGGAATATTCTCCAATTGTCCCAAATTAAATATTAACTATGGTGTCTTTTACCCAAGCAATATTTTAACTTCATGCTTCTAGTGGTTAGTTTTTTGAATATTGCAACGTTTTGAACCAAACATCATTTTGGATGTGAGGTTTGCATGTACAGGTCTTTTGAACTATGCCAGGTTTCTTTCTTTAACGTTGCACTGTCTGACATAAACCTTTGATTTTGATTTTGTACTTTTTTTAACTTTTTCCCAGTATTTAGTCTATCAAGTCCCATTTTACATTCACATGATTTGTAGTTCAAGTGCATTCTAATGGGATCTAGCAATTAAACCCTTTATGGGGACACACTCTTGCAACAGATTTCACAAAACATTCCTTTTCAATTCTGCTAAGTTTTAAAGCATGTTGTGAGTGCTGTTGAGAATAAAAAGCGCTAGGGAAGGGGCAGAAAGGGAAAAGGAAAAGAAGGAAAATGAATACAGTCCATGAATCTTCATTTGTATAAGTTTCATTTATTCCAATTTCGGTGAACATCTCCCAGAAAAAAAAAGGCCTAAAATTAGAGAAGTTCATAGAATTGTAGAATGGTTTGGGTTGGAAGGCACCATAAAAATCATACATTTCTAACCCCCCTGCCATGGGCAGGGACACCTTTCATTTGATCAGGTTGCTCAGAGCCCCATCCCACCTGGCCTTGAACACTGCCAGGGAGGGGGCACCCACAACTTCTCTGGGCAACCTGTGCCAGTGCCTCACCACCCTCACAGTAAAGAATTTCTTCCTAATATCTAATCTAAACCTGCCAACACAACCTGTTGCCTGTTGCCTTGCACTTACCTAGGATTTTGCTGATGTTGGAGTTGTGCATGTCAGGGAAGGCCTGGAGGATTTTCCGGCGCTCATCCTTGGCCCAGACCATGAAGGCGTTCATCGGCCGCTTGATGTGGGGCTCGCTGCTGGCACGGCCCCGCGAGTCCCGGTAGACCCGGGCTTCAGCCACCGTGGCCCCTCCTGTTGGCCAACAATAATACTGCTGTAGTTTAGCGGCAGAGCCATTCACTGCTTTACTCCCTGTAACGTCAGGGCAGGAAGAAACAAGATGGATGCAAAACATTATTACGTGGATTAGGAAAGTGCTTTCAGTGCTGTGCTTATTTTAGCCTCCTTTGCTCTCTGTCTCTCTCTTTGCTGCCAGATCTATGAGAGAGAGAGAGAGAGAGAGAGAGAGAGAGAGAGAGAGAGAAGGGCCAACCAGTGGTCTCAGTGTAACTGGCCAGGTTTGCCCATCTGAGATGATCCAACAACAAATTGAAGAAACAAACTGCACCGATATTTCTCCAATTAAGACATGGAGATTTGATAACGTTTCCATTTGGGACTTTAACGTAAAATACATGCTCTGAATGCTCAACAAAACTCACATAAAAGTTACATTTGAGAATCCAAACTGATGTAGGCCTGTTGACACAAGCCATTGACAATGACTTTGCTGCTTGAGCGGTGAAGCCAACGTTTCATAAAATGGATTATACAGTGCACCAGGTACATGCTGCCTTTTGTATGGATCCGATTACATTTGGAGCTGAACATTTTAAAGTTGCATTTGCTTTGGTTGAATTTTAGATGTGCATTTGACCACATATATGTAATAAAACTGCCTCCAACAGGTACACGCACAGAATCCTGGAGCCTCCAGAGTGGGAGACAAGACATCCAGCTCCATGCCTGCTGTGCTTTATTGTATCCCAATGTCCTGTTTTTATCTGCCATTCACCTAATGCCAGCCTTAACTGGGTTTTTGAATGCATCCAGCCCTGTTTCTTGACCACAAACAGCAAAGCCTCATGAGGATTTAGAGTTCAGAGAGCTGAAGTGCAGAACTAGTTACTATGGGAGGAACAGATTACCAAGGCATGCCTTTACTGGAAAAAAAACTTCTGCAATTGTGATGATAATATATGTTTTTAGAGTTATACCTTAGCTATAAAAAAGGCAAAAAGTGTTTACAGTGGGAGACTCACATGCTTAGTCTTAGACCTCATCAAACTGATCATATAATTTAATACCTTGAAAAAACAAGATACTTGACAACAAATTAGTACAGCAATAGGCCTCCTTTTTTTAATAAACTATTATAGCAACCAACATGAATTTATTTGCCAAATAATATAAGATTAATTCTTTGCAGTAAATAAAACAAAACACTGCAGTTTTACTGAATACAGGCGCAAGTTTTAGTTGTGCAAAAATCAATTTTCCTAATTCAGAGTGAAAACATTATAGAGGCATACCTTTTTAAAAATTCTATATAAGAAACACATTTACATGAAGAAAGGCCCCTAAAATAGAGGATGCATAACTAATACACTACCTTTTTGCCACCAGGTCCACAGTACATTAATTTCATTTAAAACGCACTGACCATACAGGATAAATTGATTTCGCTTTATATGGTGTTGACAGCCATGTTTATTGTGCAGTGAAATGTAGTGTAGTTTCAAGCTGACTATATCCATCAACACAGGGCAATATGCTGACTACTGGGCCAGATGAAGACATACATTACTCTGAGAGCAAAACACTCATTCGCATACAGCAGTGTCTTCTCCTGAGGATCACCGGGGTAATTTATGATGCCTCCAATGCCATTACTTTACAACTGACACCAATTTGGCACTTTGTATACTAACATGCGTGCACATAAAAGAAGACAGGTTTGTGGCAAATGTGAGCTGCAAAACTGTTTTAACACTGTTCTAAGTTAAGCACCATGCTACAGGTGTTCTGCATTTACAGGAGGCTGCAGTCAGCTTTTTACCGCAAAAGGGAAGGGCACTTTTGCAGAGATATCTGCAGGTAGGACCAGTTTAGGGGGGGTGAATGGTTGATGAGGCTCTGTCCATTGTTGCCAGAAGCCTTGGACCACAAACATATCAAAGATACCATATTTTGAGAGAGGATGTTTTTATTTAGAAACTGCAATAAGTTGCAAACATAGTAAGTCAACACTGAAATATTTGTTGAGACAAAGAGCTATATAATTTGAGAAAAGTCAAACACAGCATGTAACAGTTATTCTATCCTTTAAGATAATGTAATAAAAATAAGTTACTAGTATGTGGGCAATCAGGAAGCTGGTGACAAAAATATTAAATTATTGTTTATGCAAAAGTTATCATTTGTTATTCAGCTGCTTTACTCCCAACAAAGGAAAGACTTATTTGAATCCATAGGATGTTTTTCCATCTCTTACTTTCCCAAAGGTACTTATTCACTACAGCTAAGGAAGAATTTGTCTTTAGCCCTTTCTAACATGATTTTGGACTTTTCAATCCTAATGCAAGTAAAGAGTAGTTTTACTGGGAGCAAGATTATAGGTGGCTTTTTAATCTGTAATTTAGATAGAATGAATTTAATATCAAATTTAGATAGAATGAAAAGAAACAAACAAAGAAAAAAAACAAAGGCAAAAAAAAAAAAAAAAAAAGGCAGAAAATGACCATAAATAATCTGTTTTCAGAGGAAGGTTATGTTAGAAAACAATTCTTACATGGAGTAATAAATTACAACCACCCCAAGAAGGTCAACTCTGGCTGCATCTGCTTTATGCAAGTCCATACTTGAAGGACTTGAAAAAACAGCCAAAGAGTTGATGTTCTTTGAGCTTGATCTCTGGGGAAATATTTGCAAGTTGACCTATAGGCCATCACAAAAGCATTTGCAAAATGAATTTCTGCAAATAACTAAAGCAATATAATCTTCATGCTCTTCTGTCTCAGAACCACAGAATTATATTCAGCATATAAAGCATTACAATAAAATCATTCTTGTAGCATGGGATTTTATGGGGGGGAGCCAGAAGGTCTCAGTACCTTTTTAGATTAGAAATGAGGTGCTAATGATACAAATACACATACGCTCAGTGAGGTTTTACAAGTTGAAACACATAAGAACAAGCTTTCAAACTGGTTGTTCTTAGCTACTTCATCCTGACAAGCAGATATTTTGACATTATTGTACCCTATATAAACAATTTCAACAGATTTAACAAAGTATGGAGTTTTTTCCTATTGTGATAATTATGGTTCATATTGATGGAGGCTGAAAGAGACACCTGAAATACGTAGAGAAAAAAAATATGCAAGTGCAGAGAAGTAGGTGTTCTACCTCTTTCTGAAAATATTTTCAGGAAGTTCTAATAACTAAAATAACAGATAAAATGGAAATGTACTACCAGTGAAGGGCAGGACAAGAGAAGGAATTTGGCAATTGTCTCTCTATGGCAACTAGTGTTCTACCTGCCAGTTACTGTTCATACTGCAGTCACAGGAGGAGGGATTTTCAGAATTAAGATCTTGGTCAGAATTTACAATTATTGCAAAAGCAGTACAGTTTGGCTTCCCCAGTGGCTTAGTTGGCAAAGAAGTCTATACTTTGGCCTGAAGACAGGGGCTGTCCTCAAAGTGACACTTTTAGCTTCTGGACGTGTTCGCTGCCTTACTTCCTAGATCCTTTGCATTTGCTGAACTTGTCATGACTTTGTTGATTTAAAACTAAAAGCAGATTAAAGAAGAATGATCTTTTTTTGTGGATATATGGATATAACCTCTCTGTGAAAGCTGGATTCCACACTACTCTGGGGCAATAGTGAGGCAAAGAGCACCACAGAATAAATCTAAAAATGCTACAGCTTCGTGAAAATAATTTCAAACTATATTTTCATTTCTAAAGAGCTCTCTAATCAGAGAACATTAGAAAGATAAAATAATCTGATCATCAACAAGGAAGATAAACATCCTAATGTGAAACAGATGTTAAGAAACAAAATAACAATTCTTACATTGTTTATTTATTTATTTATTGTTTATTCATACCTTTATCTGATTTTCTTACATTTGCTAATGAAAAGAATTCTGGGGCAGGCATCATCTCTCAGCATGTTTTCTGAAATCTTGGCCACAGGAGGGTTAATCCTACTGTCTTTACTGGGATATGGGTTTACCTTCCATTTTGCACATCATCTACAATAAAACCTGATATGGTGCCTTTGCATGTTACCAGAAAACAAACAATAGCAGATGTAATAGAAAGGAGCAAAAAAAGGCTAAGAAAAAGATGAGGAAAAGAGAGAAAAGACGTGACAGAAAAAGAAAGAGATTTTTATCAGTCACCCTGTTATTCCTTAATTACTCTTCACACTCTGGCCATTGATTCACCTTTGAAGTGATGCATTTCCCCTGACTTCCCCTCAGATAATGAATCTGGCTAATCTAGGGAATATACTGCAGATCATCTTCCATGGACACACACCAAGATAGGATACATAGAAATAAAGAAATAAATGACTGGTTAGTAGTAAAGCTCCCATCATCAGTTATTCATTAAGCTGAGGTGACATATTTGCCTAGTTTGGAAAAGACTGATTGTGACCTCCAAAATATCTGGCCCTGTCTGTGGCAATACAACTAGCACTGCAGAGACCAGATCCTGATAAACATGCAAAAAGGAGTCACTCTTTTACTGCAAGAGATGGGTTACTCATAAACATGGACATGCCATAAAAACAGGGAGCATGAAAAACCAGCTTGGCAGTCCCCTGAGCTGCTCTTAACCTGTGTACAGACAAATGCAGCCTTTGTGAAAAATGTAGCAGTATTTAAAATCAAACAGAAAAAGACAAATATGGAAAAAATAGTATGAAAAGAGAATCTTTGGCAAGCTTAGAACACAAGAGTTGCCATTTAACTAATATTTTGGGTTATCAATTTTAGAGAAGTTACAAGAATTACTACTACTACTACTACTTCATTGTAATCTAAGTGACATGTAGCAGATGTAGAGTAACATTTATCTGTTTTGCCCCTTTCCTGTCTCTTATTTCTTCATCCCCAACACCATTCAGACTTTCTCATTCTTTATTATCAGCAAGAGAGGCAACATAAATGGGTACCCCATGAACTGTTGTCTTTACTGCCATGTCTTGTCATCACTGACAAAATACTCACTTGGAAACACGGCTAGGTTTAGAACAAGGGTGACACAAATGTTCTGTTTGTCAGGCTGCTTTTGTTCCAAATGCTCCACAAATATTATTCAGCTGCAATTTGAGCACTGAGCATTTCCTACAGGCTGCATGTCAGTGAATGAATGGGAAGAAAAACTGGGAAAGCCACAAGCAGTTCGTTAAATATTGGAATACTTAAATGGCCTCTAAAATTTTTCACCTGCAAGGGTTCTGAAATGTGCTGAGTAAATACTAAGAGGTGGGAATATATTGTAGCACAGGTTAGCTACATCCAAGAAACACTTGGTTATGATAAGACTTCTCTTTTTCCTGCTAAGAAACTCCATTCTCTTTCAAACATCAACTAGAAGAACCAACCGGGAATTCCCTAAGGTCAGCTCTGAGGAAACATAAACCTCTAATTCAATAACTCCGCTACTGCACTGAAAAAGGCCTTATTATTGCAACATCCATATGGAGTCAATTGGACATTAATGACTAATCAATCCCTCCCCTTTCTATTCTACTTATAGTGTCACAAGCCATGTTTAGATTAGCCCATTTCCTGCTTAGGATCGCTCAAGATGTCTTTTGTTCTTTCAGGGCTGGCCTGATGGAGGCAGCTTAAACAAACACACGACCCAAGTGGTGCAGGAGTTATAAACTGCCATATGTGAATGAACAAAGGGGCCATACTAAAGCCTTTTGTGGTATTTGTTAATGTTTTTCATCTGAGTTTAAAAAGACCTAATGACTTTGTGGTGAGCTGATGCATGTGGCTCGTGGCTTTGGAAAATGAAGGAAATTCTAGCCAGTTATATATCAGCATATATTTTCCAGAGTGCCTTGTTTTCAGTTTTGGTGGCAGCAAGTTTACTTTTTTTAGTACATTTGTTTTACATATGCAAGCAAAATACTTAATCTCAATTAAAACACAGCACCAGTTTTCACAGCCATACTCACAACCTGCATATACATCTTTCCCCATTTGAAAGCCTAAAGCTAAAATTAAGGGTGGAATATCTGCTGCGTGTGAAATCAAAGCAACTGTTCTCAGCTCCACCAGTTCGCTCACCAGTGTTTAAAGCTGAATCGTTAGCTGTGCCCTAATAAATACCAAAACAATAATTCCAAATAAGCCGCTAGCACCTCCATGCTCCACAGCCAGCCGGGCCCAAATCTGTGCTATTTAAATGAATTTAAAATGCTAAATGTAGCTACTTGCTTGATGACTTACACAAACAATTTATATTTCTTGACCACATTCTATGACAAAGCTAACCCTCATGGAAACTTGGCATGGAATATAGCTAAAACAATAGAATAACGCTTTAAATTACATGGGATATTAACTGAATTAATTAGGGCTGGAGACCTGACTTTAGCTCTTGGTGGCTGACATAGTCACACATATGCTCTAACATAAAAATTACTCTGTGAAGATCCATGAAACATCTATACAGAAATTGGGATGAAGAAGCAGCCTCTACTATAAATTTGGGGAGGTGTTTAAGTGTCATCATAGTTTTCAATCATGTGGCACTTGCAGACTTCAAGACCCTTCACAGATAATTAATTAAATGCTAACAACCCCATTCTGACATTAATGTTATTGATAGAAAAGAAATATGAATCATATTTAAGTTGAAAGTTTTTCAGCCTAAGTAATGATGCCAGAAGTAAGGGATTGCCAGTCATCAGATCTAACAACAATCTACATTACCACAAACATTATTGTCGTTTCCCTTTGATACTTTATTTCATATTCAGTTGAGGAAAATAGAGGCCCACAGAAAGGAAATTTGTGGATGAAACAGCCCAGCCCAAGAGAAACAAGACTAACAGTTATTGTTAGGTATCTGACAAGATCTGTGGATTTGATTTTTCAGAAAAAAGCAGCTGGTCTACCAGCTAAGCAATTATTGTTACTATATTAATCATATTCAAAGTCAAAGCAATACAAAGAGGAATGCACTAATCTATTTAACATAAAAATGTTTCCATAAAAGTACCAGCCTTACTGCCAGTGTAGCTGTTATTCACATCATTTCAAATTTCTCATGACATGAGTGTAACCTAGAACATCCAGAAAACACAACATTAATTTAAAACACAGGGGATAATTCCACAGTCTTCAGTCATCCCTAAAAGCTTTTTTGTTGAAAAAGTCCTGCTTGAACAAGGGCCATAGTGATCCATTCATACTTCAGTCAATGCTTTGTTTTGTTTTAAGATGGAGAAATGACAGACGGGAATTAAGGACAGAAAAAGAAGGCAGTCTGACTTCATATTTGATGGATTCAAAGGTGTGGCTTAACACTGTTCTTTGCTTGCTCACATGTTCTTTAGCAAAACAATGATTTTTAAAAGCTTCAGTACAATGTAGTTTGTAAAAGGGAATTATGTTTAACAGTGGGACAGGATTTTACAAAACCACCTCCCTCAAATTACATGGTATTAAGAAATGCAGAATACTTAGCAAAAGATTTTAAAATGTGTTGCAGTCACTGCTTTAGTGACCCATTTCCTGCATTTAATCTTCAATAATTTGTCACTTTCTGAATGATGCAACGTCATCCTTTGTAGCAATATAACTAATTCCTTCCTTCCAGTGCTAGATGTTTTCACTTGTCATATCACATCAGTAATTAGCAAGGATCTGGGGCTAGGATATGCCATTTCTTCTTGCCTTTCACATGGTGTGCTGGTATTACAATAACTGATAATATAATTAGCAAATAATATAACATGAAGAGAGAGGGAAGCAAAAGCAGCATGAAAACAGGACCTGTTCTTCAGGCTAATTTTTCAGATAAGGTACCCCTGTGCTTTTGGGATTTCTGAGCAAAACCAGGAAGATGTTTTTACAAATATGGCAATGGCATGTCTCAACATGTTACCACATTTACCTGGTTGGATAAAAAATAAAACGTTTGCCATGAAATAGAGGCTTAGCAAAAATTTACAAATCATTCTTTTTTTAATTCCTGTGAAACTACCCCTGCCAAATTGAAAACACAACCATTTTTTATTTGCATACTCTATGAAGACACTGTAATGCTCACGCTGCACACACTCTGGAGCACAGATCCTGTGAAATCAAATCAAAGTACAAATTAAGGAAATATTTTCCCCTTGCTACCAAGTTCTTTGCTAGGCACTTGCTTAGAGACTTTGCATATCTACGTGGAAGAAAGGCAAATGATCCTAAACACTTTTCTATTGCTGAGATACTGAGGCTCCTGAAGGAGAAAATGGTACACATTTTAGACTTAGAAAAATAGACAGTTGTACAGAGAGGGCTTGTTTGAATCTGTACCAATTGCTCATGCTTAGCCAGAATATATGATGCTCTTTCCTTAGTGTATTCATATTTCTGCTCCCCTCCCTGTGCTCAAGGATTTAAGGAAGAAGGGCAAGATTCCTCCCTCCTTCTTGCAGTATGATATAATTGTGACTTTCTCCATCAACTGAAAATTCAGTCGTGCCTGGAAATTTTAAACTATTTTATGGAGCTTCAAGCTCCTTTTGTCATAGCAAGAAACCCTCAGAGAATCAGGACCATTGGGTGTTTTACACCTGGTAAAAGTGCATGAGTGTGAAAAAATGTTTTAAACCACTGAAATACTATATTTAATTTTTCAGTCAGTCCACCTAAAAATAGCTAAGCAAACTGACTGATGCTTTCAGCATTTGTGACAATAATTTTCTCATGGGCGAATATTTTCTGTGTAAAACTGCAGTCCACAGTTGCTTTTTACAGCCGATTTCTAAATTCCTGAAAATAATGTTTTACTATATAATGGAAATTGTGAAAAGCTCTTAGTCATAACTGTGTTAATAGGCACCCCTGTGTAAAACTCAGGGCGTTGTAAGAGTGGTCGATTGTACAACATCAGAAATCCTAAGTGGATTTTTTAAAAATAAAGATACTATTCTATAAGAATCAATTACTGCAGCTTGGAAATGTCAGGCAAGAAAGTCTCATGTTTAGCAGCAGCAAAAAAAAAAATACCTAAGACAGTTGAAAATCAAAAGTTAGCAGTTGTGGAGGATACCCAGATTTGTTATTCTGAAAATGAGAAGCATACTATATGGTAAATGTTAGTGTCTTGAGAGGAATAAGTTTCAATGCTATGGAAAGATCCACACACTCCCAGCACAGATTTTTCAGTTCCCCCTCCAAAATGCTACGGGGATGCTGGCAACAATGAGATGCACAAAGTGGTTGCCATCAGAAAAATGATGGGGTGGTTCTTAAAGACATCTTATTCCTATCCCATTTGCAGGTGTTAAGTTACTCCAGAGTTGAAACACCGAATCTCATCCAACACAACTGAAATGCTGTGCCTAAGTACTTTATCCCAGACTCCTATCTGTTTTGAGTTATTCTGGAAAATTTAAGTATATCACCCAAGTATCAGGCACAATCAGATTCATGGATGTTAAAAATGGCAACTACAACTAATGAAGGCCACCTTTTAGCATCTGGGCTAATTAAGACAATAAGCTATTTTATCTTTAAATAATAAAGATACAATTATTGGATTTTGGTTGGGACATTTTTTTGGTTTGGGAGGTGTTTTTGCAATCAAAGGCCTATAATAAGAATACAGGGCAATAAAAATTCCAGTACTTGAGCTTAGTCTCTGGATACATTTCTTTGTTTTCATACAGCTTTCACTGTTTTCTGATTTTCATCTTTCTCCTCTCAACTGCCATAGCAACTATTACAAATATTTATGTGCGACAAATTCTGGCATGGAGAGGAATTCTTTCCTCTGGTATTTACGAAGCACTGTCACAAAAGTAGGTGATGCTTTTACCCTGCCTCTGCTACCTGCTGTTTACACCTCTGCACAGGAGGGTGTTAAACAAGTTACCTCACAGGTTTGGATCGTGTTGGCAGCCTGCCAAGGTTGATCTGCCTGCAAATGTGTGGTTCCCTTTCACCTGCCTCTTCAGCTGCTCAAAGCCAGCCTTTTTTGAAGTAGAGAAGGAACCCCGCCCCCTTTTGTATAAGCAATTACTTGCTATTGGGTATACATGAGGTTGTTGAGGCTTTGAGCATACGGTAGAAGTTCTTTAATAATACACCCAATAGACATGCAAAACCCATCTCATGATGCCTGCTCTCTTGCCAGGGAGGGAGAAAATGACACTTTGACAGATGAACAGAAACTGGTGGCAGTTTCTCCTCAGCCTTTGAGATCCCCTTGTATCTCAGTTTTCTCATGTATCTTCCAGATTCTTTCTACACTGCAGAAAGAATCCTGTCTTTCCTCACTTAACTCATTCCTCTCCTTTGCATGCTTCCACATTCACTGCTGATGATGCCATTTCAACCACTCATTTTTTATGATGTTCTGGCAACCGGTTAAATCTGTGATAATGCCTAACACCATTTCTTTCTTTGCATTACTTCCCTTACTTTTTTTAATTTCCCTTACTTTTGGACAGGTGGAACATCCCATTGTGCTACAACATTCCTTGCAATGTGGCTAGCCCAAGCCAAATATGAACGGGAAGGCCTAATTCTATGGACATAAAAAGACACACTGTTAATTGCAGGAAATCTTGATCATTGACTTTGTATGTTGGACGAGTCCACCATCTGAAATGCTACAGAACTGGGTTCTTAAGCTTACTAATGAATTGAAATATAGTCTTCTAAAAGATAAGGTGAGCTTGTGCTCCTCCAAGCCTGGATTCAGGTCCAAAATCAGGGTCAGACCAAAAACTGAACTAGAATTAATGAGATCAAGCTAGGCCTTACTACTGGAACCAGTCAGTTACCAGTGGTTATCCAGCTTGCAACTGGCTTGCATTTAGTTTACTTGGAGTGTGGTTCAAAGACACCAGGAACACACAGATAAGGCTTAAAGCTGTGCAGTCTCAACCCGGGATTTGAAATATAGAAAACCAGTGTCTTTAACCCAAGGAATTTACAAGCTGAAGTAAGAGACAGCAAGCAGGGCAAAGGAGGACACAGGCACTAAGGAGGACTCAGACACTAAATCAATGAATTTAAGGAGATGGGCTGGTGCCAATCCCATGCTGAGGACTCTAAGAACTGACTTGACAGCCAGGTTTCATAGTAAAAGTTATCCTCTGGGAGACTTTGAAAAATCTCATTGGTCTAATACAAGGACAAATAAATACACAGACAGACGAAATAGGTAGACAGATCCCACCATGTTATTTAAAACTGTTTCCATCTAAACTAGCAGACATGCACCTACCCTTCAGGTCCATGCTTAGCACACACTGGTAGAATAGTATCAAAGAAAGAAGCAGCAAGTGCTAAACACAAGGTTTACTGAATCAAGAAAACTACAGTGTGAAAAATTTGAATGAAAACATCAAAACAGGAGCCAGAACTCTTTTTGTATGTTGTCCCAAATGGCAAACTCTGAGGCCAAATACTTAACTCACAAGTCTCTGATTCTAAAATATCAACATGAATGAACATGGAACTAAATGTTAAACACTAATAAAGCGTTTTCATCTATTTCTACTTGCTTTCAAAAAATTAATTTAGCTTTGCAATGTGTCTTATTTTCACTAAGGAAAACCAGACACAGATAAGTTGTTTCTCTTTTACAAAATCCCACTGTGAGATAGGGGCAAAACAATAACATTCAGATGTTTTACCCTGAGCCTAGGATCCAATCAAGAAAATTACACTTTAATAGATCCAATTCTTTGGCAGGAATGAAGATCAGGTCTTGATGGGATTTGAATCCCTGAATATGACTGCTGAAGGAAACCATACTGCAACCTGAGCTAAGGTAAAATCAGTAATCGTCAACAGGAAGATTAGGTCTACCCTGCAGATGTCGATCTAGTAGAAAACAAAATCTCAACACACTTCCTACAAATTTCCAAAGAATTTGACCACAACCACAAAACCAGAAGGATCCATAAACATTGTGCACATTTTACAATTCAAAAGGAACAACACTATCACCCAAAACTGAGCATCTGTGAAAGGAAAATCTTTTTCTAGAACTTGAACAAAAAAAACTTGTTCACATGATCCAATATCCTCAATAACTGAGAACTAAATACTTTAGTATTTTGTATGCTAAATACTTTAGTATTACTTAGGTTTTCTGACTTGAAATTTAAACAGGGCTTACCTATGACTCCTGACTACACTACACACTCTGGTCAGCTGATGTACATCGTCATGTTCAAGAGAGTGTTTAGCTGTAGCTACATTCAAAGCTGTCTGGGTGTGTCTATCCCTGTTAGCTATATTTCAATACTGACAACCTCAAACGTTCAGAATTATGAAGCCACCTACAGAAAGAATTATGTTTCCTTTAAAATGTTAATGTTTTGGGGGGAAAAAAATATCCTTGTTTAGGTCTCTAATTGGGTCTTCGTTTTAATTTTGGATACCAGTCACCAAATGTTTATAAGGCTTTCAAATCATGTTTTTGAATTTTCTAACTACAAGTGTATCATATATTTTAACATGGCAACTGGGATTTCAGGTAAGGATACAAGTCTAACAGCTGTGGATTATTCATCAATGGTGTCACAGTCAGTGGCAATGTCTTAAATATAGTCTGAGCATGATTTTTAACATAGTTAGCTCAGTCCTGCTGGTGGCTAAGGAAGTAATAGAAATATTGGTTTACGTCATATTTAATGTAAAACTCTTCTAATGATTTTTAGGCCTCTATTCAGATGACTGTTAGCTCATTATGAGCAACACAAACTTTGAAGACAACTTTGTATCTCTGAAAGTAGAACTAGCTACCATTAATTACATCTTACCTTTAATTATTCTTAAAAAGGTTTCAACACAGGGCAGTTAAAAGGAGTTAAAAAAAAATCATTCTATACTATTTCATATTTGTCTAAGTTTAAAGAGTTTCAATACTTATAAGTCATGACTCAAAAAAAATATCTGTAGCTTCAACTTCTGATCAATGAGCCAGTACCACAAGCACTCCTAAAATTACAGGAAAACATGACTCTGATCCTGTCATACTCAGATCACCGCCATATGTTATAGAAAAGATGTAATGAGTAGAGAGAAATCATTGCTAGATACAAAGGCATTCCCTAAAACAGAAGTCTGCTGATATGTCTTCTAACAAATTACATGAACCTTAAACGTTGTGTCAAAACTATGGGAATCAGGAGCACTTCCCAGATCTGATCCATCTCAAATGCCTGTTGGGATGGGCAGACATGCACCATAACTCTGCACACTTTAGTGTCCTATGGAAATGCAGGTGTGCAGGTAGGCAGGGAGTGAAAGGGCACTTCTACAGCCCCTTTCCTTTAGACCAGTGTGGGGATCAGACTGCAACCCAAACTGCATTTGCCCCAGTTTATGGCCAGCAGTGGGACTAAATTTGGAATGCTTAGCTCAGGAAAAAATCTGCTACACCACTGCCTCATCCTTACACCTGCCCCCAGTACCCCTTTAAAAGAACTCACTACAAATTGTTAATATCTTCTCTAAATGCAGTGAATTTCTCAGCTCTGGAGTCCTAAAATTCTGGTGATGAGAGTCAAATCACCTGGCAGATCTAACAGCCATCCACTCACTCTGTCACAACTGCACCTGGGCCTCAGAGATCTGGATGTATTTCTGACAAGAAAAGACAGGGCATCAAAATTTGGCCATCAAAATGTCACTTCAGAAATCTTTATTCCCTGTTTGACTGTGTTATATGCGTAAAATCACACATAAACCACAGAAATGTTATCTGAAGATTTCTACAGCAACCTGCATACAAAAAGTATCAAAAAAATTAAAAAAAAAAAAAAAGATTTAAAATAAAAATGACAATACAGAAAGGAAGGTGTGAAACACATGAAGTCTTTGAGGAACGTGACTGTGCCTATTAGGAACCTTTGACATTCAGCTGAGATTGTGATTGTGGCAACAATGAAATGCAGCAAGGCATTCTTGGAGGAGGTGAAAGAAGAGAAACAAAGCTGGTGAAAGGTCTGGAGCACAGGTCTGATGAGGAGTGGCTGAGGGAGCTGAGGGTGTTTAGCCCGGAGAAAAGGAGGCTCAGGGGGATCTTATCGCTCTCTACAACAACATGAAAGGAGTCTGCAGAGAGATGGGGGTCAGTATTATTTTGCAAGGAAGAAGTGACAGGACAAGAGGAAATGGCCTCACGTTGTGCCAGGGGAGGTTTAGATTTGATATAAAGGAAACGTTTCTTCACTGAAAAGAGTTGTCAAGCATTGGAACAGGCTGTCCAGGGAAGTGGCTGAGTCACCATCCCTGAAGGTATTTAAAAGATGTATTTGTGGCACTTTGGGACATGGATTAGTGGTGGACTTGGCAGTGCTGGGTTGGACTTGATGATCCTAAGGGCCTTTTCCAATCTGAATGATTCTATGATTCTGAGGAATAAGCTGTCAAGTTTCTTAGCAGCCCAGGGCTGAAACAGACAAGTTTGGAAGCACAAAATAATAGGAACATGTATAAAAAACATTGACAAACCTAGAAAGATGTGTAATAGTTTCATGATAATTAGAAGCTGGACGGAGTCTGTAGCATGGTACAGTATATCAGCGACCACAGTTTAATTGCTGATATTTCAGCAGCGCTGTTTGCAATGGACTTCCACTGTAAATTATGTTAGGCTACAAGTGTCATCTCGTAGCCAGCTTGCCAAATATAAGGGGCAAAACTCAGGTAATATTTTTAATGTCTTTTTCTTACATCCAGCTAACATCTAAATTCACCTTGTCTACAACGAGAAGGACAAATAAGCAGCTCAGTTTAGAACTCCTGCCAATGTTTTTTTTCAGATCAGCAGTGCCATGCATCCAGCATCTCTTTTCCAGAGATATCTCCTGGCTGCTGAACAAATTCTGGAAATCTGAATCCATTCATGAACTCGGATTTCTAATGTGGCAAGGCACCATGCCTCAGAGAGCCCCAGTAGTTCTAGCAAGACATGCACACTGTCCTAAACTGTCACACATCACTGTGGCTTGGGTTACATATGGCAAAGCTTCTCTCTGCACTATCCAGTAACAGAGGGGGCTGTCACTGCCACAAGGGGTATCAAGACACTAAATTAAGGACACCAGGAAGAGAATGGATGAATTGAAGGAAATTACTTAAACCAGCAGTGGAGTCAGAGGCCTGATGTCATCCAAACCAGTCACTGTGTATCTGTAAGTATTCCCTTGCAACTTTTCACCCAAGCTGACAAAAAAAGCAAAATTCTTCAGCATGTTGAAATATGAAACATTGCTGCTGGGTGGACATTTCTTTATAAAGCACTTTATAAATAACTGATTGGCCAAAAAGTGCTTTGGAAAGTCCATGAATCTCTTGATTCCTTTTTTCTAGAAAAAAGAACCATTGCAAAACACCTGTCTGAAAGTTATTTTTTTGCCTACATTCTGTTTGTTATTTTTCTGTTTACAGATGATACAATAGTAGTCAATCAAATTCAATTAAGGATGACTAAATGAAGCTCATAAATAATGAAGTTTATCCCTAAAGTTTACTGGTCCTATTCTTTTAATCCAAGAAAAAAAGCAGGCTTTGGATCTGTCAGATGTTTGGATGTTAATGGAAAAATTCAGAGTTGTTTAACCTTCTCAAGCCATAATTAGAATTTCCCATTTAAAAAGAGCAAAATTATTCTCAAACAGAAATAAAGTGTGGGGGCAGAATCCTGCATAATATTCTATCTGAATAGTACCTTAAACTTCCTACAGGTAGGGTTCCCACATAGGTACATGTGCTCTTCTAATGTGTCATAGGGTAGAGAGGTTCCCAGTGACATCCACTTCCAGAGCATGCACCCTGCTAGAGACTCAACTCAGTCCTGTTAAACACTGACTTCCACCTGGGGCTTGAAACATATATATATATATATGTTTATATATAACTCTGGCTGAAATGAGTGCACCGAAGGTTTATATGATGAAAAAGGCCTTTTCATACAGAAAATGTGAAGTGTATTTCCATTATGATTTGATAGCTGCCTATGAATAGAACCGCGCTTGCTATACCTTGAATAGGTGGTGCACGATGGGCAGATTTCTGAAAATGCTCTAACCCTCTTCACAGCTGCTAAATACTAAAAAAAATGGGGAATAGATATCCTTCCTGAAATAATTTTCTCAATATCTCCTAAAGTTATATTAAGAGTATAAAATGTAAACACTTATTTGGCAGCACTAGTGTTGCGAAGGGCTAAAAGGGCTACACGGTCTTTTTCATGCCTCCTCACTTTGTTATGGACTTCCTGAAACCTCAAAAATTCAGACAGAAATCAATCAAGTGTTACCCTGGAAGGTAACATAGACAGTACTTATGACACTGGCAGTATTTCAGCCACATCATCCTGTGGTGCAGTGTTCAATAACCCATGGTCAAAATTGCAACTCACCTTCTGCGTCTTCTGGCCTTGTAAGATCGATGACACCAGGGCCAATTTTTCCATCTTCATTGGGTTTCCCTGTTAACTGCGGGCCTAAATTTTCAAACCTTGTTCTTTCCTGGAAAAGAACAGAAGGAGTCTTAATGCTCCATATAGGATAGTTCTCATTATGTGCCAGTACATATGGGTATGCATCGATACATGCCTTATTTTTTAAATCTGAACAAATAATGAATGCATCTAATTAGAATTTTAGCTCAGGGACAATTTTTTTTTTTTTTTTTTTTTTTTTTTTAATTTTTTTTTTTTTTTTACAGATTCTGAATGTTTGCATTTATGAAAATCAGTTTTAAATGTGAAACATATACAGAAACTTTGAGATTATTTTGATCTGGAGTGCCATAATGCATAAACGATTGTACATGCAAATACAAAACACTCTTGGCAGCACACAGTGCTGATCAATGCTGCTCACTTTGCCTTTCCATTTATTTTCCAACTTAAACTGAAAAAGACAATCAACATTTGGGAAACATGAAAATTCAGAAGCTGAAAGAAGAGTTTGTATTAAAATGCACTGGTATTTTAATGAAAAAGAAAAGCACTTTTTCCCCACTCTGAGATTTAAGTTTGCATTCATACCTCTGTGAAAACACAAGTCTCAATTCCATGCAGAGGTTTTTGAAGACAAATATTTGAAATAAGGAATAATAGAGGACAGAACCAATATTATTTTGTCTAGAAATTTAAGTTGTACCTCAGTGAAAAGGGAACTTAAGGAGACTAAAAAGGAAAAAAAAAAAAAAAAAAAAAAAAAAGTAAAAAGAATGCCCACTCCTAGAAAAAAAGAAAGCTTTTGAGAGCTGGAGACCTTCATAGGAAATCTGGAGCTAGAAAGTGGAAACAGAAAGGTATTTTATACGTTAAGCCAGCTCCTCACTCAGGTACTGGACAAGGGCACTATAAAGGCAGTGTAATATTGTCTCTCAATAGTGGTCTCTGTAGTGCTGTGTATCAGTAGCAAAGTGTTCAATGGTTATCATTAATTTAGCATTCTCATTTGAGGGAACATAGCATGTTTTCCCTCTTGCCTTGTTGTTACCTCTTCAGATTAAACTTGGCATTATGTTGTACTCGTGAATGAATGAAACCTTGTTGTTCATTACTATGAAACAATATTAAATGTCATGTCAGCTGGAATTTACAGACGTGAAATACCAGCTTTCAGCTCTACGATCAGTTTCTCCATGTTATACTTAATGCATTATGCAGAAGTAGAGTGCTGACTGCTGTTCAGTCTATTGTTCAATGACCTAGTTCTGTGCTGTGCATACCAGACATGAGGAGAAAACATTGGGAGATTCTCTCCTGAAAGATGGTAGAAACTTGGAAATGTTCTTCAGGACAAAACATGGCCTTGACTGCTCATTTGCTCCACCTCCAACTACTTCTGCTTCCCAATATTATTATTTTCCTATTATCATTTTGTTTCAGCCGTGAAACCCCCATCAGGACAAGTGAGGAATTGTTTTGATTCCTCATGCTTTCGACTCCTTCAGCCACGTATTTTTAAATTATTTTCTGTTTAATTTGCAGAGGGAAAGAAAGCTCAGCCTGACATTGGATTTGCCACAACATGCAGCTGAGGCTTTTCAGGTACTAAATGAATTTCTAGAAGTTCCTCAGAATCTCCCAGTTGGCAGACAAAATAATTCTGCATTTTATACTTGGTTGCTTAATTCACTTGTTTTCTTCTGTAAAATCCATGGTTGATGAAGGAGCTTACATACACAAAGGAACTCATAAGAAAAGAAAGAGTTACAAATGAAATTTGACTGCAGAAAGGCTCTACAATACTAGAGGCCCAGTATTTTACTGAAAAATATTGTGCAATGTAACAATACGCCTGAATCATCAGGATGGGATCTGTCTTACTGGTAGAGAGAATGAAAAATAAGTTTATCAAGGATACTGTGTTCCATTGCAAAGGGCTGATTTGCAGTTGAGATAAAAACAAAGATCAGTGCTAAGAAAACAGCTTTTGGCACATTTATTTTCTCTTCCAAAATATTTGCACTAAAAGCTTTTTCTTAAGGATGTTAATACAGCACCTGCAGTGTTCTTGGAAGAGTAGCCTTTAAGTGTGATTCAGAAAAAGGAGAAATACCTTTCTGCTATAAAAATCAACAGAACCTGCTACATATCAATATGCACATTTGGAATATCTTTCTAGTCATTCATTCTCTTTGATTTTACCAGAAAATATTCTGTTACAGAAAAAAAAAAGAAAAAAAAAGAAAAGAAAAGAAAAAGTTCCTGCAAGAATATCAATATTTTGACACGGAAGGAGAAAAGGGAAAATTACATTTTAAGGTTCAGAAACACTAAAATGAAAGCACTTATGCCATAAAAATACCTGCTCTTGTCAAACAAAGGAGATGTATTTATAGGTATTTTATAACCCCCTCCTAATTCATGAGAAGCTTTAACAAAGCTAGCTATATTTAGGTCTTCAAAATGCCTTTTAAAGTCATTCCTTTGCTTGCTTTTTTTAACTGAAAATTATCATCACAGTGATAGAAAAATATTGTCAGTATTTGCATTGGTTTTAAACAAATTCAGAAAACTGTAAAAAATAGGAAAATCTTCTTCAATACTAAAAATGCATTTATCTAGTAGATGCTTTTAGAATTCCATGAAATACAACACATTCTTATGACAGTTATTATAAGACAGGAAACTTGTCCCACTAAGCTCGAATCCTTTCTAGTGGGATTTGTCTTTTCTCCCGTCTTGAACTCATCCTAGAGAAAATAGACTAAAAATCTTTTAAAAGTACACGTTTCCCCTAGTATGACTGAGAGGAGGATTGATTCTCTACTTTGTATTCCTATATTAAAAAAAAAAAAAGGCATACCTTCATTAAAAATAAATGGTTATACATAGCTGCACTAACAAATATGTTACCTACACATACATTACATTTGCACACATGCACATCGACTACTGGATCTATTGCTGCCTCCCTAACCTCCATTAGCAGAAAATTTTGGTGAGTTTGTAATAAAGTGCACTGCTATGGACAATGCAGGTGTTTTCTCCCCTGTGAAAAGCACTTTTGACCCCTATTTTGAACAGATTTTTTTCTTATTTTCATGCTGGCTGTGGACCTTATACTATATAGTTACTTTAAGTTTTTCCATTTAAATCTTAACAAAAAAGTTTTAGGACATGATGCTGACAATCCTTTCTCATGTCAAGAACAATACAGTCAGTTGGAGTTTGCACTGGGAAACTGAAAGCACTTCCCAACACAAATCAGATCCTTTGTGCTTCTTTATTACTTTGAACACGTAGTAAAAATAATCCTTTCTTCAAAATGAGAAAAAATGAGAAAAAAGAATCTTTTTAGCAGCCAAATCTTAATTTTCCATTCTGTGATATGATTAGGCACTTATTTATGCGTTGTCAGTCAAAAACATGCAGAAAACGTAAAAGTTATTGAAAAAATTAAAGTCTGCTCAACTGTCTTGCAGGACTGTTGGTTCTCTAAGTGCTTTGAAATTATGATGTATGAGGTAGATGTTGCATATTAAATAAAGATATTTAAATTATAAAGCCCCCGTTAGTGAGAGCTGATGAATGTTAAATGTTATGAGCCACAAGGCTGTGGCATCCATCATATTCACATATTATCACAGTCAGTGATGGAGCAGCCCCAGTGATGACAGATAGACTGCTAGATAGTTATCCCTTATTTCCAGCGTCGCCAAGCAAGCCTTTCAACCCCTTTGGCATTATTTTTAGCTTTGCATTAAATTAGCAACTTTTCCGTCACGTTCTGCCAGAAAGTATCAATTCTTTCTTCACGTGTGGAAGGTAAAAGAATGATTCAGTGGAGCAGGGAGTAAAGCAAAAGGAAGCCTTAGCCCCTGCCTCGGAAAAGGCTGCAAACTTCAAATGACTAGAAACAAATATAAAATTGTGATCTTGTGAAAGAACAGCAATGAAACAGTAAGCACACAATAATGGCTTTTCTCTGCACTTAGATAAAAGCTGAATTTTTGATGTGCACAGTATATTTTCATAAAATTTTATATACTATGTTTTATACACTTATTGGCTATTCCATAATAATGTGTGTGCTAACAGTAAAATTGCTCTTAAATTTATGTGTGTTATTTATACGTTCCCACGTAACAATGCTTTTTGTTGTAAAAAATATTCTGTTTATTAATGTAACTTTACAACCACTGCATCCAGGATCCGTGGTAAATTAATGACATTTTTATTATTTTATAGTGTCATTAAATTTTTACTGATCACTCCATCAAACAGAAGCAATAAAGGCCATAATGCAAACTGGGACACTTAGATCAGGGGAGCAGGAAGGCATTCCATATAGTCTGAAGTAAACGGCTTGCCATAAATGATATTTATACCATCTTTAAGGATGTGAGAATACTTGGACAAGTTTGGCAAAACTGTTTCTGTAGTACCGTGGATTGTGTACTTAAATAACAGTTTACTTGCCAGCGAGACAATTTTTTTTCAAACCATATGCGAGAAGATGACTGATTGCATCCATCTCTTGAAAAATAATACACGAAACGTAATAATACACTGGGCAACCCTCCCTTCTGGATTACCAAGACTGATCTGACTATACCCATGCCTCAAATTATTTCAACATGCTTGCATTTTCCACATCTGAAATGTATGCTTAGCCTGAAATGGAAAATGGCATGCATGCTGATCGTTGTGTAAAAGATTTAAAATATATATATTTTTTGCAAACAAATACTTTTATTTAAGTAGACGTGTTTGGACAATGATGTAATACCTTTATTTCAATAGTCTAGCATGGAAGCAGCTATCCAACACCAATTTAAAGAGCCAGTTTCTAGAAATCGAATTAATATGGGTCATTCACAGAAGCCACAGAACATATGACTGAAGGGATATTATTTCTTCTGAGGACAGTGCTTTAGTGAGAATGACTACAAATAATTATCACATGTTGTCTTTATGTATGAAATGTATTTCAATTGAATTATTCCGTACTAAATGTTCTAGTAGCTTATTTGCTAGCGGTGATCTATTGCCTTCATGTACCATGGACAGTAAACAACCAGCAAACAACTTAATGTATTCAAAACATAAAAAGGACATTTTCAGTAGAACACAGAGAAAATTATTCCCAGTTTGAATGAGGAGGAATTACAACTCCTTTTTTCCCCTCCCTGGAAAGTCAAGATACAAATGCCCCAAGCTTTTCACCTTCTTTTTACTACTTTTTAGCAGCTAGGACTGAAAAGTTAAATTACCCTCCACTTAGAATCTTTTGCAATGTCTTGGCACAGCAGGGATAATTACAAATTGACTTTCAGCCTTATCTCTGGATATTTTAGTTATTACGGGTGGGAAGTTTAAACATTAACCTTATTACAACAATGTCAATCATCCTACTGGTGCACAGGCATGCAACTGCTGGAATTCTTTGGATGGCAGAGGAGATAAACACAATAGTGGCATTATTGTTACAATTAAAAGCATGGCCCTTGGTTTTGCAGAGCTGTGGTGAATGCCTAGGACTCATTTTCAATATCATAGCACTGGGAGCTGCTCCAAGAAAACAAAGAAATTAAATTAGCAAACCAGGCAAACTTATTGTAGGAATGTTGTTATTTTAAGATATTACAAGATACAAGGTGTACCTTTTCCAAGGATTTACAGGTTTTAGGAGTGAAGGATATGCTGACTTCTATGATGTTGACACAACCTGCCCTTTCTTTTTTTTTCCTGTAAGTGAAACACCTGAATTCAATGATCTCAGGGACCAAGAGAGGCAGAGTGAGTGATTTTTTCAACCTGAAATACTGCTGCTTCCAGGTTTTGAAGGCCACTATGCTGTTCCTAAACTGTTCCAGTAATATCTCTGCATGCTGAATATACAGCATGGACCAGCATCCCTGCCACAGACTACAGATTTGCATCACGTTGCAGGGCCTCAAAGCAAGCCGCTTGCTTGAAAAGATGTGGGGAGAGAGAAGCCACTAGGTCCCCTTTGAAATATATTCTTCCACCATAAAACATAACTGAAAAGTAAGAGGTTAAAAGCAGCTAACAGGGAACTTACACCAAAATTTCTTTGCCTGCCTGGCAAACCTCAGCTGGTTTCCATGTGACATATGCAAGACCATCACAAGCAGAAAACACTCCAAAGTTGTTCAGAAACAGAATTTCACAGCTATTGCCACATTATGAGACTTCTTTTAAGACCCAGGTTCTGGAGTCAAAATTGAGAATTGCAATTTCATCAAAATTTAAAGTATCTAGAAAAAAAGTCTGGCCTAGAAACCAGTGGGCTAAAGCAAAAAAAAATTCGCCGGATAAGTAAATGCCAATGCACGTAGCCTACTTGAAAACACTGTCTTCAGCTAATTATTGTGGAAGCCTGATTTTAAGGATCAGAATTCCAAGAGCTGCTTCTTAGTGTGAACAGTGGCCATCTTGATCTCGAACATAAATGAGATGGATTAAAATTAATTCTCTGATTATCAGGAGCATTCTGCAGATGCTAAGATGTTTGTAGACTTCAGTGCGTTGAAGCCTGCTTTTAACAGGAAATGTATCAATTCAATACTATTTTTTAAAAGAAAAAAAAGAACTGATAGCAAATATTTCCACCTAAGAAGAATATTATGCCCTCCTACGCATGAAATATTGCCATCTTCATAACTATTGCCATGCTTGCAGGCACTCCTAAGCTACGGATCTGCCCCGGTTAGATTACTTTCAACAGGATTACTGCATTTACTGAGCCCCCTTAACCAAATGCTTTATGTCTTTGTTCATATGGTTTTAATATGGTTTTAACCAATTGCAAGGTTATTTATAAGTTTGCAACTCCCCAGTAGTTAGAGTTATGAAGCGTTCAGACTTAAGCATATCCAGTTGTGTGGTAACCCAACTACTGCTTTCATGCAGTTTCCAACTTTTTATTCATGTACAAAGGCATGATGCATGGCAGTATCTGAGACCTTTCTGATTAACTCTTTGTTTCAGCAGCAAACTCCGGCAGCAGCCTACACTAAAATTACACATTGACTGAAAGGTAAAGATTAAAAGAAAAAAAAAGAAATCACGCAAACTGTGAAATTCCACCGCAGACTGAGGAGAAGCTGGTCCTTGAGAAACAAAGGGACAATCAATTAAGTTAGCAGCTGGTAAGCTGGTAAATGAAAAGCAAACAAAAGGAGCTACTACTTTACACTCTGCGTAATACGGGTGTAGAATTTGCCAGAGGTCAGAAAGAGTCCAAAGCTTGGCTTGTCACTTGTTTCTAAAAAAGCTGGATAATTTTATGACTGTTAATAACATTTGTAGTAACACATGCTAAGATAATCAAATCTCGTGTTCCAGAGTGTAAGCTGTTCAACTGTTGAGTCAAAGAGAAATTCCCTCATCCTCTCTGCCTCTCCCTTCCCTCCTGACCAACTCCACAGATGATTAACTGGGAGCCTTCTAGGGAGAGAAGTTAATTTTCTTTTCTAACATCTCTAGATTTAAGGAAGAACTGGTAAATGGTATAGATCAAATCTATAATCTACCTTGTAATTAGAAGGAATCTGAATGCAACCGTTAAAAAAACTCCAACATTTTCTTCTAATTAAACACATACATGTGCATTTTTGAGAGACAGACAAAAATAAACACAAATTACAATTGACATCCACTTCTACTAGGAAATAGCGGGACTGTGGTTTGTTTTTTTTCTGTGCTGTAAAGTGACTAATGGAAGCAATTCAATAGCTACTTGTGGACCTTTGGAACGTTCATTTAAATTTCTAACATTAGATTTACAAGAATAAATGTGCAAGGATATGGCAAAACAAAGGGGTTTTTCCTAAACTAAATATTTCAAAAGTCTAAATATATATATTATATATTTTTAAGTTTAATTTAGCAGGTGGTTGGACCTTGTCAGTTATGGCCTCATTTTCACCTAGTATTTAAAAATTGAGCCATTTAAATGCCATAAAAGTGAACAAAAAGGCTTTTACCAAATTTAGACAATGTCATGATTCTGTACATATATCTGCATGTTACCCCAGATTTTTATGCTTGTGACTAAATTTCATTGAAAATATTGCCATACATTAGAATCAGAACAGAATTTGGTTACTAGCATCAAAACTGTGAATCTCCTTCTCTCTTAATCACCTAGTAATACATTCCAGGCTGAAAACCCAGTTTTAGCAAGAAGCCGCAGCAGTGTAGCAACCAGCAAAACTATTCTAGGTTCAGCACAACAATTTTTTTGGAATGGAAAAAAAAGAGGGAGAGAAGAAGTCACCAATTTCAATTTCATTGCGGTGTTCTGCAAACCTCAACAGCACAAAGCTGTTGCTTTCAGCTGCCATCCAGACAGACAGTTGGGAAAAGAAAGGTCTTTAAAAAAATCCAGAAAACACACACCCAGACAGACATGCACACATGTCACTGGTCAAACATCTTTAGAAGCAATCCGATGTTCTTGTGTGAACAATATGCAAATTTAAGCACACGTAAACAGACGTATATAAGTTTAATTTTAAACCTATAAAAGCTAAGAGAAAGACAGATGATGTGCTCATAAATACTTCCATTCCATCGTTTCAACTGTTCCTTATGACAGGCACATGTCAGAGTTTTGGACACCATCAGATAGTGCTGGAAAAACTTTGATAAACATCAGCTACGTGACGCAGTAATCTATTATCAAATCGCAAAAAAAGCAACTTTTCCTACATGGGTAGTAGTTATAAAGGTATAAAAGCAAATATTCCAAATGCTCTATTTCCCAGTATTGTTACAATTAAGGAACTAGACTTCAGGGAAAATCTGAATTTGAGTTTTGCGCTTTTTATTACAGCAAACTTTGAATGTGAATAGCGTTGTATACTGTAAGTGTAGGTTTGTAAGGTATTGTAAGTAACTCCATTAGGGTAAATCCTCCAGGGCTTTGGGAGTACAGATATCTAACCCAGACACCCTGAATGAGTCACTGGGTACCTACCCCTTTTGTTTACCTCTGTAAACAACACAAGCCTCTAGGCACGCCTGTTCCCTCCCGTGTTCAGGAAGACACCTGAAGTAGTTTAAATTGGTGATGCAAAAGACACTTGGGCTTAAATGTTCATATTCATATTTAGAATTAGAAATGCAATCAAGGCAGTTAACAAAATCTCACCAAATGCTACTGTTTTCAAGTATATGTCTTGCCTTGTGCTGGATGTAAATATATAATTGCATACCATGCATATAAAGATTAAGTAGGCTTTTTCTGTATTTATCGAGATGATTTTTTTCGGTAGCATTTTAAGCAGACTTTTTCAAGGTTGCGTTTCATGATTGCTGCTTATACATTGCTCTGTTTATACTCAGGCCTCTTTTGTTATCTTCAGAGAGAAAAGGAACATATCACTAAGGCATAAGGATGGGTGACAATGGAACAATGATAATAACATCATTATGCAGTGTTTTGTCTCTTGTACCTCCATCACTGCCATGTTTTTCTCTGATTATTTCAGCCTCAGGAAAAAGTGCTGCTTACTGTTTATGTCAGGAAGGCAAGATTACTGTTTGCATGATTACAATATCAAGTATGATGCATGTAATGCCTGTGATAATATAAATGTACCCCTCAACTACCTCCTGTCTTTAATCTTCATGCAACTGGGAAAAGAAAAAAAAAAAAAAGAAAACAAACCAAAAAACAAAGAAAACAGAACAGTGAGTTGCAAATTCTTGCAGCCTCGTATAGGCCTTAATCTTTTAAGGTGCCAAATACTTTCGCTCCAGTCCAACAAAGGCCTCAAGGACATGAATAATCAGTACTTAACTCCAGGGGAATATATAAAGTATGGGCTAAATGCACTTGACTGAATCGGGGCCAAAGTGTGGAGTTCTCATGTTTACATGGAATCTGAGAACAAAAATTAAACCCTTTTTTTCCAGGCTCAAAAAGATGCTTTCTCCTTCTTACTGATTATTCTTTTTTCCCTTTGAAACAGGTAGGTTGAAGACCTTCTGGTACAAAGGATTACATTTGTTTAGGAATAAAACTGTAAAGCAAAGAACACAGTCCTGTAAGGATCTATGTGAGCAGACAAAACCTCGCAGTAGCAATGTCCTGGCTGAAGTGAAAGAATAACTCTGCATCTATGAAATTGCTTACTGATTTTACTTACTGATCTTCCTAATACAATCAGAACTAAGTTGTTCATAATTTATGTTTTTAAAAGCTATACTCAGGGCAAAAGCAGCCCAAACTGGATTTATGAACGCCATGAATTCACAGTCAGAGAATGGTTTGGGTTGGAAGGGACCGTAAAGATTATCTAGTTCTAGATCTGACACCCTGCCATGGGCAGGGATACCATCCGTTAGACCAGGTAGCTCATTCACCAAACCAAAAAAAACCCCAAAAATCAAAAGGCAACTGGTAAAGTAGGGTAAAGGCTCCATTTGGGATATCTGACCTGCAAATGCTGGCAAATATGTATGTCCTGGAAACTGGGAGAGGTTTACATGTCTCGGAAGGAGCGGCTCTTTCATGAAGGAAGTATGAATCAAAATAATGACAGAATACTTTAAAACGATAACTGAAGGCTGTGCATTTTTTTCCATCCAGAATCCCAGAACCCTTGCACCTGAAACCATACTAAATGCAAAATGACTATCTATGTATGGGTGGGAAAAAATCATCTGTTTTTACTGCTGCAATATACAAAGAGAAAACATCTAGTCTATAGCCAATGCCACTGGCACAAATCCATTCTCTAGCTTTTCATTTAAAGTAGAATGATTTTATAAACCTTCTTTTGTTTTTATCATGAAAAATTTGTCTCAAGTTTCCCAGATAAGATATCCATTAAGTACTCTTCAGTTCCAGGCAACAATTACAATTCAGAAAATGCTTTTATACCTTAACAACCAGCCTTGAATGGGTGTTTCAAAAGTAGTGGTTTCACTCACAAATTAGCCACTTATGTCCCACTTAAGACCTATTTTTGACCTCATCTTCAGGATAAGCATAAACTGGGACCTACTACATCTCTCTGAATTTAAAATGCACTTCTTCTCTCTTTCCCCCTATCCTTATTCACCCACTCTAGCTGACATATATGGAAAATTTCATGCAATTCGCTGAAGGAACATTCCAGCACCTCATTCCAGTGGAAGATTCTCTGCTGTTCTGTGGACAAATACAATCTATGAGTAAGAGGGAATTTCCTGTCTCATACTTTCCTTACTCCTTTGTATACTTGTATACTTTATAACTGTGATCATGTTTTATAGGTCTGTCTCACAGGGAGGGGAACAATACTGTTCTGGGGAAGCAATCAGTATTTTGGATCTTTTTACTATGATATATGTAGACAATTGCAACACTTACCACTGCTCATTAGTAGTAACCAAATAATTTTAAAAAGGAGGTTAGTAACTGAATCTTCAGGCACAGAGAGGGGAAATTATTATCTTCTGGTTACCCAGAAAGTCAATGATTAAGCTGAGAGCTGAACCCAGGACGTCTGAACATTAGGCCAGTCCACTGGCTGTTATGCCACACTGCCCCTGCCATAAATCTGCTTGATGGATTTTTCAGTCATGGAACATTAAAGGCTCTGCTCTTGTCTAATGAATATGTTTAAAGAAAACAGTACAAACAAAAGCAAATGCAACACTTAAATTATCTGAGACATCCTGCTTTGATGTCAGACTTGGATAAAGGATTTCCTACTGGATACCTATGTGCTCTTATACATACTGAAAACCGTTTTAGCCGGTACCACTAGCTGGCATACTGGTATCTATTTATGCCTGAAAATGGAGCATAATCAGTTTTAGGTGGTTAAGAACAATCTGAGCCAACTTTTACATTATGACCAAAAGCTTGGCAGTGCAGTAGCAGTGGCAAGTAGCAGAAAATTGCTTGCAGTGTTATTTGCCAGATTACTTGAACGATTTACATTGGGATTTCAAGGGAGTTTGAAGTATTAAAAACTCAAGATTTGGAAAAGTCTTAGACTGTGTATTTTTTTTCCTATTTACAAGATGCACAGAGGAGCATTATGATATAGCATGACTGGCTAAATCAAGCATTTTTTAAGATAAACCACCTGAAGCATTTAAGAGCAGTTCAGTTTGAACTGTGAAGATTTCTTTTTTAATTGAAGATTTGGAAAGCCAATTGATTTAGATGAAATGATCAACCTTGCACATCTACTTGTTTAAGATTCATGTTGACATTGTACTAAATATGGCCATATAGTTTATATTCCAGATAAATTGATCTGACTACAAGCCTCACTCTTTAGTATGATTCTTACTCCAAGATAAATCAATATTTAATATCTCCTGCAACAGCCCCTGTAGATAATTTTAAACCTTTTCTCCATCCCATTAAGTTACCTTTAAAAATTCTTTATACAAGGCTTCACAGATGACTTCTGAAAAACTAGTTTATGAAAAGCAGTCTGAAATTCATTAATTCAGATGGAAAGGGTTTTTTAATCTTGCTGCATTGTGCTGGTCTCTAAATCCATCTCTGTTTAGCTAATTCTCCTGCTCAGCTAGTTTGAAGAATAAGTAAATACTTCCTGAAAGTCTGTAACACAGGTTTTAAATGTAAAGAAAAATATCTTTGTACTGCTTGCTTTGTAGTACAAGATACCTCTGGGGTATGAGCTTCTGCAAAAACAGACTAACCAAGGCTCTCCCTGACTCCCTGAGAGGATGGGCACTCTTCATCACCAGGTACCAACTTCCACCCAGCTCCAGCCCCACTGTCACATCAGCTAAGGGAAAGAGTGATAAGCAGCAGCACGTCAGGCTCAGACATCAGTAACATCCCAGCCTCCATTTTGAATATTAAAAACTATGTCTGCTCCCTCTCCCCTCCCCACCCTGCAATCTGGTGCAGCAGCTGAGAAGGAAAAACATCTCTTCCTCCTCCCTCAAACCTCTCCTATGGCTAAGGGCCCCACTGGGATAGGAGGCTTTGATATCACAAGAATGCAAACAGCAAGGCTCAGGTTTGCTGCTTCTTAGGATTTAGAAACAGAGACTTAAGAGGAATTTCAAATCATTATATATTGGGAGAACTGAAAGGGATGATGCCAAAAGGAAGGAAAGAGCTATATACTCTGGAGCTATCTGGTTGTAAATCCACCATTTAAACTATAGGATCTTCACATTCCTATCTGTGCTCTCCCTTACTCTCATTTCCTACCCTGCAATGCATTCAAAGTGCATTTTCAGTGACACAGTATGCAGCAGTGAAGTTCTGTCCCATCCCTCACCTTCCCACCTACTGGTCCCCACAAACAGTCCACAATACTTTAAAACTTCGGATTCAGCTATTTGTGGGGTCATGCTGAAAAATAAAACACAGAAATGTTTCGGTGCAATAAAGGGGAAATCTTTTGTTTTCAAAGCCTTGGCAGCTTTTACAGAAGAATTGCTCAAATAGTTACATCCTTGAGCAGGCAGTGAGCTGCAGCTAAAGTTGCTGAGAACCTCTTTGCACTGGAGAGGCAACGTGCTGAGCAGAGATAGCTCTTGCCTTTCAAATCTATTAAAGACCTTCATCTCAGGAGCTATAACTGCTTTGGTTTGTATCAAAGCACAGCCTAAAATGGTCTGACCCTAAATGAGTTCTGTCATCAGTTACAAAATAGAATTATTAAGGAAAAAAAAAGTGTCTGATAACTCACAATGAAGTTTTCAATTTTATCTCTATTCCTTTGCTACTCCAAGCAATCAAAAATACGATATATCGTGTATTTTGCTTATGGCAAATGGTCAGCATTTAGCTTAGTTGTGAAGTCAAAGCCAAGGCAGGTTTAGGAACAAGAATGCAGCTGTATAGAGGACATACCCACAAAATAACAAAAAGAGGTGAAATAATACTATCTCTTCACAGCATGAGATGTTAGTGAAAATTCTAATGTGGAAGTTGTGTACTATCCTATTAGTTAATTAAGATGTGACACACAACAGCAATGAAGAGGTTGTCTTCATGAGACACTGCAAGAGCCCCAGCAAAAGTAGGGTGAAGTTAAGCAAGAGGGAACACCAGCAGCAGGGAAAAAAGGAAAGGAGACCCAAACTGGTAGATCATTGCAATAACTGCAAGGAAATTTCCCCCTCTCCCTTGTGATAAGAGAATGACAGAGACTTCCACTACCTAAACTATGGTCTGCACCACATTAGGAGCATTCCTATTGCTGCAGCACTGGAATCTCTTAACTGCTGAAGGATGATAAAGTAATGCAGTGCCTGATTCAGAGGCACATGTGCTGAGATGCATCCTCAACATATCAAAAGCTTTACATTAGGAGAACTTATATGGGGTCAAAAACAGGAAATTGGGTGCTTTTTGCCCTTTTAACTGGATTCTTTATGTTCTTGTAACACATATGGTAACTACAGTAACATGGCATGGATGGGGAGAAAGGGAAATCACTTGATAAACCGAGAAAGTAGTACACTTCATCACCTTCCCTTGTAGGATAACCCACACATGCACTACAAATTTCCTGTACTGCCATTCATTACTTTTGCCTGTCCATGCTAGTGAGTACATCCTGATAAACTATAGATGGCTTTTGGACCACATGGGATGGATGTCCTGCATAGCAGAGCATGCTGGTTATTGCAAACACTGATAGGCAT
The DNA here is from genome assembly GCA_013397865.1 of Struthidea cinerea. Classification (NCBI taxonomy): domain Eukaryota; kingdom Metazoa; phylum Chordata; class Aves; order Passeriformes; family Corcoracidae; genus Struthidea; species Struthidea cinerea. Next base: position 1,487,936 of record VZTI01002164.1, on the reverse strand, counting down.
CCCAGTCTATATAGGGTCAATTTATAACTGTGAATATTCTAATTCAGAATGTTCCTTGCGGTGAAAGAGGAAAAAAAAAACGTTGCATGAAAGGGGGTGGGAGCAGACCTACAGGAAAATATCTTCCTTGTATTTCTAAGTTTTGTTATTCCTGAATGGAAGCACTAAGAGTTGACATACACTTCATCAATGAGACATTGCAGTGACATAGTGTGATCTGTAGTGTGGCACTGAAGAATAAAACACAGGAGTTATGCAAAGGTCATGCAGGTAATCCCTCGATAAAGGGGAATCCCTTTGGAGGAAGGGTGCAGCCATACAACCTAATCTTATTCATGAGTATTCAAAGAGCTTGAGGAACAGAATTCTGGCAGGGAGCTGGCAGCTGAATACGTTCTGGCAAACTGCTGAACCTCTGACAGACCAACAAGTTTTACAGTACATGATGTGTCAATGACTCACTTTGTATACAGCTCTAATGCACATCCTTCCAGTGAAGGCTTCTAAACAGAATGTAAAACAAATGTACCAGCATCCAAAATAGAGCAAAGAGTGTTCCTGTGCTTCAGAAATGGGACGGGAACAAGGAGACGAAAGTGGGATACACTAAGCAAGAATCTCTATGTATGTAAAAAGACAGTTCATCCAAATATGAAATTGTTACTTCACTGTTGAAGTCAAGGATGCAAAGAAAATGGCAGGGAGGTAGGAATGCTCACACTGCCTGCTGTCTCAAGAAGCTCTTGGCAAGATAACAGTGAAATCATGCGCCCAGCTACTGATCAGCACAAGTCTGACATTAAACCACAAGTGTCCACTTCTCTTACTGGCTGCTTGATAAATTTCTTTGGAACAGGTGGAGGTAGAGAGGAGGTCTTTCCAAAACCTTGTCTCAGTGTTCTCCCTCAGTTAATGAATGTCAGCAAGTGGAATAGAACAGAAATTTGATATGTTTTTCTAGCCTTTCTTATAGAAGCACTTGCAACATGTTAGAGGCCACAGGCATAAAAGTGAAATAGTGGGAAATTAATGTTGTCTGTAGATTTTCAGGATGTAAGCTGGGCAATTTCAGCTTGTGGGTTAGGCATATTTTAGGTTTTAAGTAGTGTTGTAACAGCTTACTATGACTTGAACAAGATTTTAATGTGAGCAATCTAATGCTGAGTATCATTTATTACCCTGTTACACATTTCCAATTGAGATAGACCTGTTTGTGGAGTTAGTATTATTTGACTAGAGACAAACAAGCTATCTGCAGTGAACATTTTATCCAGAAATTAGAGTATCTCTTATCTTTTCAAACTACCCCTGGAGGTTCAGCAATTTCTATACATGTATGAGTGTTAGTGTTTTAACAATCCAACTTTTTAAAGCTCTTCATGAACTATGCACTTAAATGCTCAATGGTTTCCTGCTTCTGATTTATGCTGTAGCTGGTCACCTAAGACAAATGACGTTGTTTTCAATGCCTGACTCAATGATAAGCCTTGCAACTTTGCCTTAAATTACCTGAAAAACAAAAAAAAAAAAGGCACCTGGGAATTCTCTCAGCTCAAAGACCTCCTAGGTAATGAAAAGCTTTTACTTCAGTCTATCCTGCACCCAAAAGCCTCAACACCATAGAAAAACCAATGAATCTGCCTCTGGCATACCACCGATAGGAAAAAGATGGCAATGGTAAGGGATCGTGCAGCAAGGCCTTCAGCAGCCCTAGATTAAATTGCTGCAGAGTTCAGGGAGCTGCTGTAAAGATCTATAATTAGCATTGACACTTTATCAGGGGCTGGAAGATCTCCCTGATACTGCATTCCTCATTTGGTCAGTGGGTGCGGCATCAAAGCCTCCATTTCTTATTAAGAGGGGTTGAGCAATTTGGGCATAAATTGCAAATGCCTAATTGTGCACAAATGTCCATGTTCAGATGTAAATACTCATAGAAATAAAACCCCGTTTGCATGAATATTTGTGAAAAGAAACAAAGGAAGGACTAAGCATGGTTAAACTCCATTAATCAGATTTCAAACAAACACTTGCAAATACTGTTTCACATTATTGGCTCAAGTCTTTTCACAAGATAAAAGAAGACAGTTTTACCTGTTAGCATGCTTATTCTTTTGATTGAAGCAGAACAGTCAAGCCAGCAAAAAGTAGTGTATAATCCCAGAAAAAGGCAGCTAAGTAAATATCCTTAAACAACAGGGAGTGTATTTGAATTTATCATACCTATTGATGCAGCCTAATGACACTTGAGAAATGGGAGACATTTTTAATTTTAGAAAGTAATGAAGTATCAGGGAAAGCAATCCAAATTTATCCTTGCTGTACTTTATCTGCTGCAGTAGAGAGTTATATTGGCAATGCATTTGGTGTAGCAAATTTGCTTAGAGGAATACACAGAGCCTGGAAAAAAAATGGCAGTAACTTTTGCGGATGTCTCTGCTTGTATCTAAGTGTGAAATAATATGCAAATGTATTCTGTAGTTCTCAGGACAATTGAGGAAGTGATATGATAGGATTGTGCAGCTGCCATTCTGACCCACAATTTAAATCAATGAATATATTCCTGTCCTAGCAAATTTATGCTTGAACAATAATTTTCAACCTATCTTTATTGTTTTGTGGAGAAGCATAATAAAAACACAGAATAAATTTCGGTATATATCTGTAAATTCTCCTGAGTAGCTTGGGAAATGCATTGTATATAAGATCATCATTATGCTGTTACAGTCATCAGAAAGACACTATCCTTTATGGCAGAACATCATCTTTTGGAAAAAAATATCCTTGTTGGTTTGTGCAAATTTTTCAACACATCCTTAAGACATGTTTCAATCTAATTCTGTTCCTTTTGAATTTTCAGTTGCTCCAAAATTTAAGGGAGAAGACCAAAATGGGGCAAAGTTTGCATCCTTTTCACATGAAATACGCTGTGCAAGGGGAAAAGCGATGTATTTGGCATTTTTTTCTTGAGCTGCAAAGGCAAGAGGAGAAAGGGGCCAAATCCCCATTATTATTATTATTATTATCATAATCATTATAAATAACATTATCATTAATTTGGTCTAAAACCCGAAGTTAGGCAACCCCTTCAAGTAGCCCTGACAGCAAAAATAAAAAATCATAACTGTGTTCAGCAAGAACACTGTTAAGCACAGGTAGTGGGAAAACCTCTAGCAGCCAATATTCAAACGCAAAAATAGCTCTTGATACCAAAATTTTGGGCTGATTTCTTTCCTGAAAAGAGCATTTTGTTGCTAAGTGCTCTTGGCATTGAACTGAAGGCGTGAAAAACTTTAAAAGTTCACCTAACATGGGAAGTTTCTACCCTCTGCAGTGTGTCTGTGTGTGTGTGTATACATATGTATGCCTCTCTACTATGTGTATGTAGTTATTCAGATAATAATGTTTCACGTAGGTTGTTTATCTCTAGGTGTATTTCTTTTATTTTCTTACATATGTACATCACTGTTGGGCTGGTCAAACTTTTTTTTAATTTATGGTCCAGTAAAATTTCCATGATTTATAATTTGCAAAGATTGCATATTTTTCACTCGATTAATTTTGATAATTTAATCAATAGAAAAAATAATTTAGATTTTATTTTAATCAGCCTCCACATTACTCGAGGGACTAAGCATTTAACTGTACATCTAATGCATTGGAACTGGAATGTACAAATTACCAATTTTATAAAGACAATTTTGGAAAGTAAGGTAATTGAGCAAAATGTTTAAACACAAACATCCTCACAGCAAATTCTTCTATAGGTGTAAACTGGATCCATAAGCTGTCACCAAAGCTAAATTATCTGCAAATTTAGATGACCTACATATGCCAGAGATTTTGCACTGCTCCTTTTTGTCTTTCCCCTGTCAGTTCCACAGTTTCAGTGAACATGTATTTTTAATGTGCAAATTTCAAATACATTATTTGTATGTCTTTCTACACACAGCATACAAAGTAAACCCAAAAAAAAAAAAAAATTAGTAGGTGTATTGATAGGCATGAGTGTGACTACATAGGTGTAAATAGCATTTGAGCAAGAGCATGTGATCAATTAGAAGCTGCATCATACGTTATGTACAGACAAAGTTAACGATTCATGAGCAGCTTTAATATTTCTATCTCTGGGCTTGGAGGAACAGACTTGACAAGATTTCATACCCACAGCCTTCTGCACCTGGTTCCCATTACAAACCTGGCCTTGATAATGGGGCTGTGTTCTTCTGCAGGGGCTGATGTTAGCCCTGGTATTTTCCTCCCATAACTCTTAGAACCCGAGTACCAGTGTTATGGCTGTGTTTGACCCCTCTGTGCATGAGCAGTGACAGCTTCCATCACCTTTCTCACTAACATAGATAGAGATCAGATAAAACCTTTCTCTAAGTACGGGTACAATTTCTGACCTGTTTTTATTTCCTGTGATATCTACAAAAGCTAGTAATACGTTACAGGCTTTAGGGTTATATCCAAAGTCAGATTAGTTGTTTTCCTTCTTAGCTTATAATTGAAACATTTCTCCTCAAAAGATATGGTTGGAGATACAGCGTTTAATTTTTTTTTTTTTGCAAGATGCTCTGCTTTGAATTTAATTTCAAATTACTCTGAAACTTCTAGTTGCAAAGCATAAATCCATTGCAATATTTACCTGTGTCTGAGAGATGTTAAAACCATTCAGCTACTTAAAGATGCATCTAATTCCTGATCAGAACTCACAATAGAAAAACAAAACTGACAATGCTCAGTGTGCCCCTAAATACACAGATTTAGAAAACCAGTACAAACACGTATGACATTCATACAAAAGCAGAAATCATCTACACCTTGAGATTCTTAAAAAAATAGCAGGGAATTCCCTGAAGGGAGATGCTGCCTAGGAAGTCCAGTCATAACACACACAATGCACCCTGAAAAAATATGTTGCTTGGAATCATGATTATTTTCCCCCCATTCATTGTTATAAATGCATATGGATGTCATGCTTTATCTTATCTTGGCATGAAAATCCAAATTTTGGAAACAACAGCGTAAATAAACAGAATTTCTCCAGCTACAAAACTAAATGTTTGAGGTCCAGCATGTTTTCCAGTTCTAATAAAAGGGGGCAGTATTACATCAGCTGAAATTCTGAATTGTCCAAATTATCATAAAAAGAGCTAGAGAAGGATTCAAAACTGCTGAATTCCACTGAAAATAGACTGTTACTGTGTACGCAGCCACAAATCTGCTTGTCTGCCTTGGGGTAAAATTTTCAGAGTTAGTTCAGTGGGACTTAGGCTCCTACATTGCAGCCACTTCAAAAAATTTTTACTTGAGTCACTATTTTCCTTTCAAAATTATTAAGGAAATATTACAATGGGTATAAAATGAAGACACATGTTTCATGTAGCTAGGATAAGCCCTAAGCCTAAAAAAGAAATTGCAAAATTATTGCAGTTTCAAAAAAATTTGGAACAATTTTTTTTTTCTTTTGGGTTTTGATTTGTTTTTTTTAAATAAAGATTTTTCAGATTAAAATACTGGTGTCCAAATATGTCTTTAGGAAATTAACTTTGAACACCCAATGTAAAAAAAAAAGTCCTAGTTTACATATCTTATGTACAGCCACAAGTAGATTACTAAATTGAGCAGATTCACAGTCAAGCATAAAGGACATTTGTTTTATAAGAAGTATGAGGACTGCTGGGATTTGTATTTTAAACTTTTCCCTATTCCAGGGCGTTTAACTTAGACCTGTCACTTATCTGTTCTAAAATGATGGATCTGGAAAGAGGTTGTCTCTATGCAACGTGTCCTGCTACATCCCAGAAAGTCCCCAGGGAAAGGTTTGTCGGCTGAGCGGGATGACGTACTCAGGAAAAAACACTTTGCAGTGTCTCTTTGTAGAAATCAGAGTCTTCATTAGACAGATGGAATACACTCCCACTGAGTTGAATAAATTGCCTATATTCTTGCAAGAAAGTGAGACCACACTGTTCCTCAAAGTAAATCAATGTCTTTCTTTTTTTCCTTTCTATACAGTTCTAGATTATCTATTATAGAATCTAAATACTTAAATTACATTATACCTAAGTGTAAGCTATGGGGGGCAGGACCTTTCTTAAGTTACAGGTTTTGATTTGTTTGCTACAATGACTGTGGGGACAATGCCATAGAAAAAAGAAATAACTTTGTAAAACTAGTCATCTGCTGTTGTTACTGCTATCCTTTCTTTTTTTTTTTTTGCCTAATTAGCTACTCACCCTTTAATTACAAGTAGAACTAACATTTAACCAACAGAAATAAGGAACCAGTTGAAAATGCTTACAGTTTCTATCATGTCTTACAGCAGACTGAAATATAAGCATCGACTTCTTATTTACTAGGTACAAATAGTCTGCTAAAAGAAACTAAAGGGCAAAAAAAAAAGAAAATCCAAATTTTTCTTAAAAGGAAAAAAGGAAATGAGAAGAGATCACTACCTGCAAATCTAAACCACATTTTCATAAAGATTGATAAGAAATCCACAAGGCCCTTATGACCAATTAATTTATGTTCTAAATTTAAAGGTGGTCAGGACTCCTTTCAGTTAAAGCAAAAAGAGAGTTACATATAGAATGAACTGGAAAAGTGTTTTCTTAACTGTGTGTTTGGGGTTTTTTAACAGAGTTGAGAAATGACTAATAGCAAGGATGCTTGTAACACGGTGATTCTCTCTGTGATTGTCTGAGAAACCTCCTGTACGTGCAGAACAGACAGTGTGACTCCCGCCACTGTGGTTGTTCTGTCTCTGCTGCTGAATGTATGGGGAGAAAAAAAGCTGGCAAAAACCTGATGGCAGCACAATGCAGCATTGCAAAAGCAATACAATGCTGGAGCCGCTGCAGGGCTGTGGGCAGTCAAAAGGAGATTATGCATGACTGGTGACTTTTCCTACAAAGACTTCCTGAAGTGTTTTTGTCAGGCCAAGTTTGTACATATGTGCAGGAGCTTCGTATAGATGATGAAGTGTAACAGCTCCAGAGGAGTTGTTACACCCTATTGTCTCAATAATCCACATACTTAGCAGTCCCTAAATACAGCAGAGCGTAACACCTCCAAAGGGGTCGTTATGGCTTATCAAGTCAAATCCAAGGGCCTAAATATGGATTTGATCAATAGACTGTAATATCTCCAGGGGTGAATAATACACATTTTTAAGGATGTACACATTTTGCATACAAACTGGGGTCTATATTAGGATAAATTACATGGATTCAACTTGCAAAACTTTGATTTAGAGATAAGAAAGGAATAAAAAGCTCATTAGAAGAGGTGCTAAAGTACCATAATTCCCAGGAAGTAGGCAATGACTCATGTCATTTATTTTGGGGTCTAATTCTTCTTTCCTACTGCAAATACACAGTTGTCTGAAAATCTACAAAAGAGTAAGAATGGAATATAAACATAAAAATGTTGTATTTCATTCTGCTTACTCCCAGATCTCAGTGACTATGCTTCATGGTAAGTAAATGGGCATGTGGGGATACAAATATGTTGTGATTATTGATTTTGTATTTGTTTGGTCTTGACTTCATATATTTTCCTCCAACCACAGTTCTACCTATATTTTTTATACAAAGATTTTCTGAAGCATCTTTGTCAGAGTTTGCCTGCTTTATGTATAGAAAGATAGGACCTGATTCTTTTTAAAATAATGTTAGTTATCTTATAAATTATATTACATTTTCAGATTCATTTAAAGCCTTAAATCAAAGCAAATCTTCTAGGCAATGACGGTAGTTTGAAATACTAAAATAAATACAAGTAGCTGAAGCAATGCAGATTTTGTTTAAGTACTCTTTTTTGTTGAAGGCTTGACTGGAAAAAAGTCATATCCTCTAAACAAAGATGACTTTTTGGTATGATTTTACTTTTGTTTCTATCACATGGTAAAAGCTCTGTAGATTATTTTCTTCATTTTCCTCTCTTGCCTTCCCCAGTGTTTCTGTTTACTCTGTGAAATGACTGACACCGTTACTCTTCCCTTTCCTCAGTCAGACCACACCTGAGGTGGAGCAGAAAAATTCAGCTCCATTATAGTGATTTTTTTGCCTCATGTGCATTGTACTGCTTTAGGCTCAGGGTTAAATTTAGTTCACATGATGCTGAGTTTTGGATTTGTGACCGAAACAGTGCTGGATAACACAGGGATGTTTCACCTCTTGCCGAACTGGGCTTCTACAGCAAGACCTTCTCTGGTTTTGATGCTGCTCTGCCAGAGAGGAGAGGAGGCTGGGGGTGTGCCAAGCATTCAGAGGGGGACAGAGCCAGGCCATCTAACCCCAACTGACCCAAGGGATATTCCACACCATATGACATCATGCTCAACAATAAAACTGGGGGAAGAACAAGGAAGGGGAAAACGTTTGGCATTTTGGCATTTGTCTTCCCGTGTCACTTATTAGTGCTGAAGCCCTGCTTTCCTGAGAATGACTAAACATCTGTCTGGCAATGGGAAATAATCAATGAATTCCTTGTTTTACTTTACTTACATGCACATCTTTTGCTATACTTATTAAACTGTACTAATCAATCCAAAAATTTTCTCATTTTACCCTTCTGAGTCTCCTCCCCAACCCACTGACGGGGGTGAGCCAGCAGCTGCGTGGTGCTTACCTGCCTATCTTGACCCACAGCAGCACACAAACTCAAATAACTCCACAGAATGGTATCATTTCAGAAGTATAAACTAACCTTAATACTTTGGCTAATGACAAAGTTGGGCTGTCCCAGAGTGCTGCATGTTTTTGTTTTGGTCTTTCTGATGAGTGAATCTCTGTGAGCACTTTTAAAGCTTTGTAGATTTTTTTTTTTTTTTTTTTTTTTTTTTTTTTTTTTTTTTTTTTTTTTTTTGTTTGAACAGCAGAATATGAACACAGGCAATTTTCAATTCTGTGTCTGTAACCAAATACAAAGCTTTCTGAGATTTAAATGACACGTTTTCAAAAAGGCCTAAGCCCAGGCTTTGAAGTTATGTACCTAATTTTGTGAGCGCAGTCATTTGCACAACAAACTATTACCAACTATCTGAACTTGAAGACCAGTAACTGACCAGAACTCAATAGCTTTTTAAACCAGCTGCAGGCAATTAATTTGTCATCTTTTTCTGGTGCCAGCTTCCAGCTACTGATTTCTACAAGTCTAATTACCTCAAGCCAATTTCTGAAAATTTGGTCCTGAAAACACAGGGTTCTGATTCTTCAAAAGAAACCAATCCAAAATTGCAACTGTTATCAAAGCTTCACTGGGACTATGACAAAAACTATACGCAGTTTCCTTGGCATACAATTATATCAAAATTATGTTTCTCTAATTGAAGTGATCTAGCATTCCTGCTCCGCCACCTCCATTTTGATCATCCTGCCCATCATTTTTAGAGTAAAAGAAGTATAGTCATAATGTAAAAATTGAAAGGCAGAGGGTGAAGGGGGAAAGAAGGGTGTTCTAGAATTCTGTTTGTGGGAAGGATGCTTCTAATTTTAATGTATTTTATACTTGCTATAAAATATAAATACATTTTCTTAGTATTCAGGACCGAACTAATACTTTTATTTTCTTTAGGATAGGAGTGGGGATATACCATCATTGAAAACGACTGATTTATATCCCATTCTTTTGCAACCCCTGCCTTTTCTCACATCTGTGGAGCGCGGATAACAGACCAGCACACCAAAGGTAAAACCAGAGCACGTACTACAACCTTTTCCTGCCTTAATTGTTCTGTAGTACCTGCTACAATAAATAAACCCAGCAGGACTACATAAGGTCACTGAGCAACTTAACAACAGATTTCCCTGCTGCTTTTCTATTCTTAGGTTTTAAAAGTTGCAAGTGCTACCGTGAAAAGCCTCCTCATAAAAGATGGCATTTGAGAATGATGTTGTTTGTATCTGTTAAAGAGTTCCAACTCACTCTGCTATATTTGCGAGTAAAAGAAAATATTTTTTTGCTCAGACTGCCTGAAGTATAACCCCAATCTGGAAGCTGTGCATCAATCTGTGTATTGCTGGTGACCGGCACAAAGTAGAAATTTCAGATTATTCACTGAAATATTTACTGACTCTGCTTTAAAGGGTGAAAGATGAAATAGAAACTTGTTATATCGTATCCAAGACACAAACATGATACTGAAAATACGCGGGGAAGAGAGTCAGTAAGTAAATGGATGCCATTTTTATACTTATTTTTCAAAGTGAAATCAAATGTTAAGAATTCTTTTAATAGCCCTTAGAGCATATTAGATATTTTTAAATGTCAAGCCACTGAAACTCATAAAATAAATTTTAAAATAAGCATAATTTTATAAACTCTTAGTACTGATCATATATGTGACATTTATTTTATTTTTATAACCTGGGCTTTAGCAACCTGCCTCTTGATTAGTTAAGACAAACACTGACTTTACAATTAGAATGCTATCTGAATACGGCCTGCTTGATCAGTTATTCATGTCCATATTTTTTCATATTATCAACTTTTATTAAATGGGGTTTTCAATTATGACATTGCAACTAATACTAGCAGAAATAAATCTTTATTAGACACCGAATCTGACTTGGAAAAGCATTTTTTATCCATTTTAACAAATGTTTTTTAACAGACGCTAAGCCTTTCTCTTGTTTTGAGTGCTGTAAAGAAACTATCAAGCAAAAATATGTGATTAAAAGGTGTGTATCAATGTTTAATGGGTCTGTTTATGACATTTCTTTGCCTTTCTGTGCCTTGCTACAAAACATGCACCAAACATTCCCTTGCAGGTTGAGAAAAGATCAGAGTATCGTTAAATTCATCCTTTAAGTCATAGTTAATATTGTGCTGAGTCTTATACTCAACCTGGACTCAAAATTCCTGTTAGTTTTTGGGCTACAATACGATCTTCCCTCCCTCACCCAAGAAACAAAGAACCTGCCCTCTTATATAGAGAATCGCAGAATTTTTATAGGCATTGGAACTACCTGTTGTTTTGGAGTGTTTTAACAAATAGTCGGAAACACTAGTTGCTGTATGGGCTAATTAATGTGTCAGTTCTCTTTCCATTCCTTACTAAATTGCATCATAACCATTCTATTTGCCAAAGCCTTAGTGATTACTGGGATAATGCTTTTACCTTTCTAGCTAATGGGAATAAATATTGTGGTCTGTAACTGGTTTTGTGTCAGTGGTGAAAAATAACTTGCGTGCTGTATTTTTTGTGGCCCGTGGCACTTCTAGGGAAGCTAACAGAGAAGCATTCTCCATCCGAAGGGCTGCCTTTTTTCTCAGCCAGTTACCAGATCCCCTGCTCTTTTGCCCTGGTGTACATGCAGAGACCTGGAGCACATCCTGAAGACCTCAGAAAGGCCACAGAATGGGACTACATAGGCACAAGGAATTTTAAAAGAGTCTTCCATGTCCTCTGACTGGTCCTTACAGTAAGTGTGATAGAAACTGTTCCTCACCTTTTGAATATGATCCCAGGTTGCTATTTTGTAAGCTGGGTGATGTCCTGCTCAGTCCAGTGCTGGTCCCATTATCCTAACACTTTCTAGCTTTTACCAGCTCATTTCAGTGATTCAACACGGGAGATTCAACAAAGAATTTTGATCTCTAACTTCCAACTGAAACTGAGAGCCAAATGCAACAATTTTGAGCCTGAGTACTTAGTTGCACCTGAACCACGGATTCGAGCACACTCAAATTCAGACCCTGGCATAGTAATACTCAACCATGCTAATACAGAACTGGCCTTTTAGCTGTATTTATCAATCCAGCCATTCGCAAGAGAACAGTTCAAAATCTAGTGACCACAAACAATGGAAGCTTCAAAACCAACCCCTTTTTCATGTTTCTGTGTGCACGCTTACAGCTTCATCACGTGAGTGCACAGGACTGCGGGTTTGAATGCTGTCATGTAAACGTGGAGAAGTTTGTAGCACAGCACCACGAAGTGACAAGGTGTATTTAACATGCAATCAGAGATGGCTAAAAGCTCTAAAAAGAAGTCTCATAAAAATAAGAAGCTGTTTTGCTGGGAAGAGAAGAGTGAGTGACAGACTGTGGGGAAATGGGAGACATTACCTTTTCATTCCTGCAGTTGTTTAGACCCATGTTATTCATGGAGGGCAATTTTCCATCAACACTGTGAGGCTGCTGTTGCTGCTGCTGTTCCCTTTGGATTTGCTCTCTCATTTTTCGAGCCTCCTGAATGGCTTTCATTACTGTGTCCTGGTCCCCAAATAGGGCAGGTGAATTAAGACTGGAAAGGATATCTATAAACAGAGAACACATTTTATTTAGGTAATTATCCAAATTGGAATCTGGGATAAGAACTCTGCTCTCACACTCTTAGAGCTGCTCCCAACCAATATATGCAGAAGGAGGAGTGGCAGTTGTTGTCTGTTTGAAGGCAGAATTACTCTACTGAAGTGATTGATAAACTCATGCACTTCTTTTTCTGTTAGAAATACAACCATTGAGGTCTTGAGATACCCTGATATGGAGCTATCTGAGCGTACTCATGGACTCAAATATGTGCTTAACACAACAATATTCTGCAGCTTAAACTGGAAGCCTTTTGAGGTATTGAAAATAATTAATAAAATGAACAAAGGAGAAAACAATCTTGTTTACTCGGCAATTGTTGGAATCTAGAATGCAGAGAAAGTCAATTCTTAGAATTTCTTTATACAGAGAACCGTCACTACAGACATTAAGATTTCCATTTCAGAAACAGCTCTCACATTTACATTTTGGGGACAAAGTTCATTATCACGATAACGTGAGTATAAGTCTCTAAATCAGTAGAGAAAAAAACAGTTTTCTTTCCATCACTCTGAACAGGTAGAAACTTACAAACAAGCGTGAAACTCAGGCAAACATTCCTGTTACATCTTACAATGCATTCATGAAGATGAGTACCCCAGACACAGTTTTGGATTTGAGAGAAAAAGACAGCAATTATTTTGTGACTGTTTGCTTTTTGTTGCTGTGGTAAAACTGTGATCCACCTGTTCCTACATGGAAGTATTCTCTATACTGCACATGGACAGGTCTGTGCATATATATTCTAGCTAGGGAATTTTGAGCAATCACAGTTTGTGTGTGACCTGTGCATCTGCCTGGCCAGCAAATGTCTTTTATAAAAGCTTTAAATTTGTTAGATTTGTGTGCTTTCTGACTTACTGACAGTCTACTATTACAAAAAAACCCAAAATCCAAACAAAAAAAAAACCAAAAGCAAACAAACAAAAAAAACCCCACACGAAAACGAAATCCAAAACAACCAAAAAACGCCAAACAGGTTAAGATTTTGGATTAACCTTCAAAGATAATTTTTATATTCTCTTCATTTCACTGAAGTTCAGCTGAGCAAAACACAGCAAATTCAACCTCGAAGGACCCTGAATTATTTTAACATAAAAATGATTAGGTGTTTCTCACACTTTATCCTGTGAACCAGATGGTTAATTTAATACTGGGGCCTAAGTAAGAAGAGATGCAAATTGTGATGTTTCAGAGGGACTGGTGATGTTTTCTGTCTGAATGAAACACCCCTCTCCAAAATAAAAATAATGTATAAGAGAAAAAGGAAAATTTCCAACGCTCTGAACTGTTTCAGCAGGTAAGTTCCATTCTGGACCGTAAAGAAGTTGGGAACCATATTCGCATGATTTTTAAAGAGATTTAGATTTGTAATCATCTAAATTTATTGTAAAAAAAGGTATCAAAAGCTCTTACATGGCTTGCTGATTTTTGCTAATGTCTCCCTGCCTTTTTTTATACTTAAGGATTGAGACAAAAATCTTTTATGACTTTATACAAAAAATATTTATACGTTAGGCACTATTTGTCTTCTGTGGTCCTTTCTCTTGAATGATCTAAGATTTCAGATTGATATTTTGCTTTCTAATGTAAGATAATGCAGTGATAGTTGCAAATAAATTGACAGGTAGAGTATCTAGCTAGTTGCAGAAAATGTCTTTCAGAGATCATGATGTTCCCAAGTGTTTGGGAATGGAAAAAAACCCATAATTTTTATATATTTAATATATGTATTTAACATATCTATTCATTATTCACAAGTGTTTCTATATATTTTACAAGTACACTTGAGCTACAGATTGTGAATAAGTGGTCTGTAGTAAGTATTTAGTCACTGTTAAAATTTACTATTTGAACTTTAGGGCTGATCATCTACATTTTGCAGCTCTTGATTCTGTTTCTTGACTGGTTAAAGTAGTCTTCATACATAGTTTTCAGACCAATTTTGTTTCACCACTTAATAAGCTTAAAGAATCTTGAACACAGGTCAAAAATTCCCTACTTGTAACCATATGAATCAACAAAATCCTGACAGATGGGCGAACAAATAATAAAATTATGATCAAATAATAAAAACATGATTAAATAGTAACATAAACTGGCTGGACTTATGCCTTTCTGCATTTATTTAAATAAAAAAAAAATCTGCCTATTATCTAGTGAGGTTCTACGGGCATGCAAAGATAGTTTTTTGGGTTTTTTGATCCAGAAGTCAAAATTTTAAAGTTAACTTTGTGTGTATAGTTGCAGTAGTTGCCTTTAGGAGAGATATTCATACAAACCTGTTTTACAAGTTTAATATATGTATCTTTATTAACTTATGTATGTATATTTGTATGTATTTCCTACATTATCTATTTCTTTCCTGTATTTCTCACACTCTGCCACATCTTTTTGGATACTGTTGTAAAACTTTAGCACTCAAGCATTCTTTGAAAATCTTCATTATTTTTTTTTTTCCATTTTAAAGAGAAATGCAGGCCCAAGTGTCTACTTAATTCCGACCTAAGTGTGCTCAGGCTGGGATTTCATGCAGAAAACTTGCCTATTTTCTCCTTTCCCCAGGACAGATTAGTTACCTAAAGAGGATCCTCTTCCCAGAGATCCACTGAGCGGGCTGGGGATGCCACTCTTGTTCGTCACTGTCACAGGACTGCTTTTGCTGGCTGGGAAGAGATTCTGTGTTGGAGATGTTGGGGATTTGACAGGTTCGGCTGTTTTGGGTCGGGCTGAGAGATTCAGTGGCTGAGCTGCTTCATCCTGCAAGAGTTTAATGTAAATAACTATTAGGAAAAGACAAATGAACGCATCATTTTGCAAGCAGCAGTTACTTTACACCTCGAAGACAATACCACATTCCGCAGCAATAATAACAAAAGAAGCTAATTATCTGCCTCCTTTAAGATTCAACCAAAGGAAACCTCATTAATTTCTCTGTGTTATGCTTCTTATTTACATTAACTATGTGACTGGATCATTCTTTTTGCCAAATTAAAATTTGAATTAGCTCACATTACAGCTTAATTTCCTAATGTGTTTTCAGAGATCTAAATTAACCTAGGGCATTTACAAAGAATTATTTAAAATTTCCAGCAGCTCGGTAATGCTTTTGCACTGGTTCTATTTGAAAAGTTCCTGGCACTATAAAAATAAGTTATGTAGCTTATTTTTAAATGTATTAGAAACTAAGGAATCAGAAGTACTACTATGAAAGAATCATTTGGAAACCCTGACAGCTCTTTGGCTCACGTTTAGAGCTGCTGCTAGCTTATACATTCCATGCATCTAATTCAGAGTGCATGTTTTGTTTAGTGAAACAATCTATGCTGGTCCCTCATAATAGGAGATAAGAATGTCACTGAATTGAAATTCCTTTACTTACTAGGCTGATGACTACATGCTATAGGCATTTCAAAGTGTATCTTATTTTCTATTATTGAATTTTGTATATTTTACAATATTTTATTATTCAAATGTCATGTTTTTGACAGATTTATGTAAAATCAAAAATATTTTCCACATAACCACTATTCTGCTCCTTTTTTGATACTTCTGTATTATTCCCATAATCTGTAATTATTTCTGCTGCATTCAACCTTTAGTATATCTGTCTGTTTTATTTGTATTAAGACAAGGAATGTTTTTTAAGGGTGTGTAAATCTAGTATCAGCCCTTTTATATGTTTTGATACTTTTCATATGCAACTGTGGAACAAAATCTCTCTCACATGTCTTGTTTCTGTGCTGTAGAGTAGGTCCATTTAAAAATATCTCAACTTTTTGAAGAAAACTTATTCAAGCAATTAATTTCTTTGATAAGTATTAACATTCGCAGTGCAACCTGCTTCCCATTCTTTGAGCTTGTTCCTTCTACTTAATACATTAAGCAAGACAGAACACTTGAAAATCCGTGAAATGGTGATTTTCTGTAGTAAAAGCACCCAGTAAGACAGATCTCTCATTTAAAATATGCCCAGAGCAGAATTATGCTGGATGTAAGAGAATATTGTTCATATTTTAAAACACTGCACTGATCACTTCGAAGCTTAGAATTATGTCGAAACACAATAATACATCACATCATCTCATCTTTTCCCTTCTCCTTACTGTCAGGCAGTGATTTAGCAAAGTACCTCTGGTCACACACAGTGCATTAAACAGGAATACATAACAAACAGGTATTTATAATGCCATCTTATCACCAGCTTTAAACTTCCCCCATAAAACTGCATGACATTTCAATTCTTCCTGGCCTCAGAGTGTGCACAAACGTCCACAGCCTTTCGGGGTCCAGGTGAGAGCAGAAGCTCAAAGGTACAAGGGACAGAGTCCAGCCTGGTGCTCTGTGACCATGCTTACATGCGACCTCTTCCCTTGCCCAGACAGAAAGTGGCTTCCATGAACTTTTCCAAGAGTTCAGAGGCCCATTCAGACCATGAAGTTTGCCAGGCCAAGTACTGTGAACATGTGCACGTACAAATCTATGCTACGGAGTTCAATTTTTAAATAGTTTTCCATCTAGTACTGATCCAATTGTGAAAGAACTCTAAACACTGCCAGAACCTGTTTGTGTGTACTACACGAACAGCATTCTCATTTCTGCAAGGCAACCAAAAAGCCAGAAAACACTCTGGTCACTGATTTAAGGAAAACCTATCATTACTTTTCAAAAGATCTGACTTCCGTAAAAGAATTCCATTAGTTCTATAAATTATGCATGTAGTTTATACAAACTGCTTAAAAACAGAGAAAATATAGAGGATTTGTTAAGCAATGCATGGCCATCAAAACTGTCATGCCTAACAAAGGTAACAATCTGCAAAGACTGAATATGGGTACCACTTTTATATTAATAATTTCTTCATTAGCTATTGGTATTTGTCCACACAAAGCACTTGTAATTCATCTTTAATATTCCGAATGCAGGAGTGTGCTTAATCAAAATAACCATAAAAAGACTTCAATTTTATTAACATATACTTTAGTCCATTCAAGTTACATTATGTAGGGGAAACCCCCAAGAATTTGCATGTGGTCAATTCTGTAATAGGACTCAGCTGGCTACAAACCTGGGATGGTATTGGCCTTGGCTCAAGAAGATATGTGCTTGACTTTAACCAGGGAAAATTTGACTCATACAGTAAAGGTTTGGTTTGGTGTAGGTCCATTTGGCTCGCTCACTCCCAAAATTACTTTTTCACATTAAAGGAGTCAGTAGTATATTCTCAATGCCATAAATCACTGGTGTTAGGTATCACTATACTATGGCAACTTTGCTGGAACAGTTGGGCTTTGCTTTTGGTGGCTTCTGTATTGACTGTAGCAAACTCTGCATATGTGGTAAATTTCCCTGACTGCTCTCAAGCCTGGCATTGGATTACAAGAGGTAAAATATTAGACTAATACACATCTACAGCTAAGTAAAGTGAACACTTTGCTAAATAAATGTTAGATCTGGCCATAATGGAATAGTTTTTATTTATTAGTACTCTCAGCCTAGCAAAAAAGTGTCATGGAAATTTATCAGCCCAGGCAGAAATATCTACTCACCCACTCTTTACCACGATGATTGATGATAATGAAAAAACAAATGATATTTTACTCTCATGTCAAAAAAATGGAAAAAAAAAAAAAAAGAAACCACCACCCCAAGTGAGTAAAATTTTCTCAGGCTGGTTTGAAGCTAAGGACTGTTTGCCTGTAAGGTGCTAGCAGCCAGCAAAAAAACCAAATATATTCCCTCTCTCTACCCACAAAGTCACTCCATGCCACCTTTAGATCTATTTTAATAGTTCTGCATTTATATCTCTAGCATTCAAATTGGTAAAAGATCTGAATGCTGATTTTTTTTTTCAGTTTGAAGTAAATTGGTTCTGAGCATGTTTGGTCTCACGAAATCTGGAACCACCCCGGGACAGCACAGCAGGAGAAGCCAGGCAGTCCCACCCAAAGGCACTAGCTGCTCCATGGGTTTCACGGGGAGCACAACATTCATTCCAGGCTCCTGGCAAATGCCATGTTGTAGCTGCCTGGTTCCAAGCAAGTGAGAATAAGCAGGCACAAGCACTCGGCGATGGCGCAAAACCAGCGAGGAGCAGCGCGGTTGTCAGCAGCTGTGTGAAATCAGCAAAAGTCAAATCAATCTGCAGCGACACAATGTTTTCCCCGGAGCCCTGACTTACATATTATTTTTATGGGAGGCTTTTCCAATATTTTGGAATTAAGTACAGCTAGAGATTTGTAAAATAATTAGAAGCTCTACAGTCTCTCTCTTACCCTAACAATATAAGCCAGCACCACATTTTAAGATACTCAAGAGTTCAGTGTGAAACAATTCATGAAATGGATGCCATTTTTTTATGCATGTTACCAGATTACAAACTGAAATCTTGAAAATATCACATTTTACTGATGAATCTGTTGTGCTGCCTGTGGTAAGAAGAGGGACGCTTGGTATTTTTGGAAACAAGAAGTGAATGCGTTCTCTTCCCTTCTCTATACTGATAATACAGCATTGAAATGGAACTTTTTATTTGAATGTTGAAGAACTGTAACGTGGCTCAACTTCCAGCTGTAAAACAATTACAGAGACCATTTGATTTCACTGTCCTTCTCAAACACCGACTCTTTTCTTTACTGAAAAATACCTTAACTTGAGTTACCGGGCTGGTCCCTCTCTTCTCATTTTTCATCCCAGTGGGTGAAAGTGCCCCTGTCGTATTTGGTGGCTGTGGAGTAGATGGCATTTTGGCTCCAGGAGAAACTTGCATGCTTGCCAGCTGAGCTGCATACAGTTGCTGGAAGACAAGAAGATATACATATATTCCTGCAATACTCCTAAAAAAAGAAGCTGTAAATGTACTTTTTCTTTTTTTTTCCTGGTGTTTCTTCTCTTAAAGGATCTTTTTCAGCTCTTGTTTGTGGCTTCCCTTCCTGCTATTTGCAAAAAGAGACAAAATAAAGAAAGACTGAAAAACTCCCATACACCAATATCTTTTTTCTTCATTTGACTTTTGCTGATTTTTCTTGATTCTTTTTCCTTCTGCATAATGATGGTCATGGTATTGAGCAAAATGTTATGCTGTGCCTGAATATTAAAATCAAAATTGGTAAAATTATATGGCTGTTTATGAAAAGGATGTATAAGTCCTTGTCAGAAACAACAGTAATCCAGGTCTTTCTGTTCTTACCTAGAAATTAACCACTAACTCCAGAAACTTTACTGGGAGCTGCAATAGGAATGGTTTCCTACCAAAAGGCAAAGTTAAAATGGCTAACAAGGTATGTCTCCATCTCTGTGTGCAGTGATATATCTTCTATAAATGCCAATAATGAATCTAGGCCTTAAAAATTCCTGTGAATAGTGATGAAAGTACAAAAAACTCTAGTGGAGCTTTTAAAAAAGTTTAACTGAAATATAATAAAAGACTTTTATGTTAAAATAAACAATTCCAACCAATAAAAAGTGTTTACTGAACAAAACTGAATTGGTTCAATTTCTTTCCAGTGACCAAACTTAAACCCTCACCTTGAATTAGCATCATGAATAATTCTTCGGCCATAAACAGGGAAGATCCTAATCCCTCTTCTACACATAGATCTGCATAAACTTTGCCTTATTAGTGAGAAAAAAGCCAGGTGGTTTGTATGTAATTTCCAACATTACTATCATTCAGATGGACAAATAAAAAAAATTACAGTAATCAAAAGCAGACCTTTCAGCACATGTAATTAAATGAAAGCTTAATAAAGAATAATTTGCAAGAGCCAGATGTGCTTATGTCATAATTGTTGCTTTCTTTGGAACAATTTTTCTAATATAACAAGCCTCCACAGAAATGAAAGTTACACAATGCTGTAAGTTCAGTGACTCAGTGGCGAGACAAATGCAGGAGGGAGGGACAGAGTCACAGCTCAGGGTGACAAATGAAAACTATTGTTTGTTTGTTTCCTTCCACTCCTTTTCAGTACCACACGGAGACTGCAAAAGGATCACAGATTGATGTTTTCAAATTAGTGATGTTTAAATATTTTGGCTAAGGTACCAAGCTTTTTCCTACTCTAGAAGGAAAAAGATTGAAAATAGAAAAAGTTCCCAGCTATTGGTGATGTCCTGGAGTGAAAAGGAAGCCTTTCATACAAAAGTCGGTGTTTTTTCCCCCCTACTTCTGGGATGTTATCCCTTTTAGAATATTCTTGAGGTCAACCTTTGCTTGCTCTATAGGATGCTCTGCTTAAATGAGAGTAAAAAACACATTTCACAAACTTTTGAAATCCTGGACATTCTCAGCTCAGGAATAATCAGGTACCGAACTATGAAAGAGATAACACAATAAACTTCGATACAATTTAAAGACAAAACCCAACAATTACAAGGCTTTCTCAGTATTCTGTGGTTTGTCTATAAGTACTTTTCCTTCTTTTTTTTTTAACTAATTTAACATCTTCTTCAACTATCTGAAAAACATTACTTATACTCTACTAAAAGAAGACTAAAACTTTTGTACTTACAGTACTGTGTGTTGCACTTTCAAGAGTGTGAAAGGAATTCCATGTACAAATATACTCAGATTTACCAACTAAAGTTCAAAGGAATTTCCTTCTCAGGTAAGCCATCAGGGCACAAAAATGTGGAGTATAAGTTATTCTTTCTACAGTATTCCATTTTTCACAGAAGGTAAAACTTTATTGTCATTTATGGCAACTAAAATAGTGTGGTGGGTTGACCTAGGCTGGCTGCCAGCTGCCCAGCCAGCCAGTCTCTTCCTTCCCCACTTCAACAGAATGAGGAGAAAATAAGATGGAAAAGCTCATGGGTCAAGAAAAAGACAGGGTAATCTCTTACCTCTTACCATCACAGGCAGAAAAAGAAAAAAAAAAAAAAAACAACCTAGGCTTGGGAAGAATTTATTTATTCTAATTTACAATGGAGTTGCCTGGCGAGAAACAGAGATAAATACTAAGGACCCATCCCTGCCATTTCCCCTTGAAAATTTCTTGACCAGATATTTCAAGATAAGTGCAAAGATAGAGACGCATGGCACCAGTCAGAGCAGGACTTGCTGGTCACCTGAGTCTCACCAGGAATGGCAACAGAAACACCCACAGCATGTTAAGGGTTAGCATCAAGAAAAGTGGGCTTTTCTAGGGACTATCTAGGAAACTGTTTGATTTTGGAAATGCAAACAGGAAAAGTAGAATAAAATTAGAATTTTTCGCTACTCCCCTCCCAGGGTGTTGAGGGCTGTATTGGCGGTACTGCAAGTCCTGTCAGGAAGAAATGTTTCTAAGGGAAGACAGAATAAAAGCAATTTTGTCATTTGTATATCTGTATGTATATATAATTCATGACTGGCTTATTCCGAGGTCTTAGCACTGGCTTTAGCCCGGCATTTCTATAAATTCATTCTACAACATAAAGGCAAATAAGTAACAGTAATTGGCTTTCTGCTTTGCTTAAAACAAAGCTGTTCTACAAGCAAGGACAAATACTGCAAGAATTCACACCAGCACTAGCAACATTGCTGTGTGGACTGGAAGGCTGTATAAGTTTTAAATACCAGTTTGTATGGGGAGCTAGCCAGTCTGAAAAAATATGTGCATGCTACCATTGCAGCAAGAAAATGGATATTTTTGCAAATACCACTGAGCTATGGCTCAAAATGGCAATTTAGGACCTCACATTCAGATGGTCAGATTGTGAAGTTTTTATTTGCAAGATTGAGGAGAGGAATAAAACCCAAACATTGAATGAATGTTGACTGTTGGCTTTTAAAGCTCAAAAGCAAAAGTTTCAATGGATTTTTTTCAACTGAAATTCTAACCAGCAACTGCTTCACGATTAAGTAAAAAAATTAAACTACCTTAAACACTGAAACATATCTTCTTTTTGATCTATGTCTATCACATAAAGAGTATTTTATAATCCTTATGCTAACCACTGATTCAGAAGGCTCTTGATTACAAATTAGATATTCAAAAACATCAAATATTCATGATTGTTTTAAGAAGCCTTAAAAATGTATAGTCTAGTTTTTATTTTTTTCTCAGAGGTCACAAAGTTAAATTCTTACAATCCAGTTCCCAGCATCTAAATATAGGTAATGCTGATTTTGAGTTCCTCAGTGCTCCTGAACAGTCAACAATTTTCAAGCCAAGCTTACTTGAGGTATATGAAAAAGGAGGCAGCCTTGCAGTTTTCAGAACCAGGCTTCTTCTAGTGTCACATTTGACACTGAAGAGTGGGATTTTGAACTGCCACAAGTCTCAGGGCAATGGCAAGTGAAGCCTCACATTTAAGCACCTATGAACTTACAGACTCACGGACTTAAGCACTTGTTACTGAAACTCTATTCCAGCTGTAATCAACTAAAAATCCGAGGGGAATTTATGAAAGTTGGAGGTCACTATAAGTCTGAATGATGTTCATCTACTTTAAAAAATTTTCAAACAAGTAGGAGAGTGCTGTACTCAGCACGTGTACAGAACAGCACAAAGTGCACACTGATTTTTTTCCCTGGAAACAGCAGAGTTCACACTAAGCCTTTGTTAGAGCTTAGAGCTATAACAATTCAAGAAGAATTGAATAACAAACAAAAATAATAATCCTGTTGTGCTGGTGATGGTGTTTTCTGCTTCAGAAATTGCCTACAGGATTTGATGAATTATTTCGATTTCACTTTTCTTATAAAAAGTATCATCCACAATCTAGAATTTATCTAACAAACTATGAACTAATAATAGACCATCTTGACTGATGCAAATGTTAAAACCTTTCCTAATGCCATCTAAGTTTCAAAATGCCTTTGTGAGATATTTTCATGACACAGAAGCATAATTGCCTTCACTGCCAGTATTCATTCATGCCTTGCCAGAAGACAAAGGCCTTAGGCTCACACATTGCTCTCACAAGTTTTGACATTTTCTCATCTGTTTTTTTCAGCTAGCTTTCAATAATCAAAACTCTTTCATTAGCTCAAGCCCTTTTCCCCATGACTTTTTTCTTTCACATAGGTCTGTGACATTCCTGGACACATTCTCTGCCCAATGACACTGAGCACGGCAAATAAGAACAGAGTGAAGCTTTCTATGCACCAGATGTTTTCCCCTTTTTTGCAGAAGGAATATTCATACTTATCTCTTAGGCTGCAGCATCTGTGTCTAACAGAATGAATAAAAGTGAAGAATTTTGAGAATTAAATGCTACAGAAGTGGCACATGGTGAGGAAAACAGAATGGGCCATAGAATCATAGAATCACTAAAGATGAAATAACCTCTAAGATCATCAAGTCCAACCATTAGCCTTGCACTGCCATGTTCACCCGCTAAACCACGTCCCCAAATGCCACATCTACATCATAACCCTCTAATCAGGGGCTTGTCAAGGACAGGTCCTAGGCAAAAAGCTGGTTTTGAGAAGATACTTCAATCCAGAGAAAGTAATCAACTAGTGTGCAGAAGAGAAGGAGCCTCTTCAGATATACAATCCCAGGGAGGAAATGGAGGGGCCAGTTGCACTTGTATAGGAACAAAAAGGCAAGGGCTGGAGACATTTCAACTGACTGTGTGGTGAGGGAGCATTTGGTCACAGCTGTGGGGATATAATTCAGATGTTATTTTTGCAGCAGAATTCTGAAGAAACTATAGGAAAGCCCTGTGTGAAACATGGAGATAAGAAAAAGAGTGGTTGCAATACTCAGGGTAGCAGATAATCAAAGTGTGGGTGATGAGGGCTGGCCCAGCCCGATAAAATGCAATGGGTGTACTTGGAAGATGTATCTCAAAGAATTTCAGTAGAAGGTGGCTTGCTTGAAGTAGAAAAAAGGGATCTGTTCTAGAAACTTTCACCCTTTTATTTTCTTTTCCCAGGAAAAATGCTAAATTTCATGAACCCTGATTAATTCTGAAGTCTTCTATTACTAAAAATGGAAGTCCTATGTTACATCTTCAACAAATACATTTGCTACAGTAAATGAAACTGAACAATAAAGCTACTGAGAATCAAGTAAGAATCCTTATTTGTCAGCATTTTAAATGAATTGTGCAAAGCTGAAATATCTTATTTATAGAGATGAAAGTTCAGCTATTTAGACAATGAGTAATTTGGTTTCTAAAGATGAAAAACTCTAAGGAGTGACTGCAAGTGCTGTTGAAATCCTGCACTACAAGAGGTAATGCAGTTATTTTTTCCATAGTATATTTAGTAAGTAGTGTTGCAAAGCTATAATACCAGCATTTTCCTTCCGAGAACATAACATGCAATAATAATACTTAGAACTATCTGATGACAAAGGGTTTTTACAAGCTCACCAAAACCAGCAACATCTTTCCTATTTCCAGCACACATTTCTGAAAGGAAGCTACTGAAAACAAAAAAAAAAATCACACCTTCACTGGGAGTGCTTGTTTTTAATTATTGGTGTAGTGATGTTTGAAATAAGCTTGATGTCAAACAGATTAAAGGAAAGAGAGTCTCAGTTTGAAAAAGTTTTTCTTCTGTTTGGAGGAAGAGCAGATTAGTGGACACACCCATGTTTTGGGTGCCACAGATAATAACTATGGAAATAAAGTTTAAGTGCTGACCTGAGTCCAGTATCACTGGTAAAACCCTCAGCAGTTCAGGAAAGGAGATCCTTTTCAGAAAGCAGTGTAGAAGCATAAATATCCTACCCCAAAATTTCAGACATATCTTAATCTAAGTGCAAGAACTGCTTCTAAAGTAACATTATTTGTACTCATTCTTTCCCACTTTTGTCTATGAATATAATTTTTTTTTGTATTGGCACATCTTTTGCACCAAATATGTTCAGTGACTAACACTGCAGTTGAGTGCTCTGCTATAGCACCAAGGTAAGAAATGGAATTATAGGTGTATGTGCATATATCAAGAAAAAAAACCAAAAACCCAAAAGGGTTGCTTTTCTTTCTGATATTCTTCCTATATAGATCCTTGGAGTGAAAGGTGCGTTAACAGAAAACAACATCCAAAACCACAAGACAGCCTAAGTACCCCATCAGCAGCTTAACCATGTGACAAACCCAGGGGCAACTCGAAGGCAGCCTACAGCTGCCAAGGAACTAGATGCCATCACCAGAAAAACACCTTCCAAGGCTCAGCCTCTGCGTCCTAGCAGAGCTTTCCACACAAATGGAGGAGGAGGAGGAGATGGAAAGGTGAACATAAAATTGTTAAGTAATTGTACATATACATGAAAGCAACACTTGGTTTAATTTCATAATCTAAAACTTGGAAAATCAAAGGTTAGCTGAAAAAAAACCAAGATCCCTTCAAGACTAAATATTTTATGTTGAAAGTGTATGTTTCCTTTTGTTTCTGCTACCTGTTGAAACAGTGTATTTTATAAATTTATGATGATGAAGTTTGGATGTCTCAGAAGCATTTTCTCAGTTTTTCTAAGAAAATGCTAACAAATGAAAATAAGGTGAGTTTTACAGACCTTCTAGGACTGTGGGCCAGACACTCCTCTCATTTTCACATGTGCCACCACACAGATGATAATTAGCTGACTATTTAAGAACCAAGTATGAAATATCATCTTAACACAGAATTTTTTGCTAAATAAGTGAGACTTATTTGGCTCTATATGGGTATATCTGAAAAGGCATTGATCAAGCAGAGCTACATGAAATTGGAATAAAAATTAGGGGAAAAGTGTCTAATTTAGAATCACAATAAACAAAAAGTAATAATTATTGAAAATACTTCTTTTTCTCTGCAGAATCCAAGTGTCGCAATAGATGTGCATAGTTTTCCTGTAACAGCACCATATCCTTCTCTCCCTGTTTTCTCATGTCTAACATACCCATAGTGGTCATAACATTCTGATTTTAAACACCCATAGATCGCTCTACTGCAGTCTGCTCAGCATTAGAATGTGAATATTTTCTGCCTCTTCCCCTAACACACCAAATACCTCTGTAAAAAGGCGCTGAGGTGCACAAACAGCAGCTAATGAATTATCATAACTAATGTCATAATAACAAAGATTGTTGCCGTGATTATTTATGCGCTTGCTGACTAATGTGCTCTCCGATTTATTAAAACCCAGCATGTGCAAACAAACTAACTGTATTTGTGAAAATACAAATAATACATTTTGTAGTCACAGGCGAAGTTAGAGCAGTTCAGTTTCCCCTTTACATTCATCTGTGAGTCTACTGAAAAACATTCTTTCTTAGCTGAAAAATGATTTTACCAGTTACTCATATTCATTCACTTCAGAGCTTTTGGTTAGTTTGTTGTTGTTTTGGCTTGGTTTTTTTAACTATTAGAACCAGTAATTTCAGTGTCTGTCAGTTGCTACTACATATAATGTCAAGGGGAATTTTTGGGTGGCCCTAAATTCCCCTCAGTTCCTGTTGTATTCCATGCAATACATGCCTGTATTACTTCACTCTCAAGCAGCAAAGTAACAGTTACCTAATTTCACCACTGAGTGTCTTGCGGTCCCAACTCCTTTCATTGGCCACAAATTCATTGTACTGATTCAGAAAAAAGAAAAATCACTCTCATCTCTTCTGCTGCCCTGCTGTGGCTAATGGCCAGCCCATACAGAAAATAAAAGAATCCCTCCACGTTTCAGATACTGCAGCATGTATTGTTGTAGTACTGCAAAATAACAGCTTTATTTTGTTAAAAGGGCCTAACTTTAAGTGGACCATGGAATATTTATGGCTCTCAGTAGTCCTTTGAAAGAGTTATCTTATGTTTTTATGCCGATCATGGGTCAGAGGTTCAAATCAGCACTTCTTTCTGTCACTCCTTATATGTTTTACTATAATTTACAGCTCAGCAAGAGGACTCATAAAACAAAAGTGTCTATTTTACTTCAGCAACTAATTCTAGCTAATCAAAGCTTTCCAGCAAAACAACCCAGCATGAAACTCTGCATGGAAAATATGCAGAGAACAAAGCGTTTTGTCAAATAACACATCTCATGATGTAAACACATATGTCTCTTATAGGAAATTTTATCGCTTCCACATTATCGGCACACAAAAGGAGCATTCTTGTTGCAGACCTGGTGCGACTGTGGAGCCATCGTCATTGGAAACAAGAGCCTGATTAGGTTCCCACACAGATATGAATAGATTTTCTTTTTTTAGTGTAATGCTGCCTTTCTTATTTCTTAAACAGACTAGTAATTGTGGCTGTAAAAACAGTGGATTGTG
Organism: Struthidea cinerea; assembly: GCA_013397865.1. Lineage (NCBI taxonomy): Eukaryota > Metazoa > Chordata > Aves > Passeriformes > Corcoracidae > Struthidea > Struthidea cinerea. Next base: position 1,460,423 of record VZTI01002164.1, on the reverse strand, counting down.
TTTGGACGACATTTGTTTCTTCATATTTTTTTTAGCTACCCAATGACACCAATTATCCCATATGGTTGTCCTCTTCTGGAAAGTCTGAGTTAATCCACAGCTGTGAAGATGAAGACGCACCCAGCAGGCTCTAAATCTGGTGGGTCTCTTGTCTGTTAATAAAGTCCACAGTCTGCTGGACAGATGTTAAGAGGATCTGTATAATAAGTCAGTGACAAAGACCCAGACTTCTTCTGAGGAAAATAATGAGCAAAAACATATCTATTCTTCATAGTTTTTCATTTCTTGCTTCATCTTTTGGAGAAGAAAATTTTCCTTACCCCACAGAGGAGTCCCTCAGCACACACAATAGGTCCTGCTCAAAATATGAATGGACTAGCTAACCACCTTGGCATGTGTTCTGAAGAAATGATACATCTTATTGTCCATGACCTATTCCTGCATGATGTGGTTCCTGCACTATTATTTTGAGTTCATTCATCATATTACAGGGGGAGCCTGAATAGGTACTGTCAGCTATAAAATATCTACTTAAATTTATCACTTAATGGGAAATGTAAACTGAAGATAAAATTACCACTTTGCTAGTTTTTTGTTTAAAGTTATTAACATTGCCTTTTCTAAAATAAAGGGATTATAGACAGTAGTTTTCATCCCTAAGGGTCATGCTGATGTTCTGGGGGGGGAGGGGGGGGTGGGGGAACAAACAAACAACCAAAACAAACAAAAA
>VZTI01002164.1:1414158-1459650 GCA_013397865.1 Struthidea cinerea | reverse complement strand
AAAAAAAACAAAAAACCACCAAAAAAACAACAACACCACCGAAACCAAAAAAGCACCCAAAAACGCAAGGAAAGAATGCGTACTGAGAAGACACCTGCAGCAAGATCCATGTTTAGAGCCTTACTCATTTTTTCCTCTCCCCACCTTTTTCTCATCCTGGCCTGCCAGTACAGACATCCAACCCCAAAGTCTCTCTCAATTACAGTCATTTAAATTTGGAGAAATGCTACAGACTTAAAACACATGCACCAGTGCAATAAAGAGCTAACTTGCCTTCAGGCACATGTGCATTAAGGTGCTCTTAAGATCACTTCTGTTTCGTTTGCAAACTGTATTTCTTGTTCTTTTGACCTCCTCCTGCTTTGAGACAATGAATTAGAAACGGCCAACACCACAGCTCTCTCTGCTTTGCTGCCTGAATGCAGGAACTCTCATGCAGGCAAGCATCCCTGAGATCGTGCCCCTCGGAAATCAAATGGCTTTGATTTCATTGAATTATGACAATTAAGTACAATCTCTCAGCAACTGCCTGTTCACAGCCTATTTGCTGTAAAGCTGTGGACAAAGCCAAGAAAGAATTCTTAGAGCTCAAACAAATTATCAATCACTGCAAGTGTCTAAGACAATGAACATAATTTGGCACCTGGCAGTTGTCTCTCTAATATTCTGTTTGTTTCCCCTTTGGAAGTAAAGCTGATGGTTTATTAGTTTTGCAGCAACCTTGACAAGTTTTCAAGATAAAATGTTACTCCATCACCCTATGAGGCTGCTGGGAATTTTTCAAGACAGCACAAAAACAGCAAAAAGAAAAGTTTACTCTCTGCAAAAAAACATAAATTCAAAAATAAATTCTGAAATTTTTATACAACTAAAGTTTGGACAGTACATCAGATATCTTATATCACCACAGAATATATTCAACAATGCATCCATTGAAAGAAAATGACTACTCAGCTCACAGTGTCAGAGAGTGTGATACTTAAATGAGAATTCCATTTTTTTCTTATGTCACTGATTCAAAAATCTAACCTTGCAAAGTATAGGTACTGATCCTCAGTCCCCCAGAGAGAAAACTAAATTTCTGGCATGTCAGAAAAGAACAAAGGGTTGGCCAAAAGCTGACAGGGGGAACAGAGTAACAGCTACCAAAACATACAAATAAACAAAACAAAAACAAAACCAAAAAAAATTTAAAACATATATATAGAATTGAAGGCCTTCTGTGTCAAATGGAGCTCTTACTTTCTGAAGAACAATTCCCTTGTGAAGCCACTGGCTGGAAGGAGAGGCAAAAATCCTCACTGACTTGGCGGCCGTGTCACACCTCATTTCACTCTTTTTATTTTTTCTTTCCCCTTTCCAAACAGAGTGTTGGTCTTCTGAGAATATGATGCTAAGCCACTTTTCCTGTAGAGTTTTTAAACTGGGCCTCTGAGAAAGGGTTTGATACAATTCAATGACTGAAGTAATACCTTTGTCCATCTGAGCATTAAATGGCCCATTGAAATACAGCTTAGTTAGAAAGAATTTCAGTAAGTGGTGCTTTCTAATTTTTTTTATTATTATTATTATTATTCCTTTCCCAACAGATTACAGCCTGGATCTGAAAATGCAGTTCAATCACTTTTGGTTGCCTCTCAGGTCAGGCCTTTAGCCAGTGTTAATTAAATATAACCCCTTCAGAATACTGGAGGTTAAATGAGAGCAACAAACTGGTCATCTTCAAAATATTACCTCATGCTCTCCAAAAGGCTGTATTCTGTTTGGGAGGGCCCTTGTTTAAACACATTGGCCTTAACAATAAAAATTTACTGGGAGCAGGGAGGAGGAAAACCATGATAAATGCTATTTTATCCAACAGCCAGTAATCACTAAAGATTAAACACCTATTCCCATGCAATATAGCATGTCCATTGTGTTTAAATAACACGCATCATAAAGGAAAGTGCTGCAGCAGACAATTTAGTCTGTAGCCGCACATACAGCAGAATTTTCAACTTGATAAAGTGAAACTATAAAGAGTCGATGCTTAAGTCAGACAGCTTCCATACCTAATATTCTTCCCTGCAGCTATTAGAAGTTCACATTTTTGTCTCTAGTAGGCATGCACATTAGTTTACCTACAATTTCAAGTATTCAGTCACATTTTGTTGTCTGTTCCCTACAATTTGACTAGAGCATGAAATTGGAAAGTAGTTGAAATTGTCGTTTTTTCATCTTAGCGATTTTAAATTAAAAAGGGAGGGTTTTGTGCAAGCTATTTCTTTGCTGCTTTGTAAAAAGTTTCCTAGAGTATTCATAATAATTTTGCTATCAGCTGAAAGTAAGCTTTTTAACGCATGGCAATTAGTCTTGTCTTTCTGAACATGACTTTACCATAAATACTCCTCCTTGACTATCCCTTTGTCCCAAGATTCCTTAGAAGAACGCAACCAAGCGATAATTCAGCATTATTGCTGCTCCAGTGCACTAATCGCTTAAAGAGCAGCGAGGACCCTATGTTTACTGCCACAAGGCTCCTCCAGCCTCCTGGCCTAAGGCAGGCTTCCCAGCCCAGCAGCATCCAGATGTCAAGAGGAATATCCAAGTCCTGATGCAGCATGCCGCTCCATTCCAGTATGGCCCAAACATCTGTTTCATCTGCTGGCGTACAACCTGCTGGATGCACGGAGGCCGCCACACAAAGCAGGGGATGGAGGGAGGCTGGGAGTGAAATGCTGCAGCTGCACAGCTCACGGTACATATCACTAAAAAACTCTGTATCAAGCAAATATCAGGAAGGACAATGCAATAATTAAAAAAAAAAAAGCCACTTTCTACGTGGCATGTGCTCGGCATTGTTTGTCCTAGTGGGGCAACAGCCCATGACACATTAGCTTCTCATCTTACTAACTTCACTCTGGTTTAATTCTTTGTGGTGTAAGGAAAGGACAAAAATAAGGAAAAGCAAAGAAGCACATAACACACAGTTCCTATTGTGGTTATAGCAACTGCTCCTCATAAAAAAAAAAACCCAGCCCAAAACACAACTTAAAAATGAGACAACCTTAGGCATCTCCTGCATATTTATAATTTCCTATAGATAGTAACTCAGGGGCTCAAAAACAATAAGCATCTTTTGTCTAAAAGAAAGGAGTATGTAAACATTGACATTTTGTCTTGAGGCATGACAAAAACAGCAAACATTTTAGTTGATCTAGATTAAGTTCTGACAAGGAATAAAGGAGTGCTAACTGTTCTCATCTCTTCCACTTTGTGTATCTATTCTCTTGTATTTTCACTAGCAAAAATAATGGAATAGTTGCCCGCTCCCATGCAAATTCTTTGAGTTGTTTATGAAAGCAAGATCAAAGCCCAAACTGAGAGTGCCTCTTTTTTTCCTGCTGTATTTTTTCCTCAAGAGAAGGACCTAATGAGAGGCTGTTAAACCGGGAGTCTTGCTCTGCACTTACAGAGCAGGAGCAGTCTCACAGTGCAACCTCCCAGCTCACCCTTTTCCTGGCCAGGCTGGGGACACGGCTCACCTCTGTGTGCCAGGAGACAGGAGCACAGAGGGCAGGAGGCACAGAATACTCCTGTGTCCCACCTCAGCGTGGGTTGAGCACCTGGCTCCAGGAAGGAGGAATCATCCCTCAGACCTTCCATTTCAACACTCCCACCCTCTGTGCACCTGAACAAGCCACCATCTTCCCTGTGCTCCTCCTGAAACGTATCCGCTGCTGCTGCAATACCACAGCACCTAAGCTAGGTACATCTGATCACAACCATCGGGTATTCCTAGTAAAGATAAAATGTGAGCATTAATAAAAACACTATTCTAATAAAATATTGTAAATATCAAGAAAAAAATACTTCATCTATAGCCATTTGCTCTGCAGGAGGATAGCAGAAACGTCAGTAAAACCTTTCTCTTAAGGACAAAGATTTGCATTCCTTCATTTTATGCTGTCAGATGACTGATATACTACTTTTTGATCACAATTCTCCTGTTGTTTACCATGCACAGGAAAGAACACAATAGCCTTATCTTTGTGGTTCTCCCAGATTATATATTGTACTACGCATCTTGAAAATTTGCAAAAAATCTTCAACATTTTTTATTTTTTATTATTTCACAAAATAGCTGTGAGATGCTCTGCTTAAGTTTCTGGTGGAAAGCCGGTCACAGAAAAGAACAACTGCATTTGCATGAAAAAGTAATTTCAAGTTTTCAGTGGATGAAGTTTTTCAAGAAAAAATGTGAAATGCTAAAGATAAATCTGTATGTGATTTTTCTATATTTGCTACTATTAGAATTTGCTATTGGCATTTTCATAGCATAAACTCTTCCTTATAAAAATTGAGGATGGCACTTAAGGTAACAAGCTCACTTAGGAAAGCAAGCAAGGACCAGGCAGCATGGCTCCAAAGGTACCTACAAACAAAGGCTCTGATGTTTTAAACTCTTTCTCTTATATCCAAAGAAAACAAATAAGCAGTGCTTCCTTAAAGTAAAAATATAGCCAGATCTATCAGAAAAATATGAAAATAAAACCTGATGGTTGCATCAGAGTGCAGGTTTTTTCATGCATTTTATGCTATCCTAGTATTACCTTCTCTGGTGACACTGTAAATCAGATTATTCATAAAAAGAATTTAAAATGTTTTCTGGTATTCTTTCAGAAGCTCTTCCTTAAAATCTGGGATTTATTCCTTACTGCTAATACAAAGTATTTTTAACAATAAATGTGAGAGGTCTATATGAAAAGCAGCTACCTTACAAATTAAGATAGTTTCACACACTTTATCTGTAGAAATGTCTTCTGCACTAAAGCTAGAGTAAAAAGAAGGAGCATCCCCATGATAAAGTGAGAAAAATGATATGACTGAAAAGCAATTAATTACAGTAAGTTTGCTGAAGGGATGATAGCTATCAAAGCTTATCAAATTTTGCATTTCAGAATTTCAGATATTTCTTTCAAAAAATGTTAACGCATAGATGGGCTTTGTGAGGAAAGTCAGGAGTTTCATTCAGTCTCATGTCAGCAGGATTACAAGCAATTATGAGTAACTGCTTGTTGAGCTGTGTGAAATGAGTTGGTGAATGAGTTTCCTAGCGAGCACATGTCCATGTCACTGGTACGACTGCCAGTAATGCAGACAATCTTAGCTGAAGGGGTCTAAAAACATAATTATTCTCCTAATCCTATAGGAGATGGTTGTGCAATTGCTGCTTCTAGTGTACACATTCTAGGTCTGTCGCCCTGGTGGCACACAGGAAAACTGAGGCATAAGCAAGAAAAAAGGAAATCCAGGACATGGGGGAAAAAAATAAGTGGCAATAAAACTTCTCTAGGAATATCTCATAAAATCTGGCATAGACTAGTGGGTTCATTCACTCTCTGACCATCCAGATGGAGAATTTGTCTAACATAACTATTGCAGTATTTCCTGTGCAGAGCTGTACAGACAGAACAAGAAAATGGAACGCTCACTCACCACTGCTAAGCACACTGAGACACAAAAGCTGTATGATTAAATTCCTACGTGCTCCCATGACAGAATAACGAGACACCATCGCCGCAATAAACGGGCGCAAGTGAGGAAAAAGGAAGAATCCCATTTAAACAACCTCTCTCAATTCCCACATCTGAATCCCCATCTTGTGAGAAGATGCCGAGGCAACCCTACGCTTAAGAGCTGAATATTTGAAAGTGCTGCTTGGGATTTGAAACTGCAATGTTTTCTTACTTTTACAAGAGAGACAGTTCATGTGGTAGCTCGCAGCCATTCTACAATTTTCACTAGCAAAAATGGACAGAAGGCGGGGATATAATAAATATATACTGGCTCTGCTGATCAGGAGAGGCTTTGTCAGTCAGCTGGGGCACATCTGGGAAAAAAAGTCACTCAGGTGCATCTCTAGCATCCCATTCAATTAACATACCATTAAAAATGGTTTGTCCCTGTTCAGCCTGCTGCCTTACCTGATAAGTCAACACAGTTAAAATGTATATTTAAATGCAGAAGACAGTGAAATGTTTTCTTTGTGAAGCAGAAAACAAGCCCAGCTTACAGGTATTTTAAAGCATTAGAAATAATTGTGCTTTACAGGTTGCTTAGCAGAACACTTGCACTGATCTTTTATGGTATATTTTGAACTTTCATGCACCTTCAAGGAAAATTAAATAATTTCCTTATAGGAAGTACACAAAAAATTATGCAAAACCTATTCAAATGGGCTTATAAAAATTACATCTCAGAAAAAAAATATCACATTTGCACCTCAAAACCAGGTAACTGGGAACTGACTATTTTAAATTCATTGGAAGCTGATGTATTTTACACCAGTAAATGTGAATTTGGCGTAAGATTGCTGTGCTTTCTGAACTGCAGTGGGTGTGATGATACTTCAGCAGCAGTGCTGGGACCAGCTTAAATAGGTTATGTGGACTGAAGAATCTTCTCCTAGGTGTTGAGGACAGCAGCAGAAGAGAGGGCCTGTACTGGATGAATTACCCTGGATAGCTCACAGAAGCGTTATTAAATAACACTGTAAACTGGCTAAATCTGGTGACTTGCTCTGTGTCTAGAGTGTAGCACAAATGATTCAACTGCATTGAAAGGACTTTGCCTCTTTGATTTCTCACTTCACTTCCAAAAATGCCAGTGGACCTGACAGCGCACTCTCACTGTTCCTACACCTGAAATACTTTTTTGTTTGTTTTCATGCTTTGCTATAATTCATGCCCAACACCAAAATATGTGCCCTATTATGTCTACTTCACTAGATTTTGTGAAGGATTCTTTTAAGTCTCAAATAATTCCTTAATACTGAAATTTAAGCGTGATGTGTTTTCTTCTTGTACGCCTGAAGACGCTCCTCTCTCCAGTCTCTTTTTCGGGACTGACATGCAAACCTTCTGGTGTGCCTCCAGCCATATGTAGCCTTCATGCTGAGTCTTAAGAATAGACAGATGAATCCAATACTTTCTAGTTAGGACACTTTTCTAGTTCCTCAATCATATGGATTCTAAAAACATCACAGACCAAACATATCTCAGACAAGCAGGGCGCTGAAGGCCATAACATTCCTATTTCACCATCCGTAAAGCCTCTCCAGCTTGGTGATAGCATTATCTACACACTGGTTTGAGGAGTTTTATCTCATCTTCTATGAATTTTCCTGTTTTTCTGAACTGGGTCAGTGGGAGGGCACATGGTCTTCTAATCAAAGACCCTCAGAAATGAAGCAGGTGATGATATCTTTCCAGTCCATACATCTCTAAGATAATTATTCTGCTTCCTTTGAGCACACGTGTGTGTTAGTTTACACCTAGAAGCTCAAACCTAACCACCCTTGTTCTTAGAACTCTTAGTTCAGATGAAAGGGGAGTTATTAAGTTTTCTTTTTCTGTAGCAATTAGTCAGGGAGGAATGATAATACTGGCATGTATTATTTTCCTTTGTGCACAGACCTAACTTAAAAGATGTTTTTGTCTGTAATCTGGTTCCTGCTTAGTTCCTAAACAACCAAACATGTTAACACCTTCACAGGAAAAAATCCTTCATGCTTGTAATTTGTAGCCAAATTAAGCAGCTTGCTCTGTGGTTACAGAGTATAGAAGTGTAATAAAATTCCAGAAACAGATTCACTTGCAGCTAATTCCTTTAAGGCACACACCATATACATTTCTAGAAAGCTTGAAGGAATCCAACTGCCAGCTCAGAGTATGCCTCACAGTCAGCCTATTCCCCAAAGGGATGCCACAGTTTTAAAAGAGCTTTAAAAAACGTGCTCATCCCCTGATGGCACTCTGTAGTACTGGTGCCTCTGGTGCTCTGTCAGTAAATGCAGCAGTAACTTATTTGCTTGTTACTGGCTTCTGAGTGAATACATACCCCAGGGAGGCAGCTTTGCAAAGCACAATGATTTTAAAATAGAGCCTGGGCTTTCAGTGAGGGGCAGCCAGTGGTTAAGGCAGCAGGAACGTCTTGTTGACGCTGGGGGCTCAGCCTCTCCCAGTCACTTGGGCTCCAGCTTCTGCCTGGATATAGACTGAAGAGATGCAGGAAACCTCCTGCTATCCAGGCTATAAGGATAATATCCTTTTAAACACACAAGTTTCCTGATAAGTGAGTTGATGTCTGTGCCACTTAGGATCTCAATGGTAAATTCTCTCTGGAACAGCATATGGGTCTGGAAGGCAGCTGTCCTGCTTGGTGAGATCTAAGGGCACTAAAGGTGGGAATCATGCCAGGAGCCTGATCCCTACCTGCCAGATTGAAAAGTCTTCCCTCTCAGGAGAGGAGAGCAGGAGCAGGACAGGAGCCCTTCCCAGGGTGGAGGAGGGGTTGGGCACCTGAAGGGAACAGAAAGAGCTGTGCCAGGCTGGGTGACAGTCTGGTTGCTACTGACCTTCCTGGAGCGAGAGGAAACACCAGCCCAGGAATGGACCAGGGTTTGCCACTGCCAAGACAAGTGTAGATACTGAAAAGCTTTGGTAGAGAAATTTTTCAGCTTTCAGCAGCGTTCTGTGAGAACTTTGCAGTTCTCACAGAGGCTATGAAAAACACTGCTATGGGTTTTTGTAAACTAACTCTTTATCTTGCACCTGGGTTCGTTATGCAGGATTGTTATGGTTCTGGCTTTCTGATATTTTGGAATAAGTGTCTCAGAGCTTGACCAATCCCCTCAAGGGGTGGATGGTCAAGCACCCAATTGTCTTATGCCATTCAACACATTCTTTGTGATCCATGTTATAAAATGATGATTTAATTAATTAATACAGAACTACTTTCTTCCTGAAATTGGATCATGTCGTTTCTCGCCGTTCTCAGGCCTTTACAGCGACAGACAAGCACTACAACTGCCACAGACTACAGGAATGGTCTCTTTCTTAAATATTGCTGTAAATTTTTTATTAAATAACATGACACTGTTCCAGTAAGCAAGAAGGAGTGTAACGAAGACACGCTGTTTAAAGCACTTATTGGAGGTGCAGGGCATGAAATGGGTGAAAAAAGGCTCTTGCAGCTGCAATGCTGCAGTATCAGGCTGATTACTCTAGCTAATGGCTCTGTTTGTTTGTCTGTCCACATTTACCAACTAGGAGAGAAGAAAGAGACTCCTTCTCCCTGTGACTGGGGGAGCTAGGAAAATCCTCCTGGGAAAAAATGTCATCCTAAGTGATTTTTTACTGCAAAAATTCTCTATTTTGATGGGCTGTCCTTTCCTGATGAAAATCACTTTGCCAGATAATTCAGGGCTGAAGATGAGAAGAAGTAGAAGAAGATGGAGTATTAAGAAATTCTGCAAAGAAAGGAGGTCATATGGTAAAATATTGACTCCATGACATCATTTTCATTGATACTGCCACAGATATAACTCAACTTGATAACACAGATATTACATACAGAGACATAAACATTCAAGTAGGGAAAGGCACAAGTATAACTATTTCATTGATTTTAATTAAATTTTCCTGAGTATTGCAAGGTTGGCATATTTTTAATTTTATTTCCATTAAAGGGCATGCTTGGTCTCTCAGAGCCTTAATAAAATCTTCCTTTGACCTCTCTCCTTTCTCTGCTACAATCTAAATTTCTACATAAGAAAAGGACCAAAATATGTCATTTATTACTTCCGTATGCTGAAATTTGCACACACCATCCCCTTAATTTAGACCACTATTCACTGCATCATAATAAGGAACATTCTGTTAAAATATGTCCACCTAGAGCTCAGTAGTCTTTGAGTGCTAGATAAAATCATTCTATAAGGCTAATGAAGACAGAAACTCTGCCTGTAACAATATTAAGTTTGTTTTCTCTAGTGATTCGAAGAAGTGAGCAATCTGTCAGTAATACATTGAGGGAAATTACTTGTCTTGTAGGAATTCCTGCTGACAGTCACTCACTCACAGTGCTGACCCAAACATCTACCCGCTGACAAACAAATTACAGTGTCTAACTTTGAAAAGGTAACTAGCTGTTTTTAATTTTGATTGGTCTCACCAAATCTCTCTCCTATTTACCCAATCTCCATTCTTCGCTGTGTTAAAAAAAGAAAAAAAAAAAAAAGGAAAGAAAGAGAACGGAAAACCCCATGGTTTTTGCATTTGAAAAAATTATTATTGCCTACATCCGAGAGTGTTATGTCAGACAAAACTGTTAAACTGTGTCTAACCAACATTAAGACTGGCAGCCCTGCCAGTGACTGACTGGGTGAGTGAACACATTACTGAGACAGCATTGTAGAAATTAATTTTCTTCAATAAAGTGATTTTTAAGGCTCATATATTTCACAATCTAAACATATGTCACTGTTTCATAAACAAAATAAATGGATTAAAATAATACATTACCAATATGCTGACACATGGAGATATTTTAATTAGAAATACTTAAGCTGCGTGATATTTAACTGCTATATTTGTTGAAGAGGAGCATGCATCATTTAGTAAGACATAAGGTAGGTACATCACTTTGCATGATGTGGTACCAGGGTGGGACCAAATCACCTCCAGTGTGAGCTCTCACTGTCAGATCACTTCAGCCCCGCTGAAAAATCGTGTTAAGGTTATGACATACAGAGGAGACTCCGTAGGAGCAGCCGTCCACTAAAACAACTTTTTCATTGAAATAATAAGTCACTCAGATTCTGGTTCCTGAGAATAATATCTCTTTGTAAAGGGCCACATTTAACGACTTAGCTCTTTAAAGGCCATATTTACATGACTGTCGCATTACATTGGCCTCTTTCCTGCACATTCTTCTTGACTTGCTTTGAGGAGCAACACTAAAATAGCTGAGGAAAGCAAATGTCAACTATGTCCTGAAATTTATACGTGTGAGAGAATTGGAATAAGTAGAAATGTAATATATTGTTTACTGTACCAAGTGCCCTCTGTTCTCTAAAGGTCAAAAGCATTGTAACCTTGGAGTTACAGTTTCTGATTGTTCCCAGGGTTAAATACATTATCAAAATTAATGGTTCAAACCCCTCAACCTTCAGATATATGAGTATTCATGCCTCCATCTGCTGAACTGTTCAACTAAAAATAGCATTCTTTGGCCTTCCCTCTACTAATACTGTGCCCCTGAGGCAGGCTATGCAATGCTTCAGCAGTATACTGGATCTGCACCCAGCAGTATAAAAAAAGGTCATTTTCTTTGTCTGCAATTAGGAGAGTATGGAGGAGCAGGATAAGATGGGAGGGCAGAAAAGAAATAGACTAATATGTGTTTAGTTAAAATTTTCTCTTTTTTTAACTGGATTATAAAACTTCAAGTTTCAAGAACACAGCTGCACTTATAGTTAAGACTCGCCAAGGTTCATTAGTGTTATAAGCGATAAATTCTGAAGGACAAATTACACAAATAGTTTGGGGAAAGAGTTATGAACGAAAGCTTTTTTGTTTTGCTTTTTTTCCTAGACCTCACTTTGTTTAGGAATAACTCCAGCTAGCATCATTGTAGTGCTTCCACTTCTATCAACAGTTTATCAGTCGTGGTTGAGAGAGTTGCGACACTTCCTTATTTATCTCTTAGACAGCTTTGTAGAAATATGTAAGAATGAAGTCAGGGGGGTTTTTTAAACTAAAGGGCATATAGTAACATTCCTTGCTTGAAAGTAATGACATTCAGGTGCCACCTCTGCCACCACTGTGACTTCCCAGTAACTAGGTTGCTGCTACCAGCAGCATGAGAGCTGGAAAAACCCATTTCTTGATCAAGTCCACTCATTTAGCAAGATTGCTGGCCGCACATCTAGAATCAGTTTGCATCAGTGCAACCATTTGACAACTTGTGAAAAAGTTCAGGGAAATGGGAAAGGGGAGAAACTCCAGAGAAGGTGTATGTAAAGAAGAGCAAATGAAAAATTATTAAAAGATTTTACAGCTCACACTGATTAATTAAAGCAACTCACTTTTGTTACACGCAGGTATCAGAACTGTTTCCCACACCACTATGCCACAAGTGTGTTTGGCAATAAATCTGCAAACTATTCACTCACAGTTGTTTGAGGCTGGAGGGGTGAACAGAGATAGCTTGGTTTTTCTGATCAGAGTATGCCTAGAGAACTGTTCCCTCATCAACAAGATCCCCTCTCATGCCAAGAGTCCTAACAAGGCTTGATCCTACCTTGCGTATTATTTAAATCCCTGGTTGATTTGTTGAGGAAACTGCTGAGATGGGGCTGAGATGTCAATGGGAGATGTGGAACAGAGAGTTTTAAGTCTTTTTGTCAACATCGTCAATGACACCTTCATAAGGTCAGCATACGGATCAAAAGAAGCTGTGTGATACCAATCCGATGCAGAACAAGCCACCGATTCAGGAACACGGACTGGCATAAAAGTGTGGTAGTTACTATTTTACTGCAGGATACTCAAAGCTACAAGTGAATATTAATAGTATTTACCATTAACTGATCAATGTGATCAAAAATCTAAAGAGAAGATGGGTCAAACTGGTCTGTTGCTGAAGAAGAACACTTTTTTTCTTTTTTTTTTTTTAATGCAGCACCCATGAAAGTCAGACTAGCTACTTGAGAAACACCTGTATATGATTTCTGTAAAGTTTTTTTAGCTCATGGAGAGACATAATCCACTGGTGAGCACAAACATAGAATTCAGAGAAAGTACATTTTGATGACAATGTGCTGATAGCTTGAATAAGACAGGCAAAGCATTAACTGGAAATTGCCCACTGGAGAAATATCCTCCGTGGAATAATTGCTATCATCACATGATGTACCTGGTAAAAAATGGTTGTCTGTGCTATTGGATTCAAAGCTTGCATAGAAGTTGCCCTAACACACAGGAAGATAAGAACACAAATTTGCTGCACCCTCCTACCTGGAGCATGATTGTCCAAATTAAAAAAAAATATATAAGTAGAAAAAAAAAGGGGAGAAAGTTTGAAGCTGGCATAATTTCCTTAGCTGGATACAGACTATAGAAAATAATTTTGGAATTAATAATAATGCCCTGGTAAAGTTGAAGTGTTAGAGCTACTGCAAAACTCTTTTACTTGACATAGCATTCCCTCCCCAGGTTCTCCAAACATGGATATTACACACACACTCACATGCAGAAACAAAACCAAACTTGCAGATGAATTAGCTATTTCTCCCACTGGCTGAAAAGAACAGAGATTAGTTTTGTGATCAGTATTTTTAAGCACTTGGGAAATACTCAGATACCATGGTCACAGCATTCATGTAAGTAAATAAGTGGGTGGGGTGCATGGAAGAAAGGAAGCGGAACAGAGAAAGAAGGGGGAAGGGAAGCAAGGATGGAAAAACGAGCTGAAATGCTACACCCCTAGCAGTCTTCATGACGCATCAGGTATAACAATTCCCTCCAACAAACACACCCAAATAAGTGCTCATTTAGGGAACACAGAGAACTGACACAAAGAGAATATTACTAGTAGAAGTAAATAAAATTTAGTTCAGGCACTTCAACAATCTGATGAGCAGGTATGAGTCGACGGTTAAGCGCTCTGTTATTTAAGCTCTTATAACCATGAAACATTAAAGGTTTTGAAATCCCATAGAGATGAAATTCAAACAAAATAGAATGGGGGGGGAACAAACAAACAAAAACATCTTACAGCAAATATATCTAAATGGAAATTCAGACCCCCAAGCCTGAATGTTTCTGAATTTACTAGCACCACATTTTTGCTGGTTGTCTTCTCTCTAATTGTTCTCGTCATGTTTAACAACTCAGTCTATCATTTCTGCAAATTAATGAAAATGCCTTATTGCTGTAGGTTCAGATCAAGTCTGATGTGCAGTTCTGTGGGTCAAGTTACAAATGGATCATGTAAAAGAAAAGAAGCAGGAATGTCTGTGGTTTAGATTCCATTTCTTTGACAGTTGTACAGTTTTCATCCTTTCCTGCCTTGCAGTCTTGTGTAGGCTCACTATTTGTTTTAGTGCATTTCAAAGGCAGCAAAAATAGTCTCTCTATTCACAAAGCTGATTTCTGCAGTATTTTCCCAACTGAAGCTAATGAGACTTTTGCTTCAATAAGTAGTCAAATACTGACTTTCAAAGGATACCTGCTATTTTTCCTTTTGAGAAACTTCCCTTTGGTTTCAATCCTGTCCAAAGTACAGTCTTAACATCACATTATCATGGCCCAAAACTATTTATTGCAGATCTTTGCCTGCAGAGTCAGGGTGTTCTCTTTTAAATTTTGATTGTAGGTTAGGTCAGACCTAAGATCAAGCACTCTTTCTTGTCAGCTCTGGACCACCAATGAACAGCAAGTTCTGGCCCCATTTTCACTTATCCTAAACTAATCTGGCAAGAATATCATCATAGGTAAAGAGGAAAGGATTTTTAATTTGCTTTGGTCCCTCTAGAAAATAATATAATCACAGATAGGTAAGCAAAGTAGATATTTGGATGTTAGCATGGCAATACTTTGCTACTCTAGGCACAATTTATTCCTACTTTGCTTCTGAACCCGAATCTAACCTAACTCAAATAGGGGTTTCAAAGGTTTACTTGCAAATAGTTACATGCATCTTTAATGGGCTTTCCTCTCATGTTCACTGTCACTTTCTTTCCACACATTTTAACTCTGAAAGCTTTTGACTGTTTCTTCATTATTTATGACATTGTTGTGTCTTTTCTTCTGAAATTAAAAACTTCTTGCCACAAGAAGCTAGCTAATAATATGGCACATAAATCTTTCCTTCACAACATTTCATTCTATATGTGCCAAAAATAAATAAATGGCCAAGCTAAGTCTCCTAACCACACTTGGCATCTGACCAGCTTAATGCACAGAAAGGTTGAGATTACCTAAATACAGAAGCTAAAAGAGTTGGCAATTTATTGTATTGTCAGCACCACACTGTCTGAAAAAAAAAAAAAAGGGGGAAAAAAAGAAAAACCCAATAATGCACTTTTGTTTGGATACACTGAGTGCTCCAATTATAGGTAAAGCATTGCAGCTACAGAGGAAAGACCACATGAAAATAAAGTACAAAAAGATCTTTGAACTTATCTCCCATCAACTGCTCAAGTAAATAAAAAAATACCATTAACTGCCAGTATAAAACACACAGAACAATGTCTTTCACTCACAGTATCAAGGTTGGCTGCACGTTGCTGTACTGTATGTACATAAGGTGTTAATCCTCCTGGGCAGTGCTCAAAAATTATTTAACATTCAGGCTATTATTTAGCATACAGCTGGTTAGCAGTTTTCCCCTAAAATGTTGGCTTCGATCCCACATTTTTTTGTTCTGGCACATACCTGGAGCTGTAAAGGGCTGAGTCCAGAAGCAGCAGCAGCTGCCATTGTTGATGGAATGAACTGCACAGGGTAGTTATCACCTGTCGGGAGAACAATGCGTGCAGGTTCAGACAATGAGCAGAGAATAGCAGCAGACAAGTGCAAACAAGGCCCTAGGATTGCCTGTGCTCCACAGCACTCCTCTAAGCCTAAACATCTGCAAAAACAAAAGGCTTCGCTGGGCACAGACTTGCCATGCTCCCTTGGAACTTTTTTTGTCAGCAGATAGCTGGTAGGCAAACTGGCAAAACATAAATATGATACTCGTGACTTTCATTTTCAAAAGCAAGTGTTCAAATCAAGCGTGGAAGCCTGGGCACAAAATAGGCCTTACAGCCACAGACACACAGATAAGATACCCCAGGAAACCCCAGTGGATGCCAGAGGAAAAAAATAGTTTTCACGATGTGTTTCTTGACAAAAAAAGAAATCTGTTATAACCCAAGAAATATTAGTCCTGTTTAATGCAGAGTGACTTCCTTTCAGTGTCAAGTGGCTCCTGGGAAAGGTACCCAGTTGGCTCAACACAGGTTGAGGTTTCTTGTTTTGCTTTGGGGTTCCCTATCTTGGGACAACTCCTTTAAGGTAGTCATAGAGAAAAACAAAATTAAATCGCCTTTCAATATAGCTTGAAATACAATTTTAATTTTCTCTTAGATCTGGGGGCCTACTGAAGTTGATAGATTAGTCAGGTGCTCGGTTACATGAAGATCCAGGTACTAAAATTTCCAAATTAAGTATTGTAACATGCTGTCTTATAGCATCTCCGGGTGTCCCCATAGATGTGCATCTCACAGTGCCATTTGGACCCAGTTAACATAAGGAATGAAAGAAGGCTGAAATAACTTAGCAGTGTAATCTGTAATATAAAAATTAATACAGTGATGGATAAGTAACTGTGATTTAATGGAATATCACTTTGGCTCCAGCTACTTATTTAAAATCAGTGTTATATACAATCTGTAAACCACATTTTAAGAGGCTGTATGATTTTAGATATTTTTACAATAATCAGTCCATTTTACACAAACTCTTCCATGCTGAAAGCAGAATGTAGCAGTGAGGGAAAATACTGAAATCCAATAAAATATAATCAGGACACTCCAAGAATAGACTTTTTTGTCAACCCCCTCAAGTAATTACCAATAGCTAAAGTCTTTGCAGTCACCAGATTCCTCAAAACTCTTTCTTTTTACCACCTGAAGTTCCATTGTCTCCAGCTCAGTTAAAATGTTCGGTTGTTTCACTTTTTTAATAAATTGTACATGTCTAATCCACAAGGTCTCTTTGCATCATATCCATAATACCTCATCAGGCCATTGAGCACAGTATGTGCTTGTACACAGTCCAGTAACAATTGGATTCTGATTGCATATGGAGCTCTGCTACAATGCATTCACTAACACTATATTGTACTGGTGTCCTATGGAGTAATGTTCAAAATATCTCCTTTTATTTTCCCCATTCCATGAGGCTGATTTTAGTGTGCAATGATGTTGGGGTTTCTTTTTCTTTAAAAAAACAAAACCGACAAAAAAAACTTCTAGATTATTTTCTTAAAGTGCTAAAACTGTCTCTTTATGGTTAAATAATTCCACTCGTCTCTTTGATATTTATACAAAATTATCTGAATAAATAAGATCCTAATCTAAGTTAAATAATTTTTCTTTCAGAAATATCTTACAAGGTTTTTTAAAAAAAAATCACAAAGATGTTGAATTAATGGTGCTTTAAATGGGGGGGAAAATAACCATCCGACTTATCAGCATGGACTGCCTTGCAGAACATTTCGGAGGCATTCTTTCTTTAAATATCATGAATTATTCATCCCTGTTCCACACAGCAATCTCTTCTTTCTCCCTCCCCCTCTGCATACACTTTTTAAGTTCAATACCAGTTGCTTTATTTGTACTAAAACATTTTCCATGTCAAACATATTTAAAAAAAAACCAAACTCTAAAAGAATTCCCTGCGGCACTCCTTTTTCACAGCTGTCATGCTCCTATGGTTTGAAATAGCCAGATATTTTATACCCACACGCGCACACACACAGAGTTTTTGGCTTCACAGTTAATTTAATAGTATCTTCACCACACCCTGTAGTGTTCTCTTGCTCACCTGCTGGCTACAGTGCTGTGTTTTGTTGCAGGAAGAAGAAGAATTTTATAGTTATGCCATTTATCTGTTATTAAAACCCAATACCATCCCTTTTCACTCCCACTTTAATGTGTTAAATTATGACTAAGTCCTGGTATGTCAGCAGCATCTTTGTGCTGGGAAGAAAAATTAATATTCCTTCAGCTCTGGAGTACTTTGTTGACACTGAGGAGTAAAAGCAGAGCAAAGGTACTTCTTTCTCCCTTGAGCAAACTGAGCATGGAAAGAATGCTCTGGTTTTCATTTTTAATTACAGAGGTACATATCTCCCCCTCTCATTTTCTCAGCGCAAGAATGGATCAAGAAGCTCCTCCGTAGCTGTCTTGGCAAGAAATCAGTCAATGTATTGTAGTAATTTTTTTCAAATTTGTTTCTCGATTTGGAATGCTTGCGTGAGGATCCATTCTTTTAAATTTGTACAAAAGGCAGGAGAACATGTTCAAACAGGTCTGCCTTAGGTACTGGTGTGTGCTGGCCTTTGATAACCAGGAGTGAGAAGAATGCTGGAAGAAGAAAATCTGTCATGTTTTGCAAACTGATCTTTTCAATCTCCTTGCTGTGCTGATTGTCTATTTACATTTGGCTGCTGTTGTTTATATATAAATTGGTGTTTACAAGCCATGGAAAATTATGCCAGACTTCTGTTTCGTTTCTCAGGTTGAGCAACATTTCCAAATGAATAAAAGCAGTGAGCAATTGTGCTGTTGCTATTCTACACAGAAATAATGTAAATGTTTCTTTTTGTCTGGGATGAAGAGATGAAGCTTAGCAGACTTTATTTATAGGGTGTATAGACTCACCTTCCAGATCAAGGCTTTGTGAGCTGTAAAGAAAGAAGGATGTCTGGCTTTTGTGAGACCCAGAGTAGGGGGAAGGTGTTGCTTTATTACCCGTCTTTCCTAAAACACAATTGTAAGACATAAGCTGACTCTCCTCATGTGAGTTACAAATCTTTTGGCTTGATGATGTTTCCCCCATTTTGGGGCTGTAACTTAAAATCTGTCTCTTCACACTCACAGAATGAGAGGAAATGGAGTTGGAAGCGCTGCAAGAGATCAGCAGTTCCAGGGCCCCATCCTTCCAGGCACAATGAACAGACTGAGGAAAGAGTACCTCAGCTGCTGTCAGGATACTGCAGGGATAGAGATGGCCACTCCCGCAGCATTCCCATACAGGGCATGAATTTTGCTTGTCCAGAGCCATCAGGATTGAGGAAGATATTAATAGAGGTCACTGGCTAAGGGAATACCATGGAGCATTTCCCCTGTCTGATGGCACTGCCTCAGTTATGCAGGTTTTGCTGCAACTCTGCCTTGTTGCCATTCTCATGTGGCAGCAAAACCAGTTTCCCCTACAATTGTCTGTCTGCAGGTAATGTTTGCAAAATTATGAAATTTGCACATTTCTGTGCAAAGTCCCACCTGACAATATCCAGCTGTCTACCATCACTTCCAGCTTTTACATCAATGTTTAGGACTGAGGCACATATGATTGCTACAGCAAATCCTGAGGTTACAAATGCCTTGTTCCAACCAGTAAAACCCAACAGGGGACACATGACAGGTTTTAATTCAGTGCTGGGGAATTTCCATTAGAAACAGGACTCATGAAGCCATGCAGAGACGGCCAACCCAGTACAGAGTGGATTTGGTGTGTGCTTCCTGTTTGCACCTGCCAGGAGGAAAAGCAGCCTACTGAAAAAAGAATACTTGGATATGGAAAATCTAAGCCACCTTACAGCTTTAGGAAAAATTTCTGAAAGACCAATTCCAAATGGAAATTGCAATGTCAGATATCAGACAAATCCAGCACATCTAAGATTATGTGAGTTATGTGGATTAGCTACAGTAATCAAGGAGTTTAATTAGTTTGATGACAAATATTTCACAGTATTGGAACATTCTGAAGTCCAGCCTGATGACAATAAGCCTGACAGTTTTGTTTGTCATGCTTTCCCTAATAATATTACTTTCTCTGATTTGCCCCAGTGCAACTAGAAACAGGCCAAAACGTTGATTCTGTTCCTGCCACCAGCCTAGGAAAACAGTTTCCATTTTCACGTTGCATTGCAGCATAGCAAAATCTCTTGCAATTATTTTTATGTATAAAGCCGAATGACCTAGGTAGGCAGAAGGGGACATTCCAAGAACTAGCCATTCTAATCATGGGCTTCATCTCATTCTTGTACGAAATATGAAAAAAAGCCTTGAAAATACACTGCAGCATTTCAATCAACAAGCCTGTCTAAACTGAGTTTTACTCTACTCAATGTCTCTATTTTCAACAATCTTTTCCAGAGATACTCTCCAGTATTTTCAAATCTCACAAACTGCTATTATGCACCTGGCATAAGACCCTCTCACTCTCTGCTTAGAGCAAACCATAGCTCTGCTGTTTGAAGTCTGCTCAACTCATGGTCTGACTCCTACCCAGCACTGCTTTATATCTTTACTCCATCATCCTCCTACTTCCCTATTGCCTCTTAGTCACAAAACTTGATGGAAGTAATACTTTAGTCACTGCAAGATGGAGGAGGGAACTGTCCTTCCTTATCCTTATCTTCCTCATCCTACTCAGTGTCTTGTCCTCTTGACGCAGGGCACTAAAGGGGACGCACTAATCTCATTCAAGGATGCTCCAGCCCACTAAGTTTTGCTGGATGCATGTGGTTGGCTAAATGAAGGGAAATTTGCAGTGGGAGAGGAGGCATAATGGTACCCATGCTGCCCACCAGTTCCAAGCAGTAAGTGTAGTGGTCACACTCAGAAAGCCAGCGTAGTTGCTTTGCTGCACTCGGAATGCAAAATAATTCTATTAACTGTGTAGCATCTCTGGGCAAGTATCAGCTTCCTAACAGCTGCCACTCTCAGCTTCCCACTGGAATAAGTGACAACCCCCACAACCAGGTACTCTACGAGGCTCGTCAAGCGCCTGCAGGTCAATAGTCACAACAGTCATTTGAGATGCACAGCGCCCTAAAGTTTTAATTAATCCGGTATACAGTATAAATACTGAAATATGTATAAAAAATTAATTAGGTGGTCTATGCAGCTCTGATTTCTCAATTAGTACTTACCATGCCGGAAAATTATATTACATGACTTTGAGATACATAAGGAAGCATGGGACTTTGGGGATTTTTTTTCTAATGCAATTATTTCTTGTCATCAGCACTTGCTAACTTTGGCCTGTTTCACCTCCTAGAGCTCCAAAATATTGGGGGGGAGGGGGGAGGGTTACAGCCATCTCAGTGTTATAGATTCTGCCAGGCAGTAGGAAACTTTCTCCTGTCAGGCTTTATCATAGCTATATAGAAGTCCTTAAGTTTTCTGTTCATAATGATTTGCTGAGCTCAGAAGTTCATGAGCAGCAAGACGTGTACTGGAAGGGCCTCAGAACCTAATAAATTCTCTTCTCTTCTACAGGACCTTCAGTTGAAGGTATGAATTAGTGTATTTTGTTAAGCAATACCATTTTACTCCTGCAAGGCCTGGTGTTTGAGTGCAAATTTGCAGCAGTACTCAGTAACTGCTACCTTGGCATTGAACTAAACAGCCATGATATTGTTTCCCAATTTAGCCCAGGAAGACATTTCTGCGTGGACATGGACATATAATCACAACCCTGCTTGTACACCAAGACAGGACTTCTCATCTTGGCTGTCCTGTCACACTAACACTGCTCCCACTTTGGAGCTGGCTTATATCTAGCCCATTTTGCAGGCAAAGCAAAATAAGTGACTGTGCACACAATATTTGACATTCCCTAAATGACACAGTCAGTTTCAAAAGTACTTAGTCCCCACTGCTCCTATTATTGAAATGCCTCTCGCTGTGTTTTCTGAATGTCAAGTAAAACTGGCAGGGTCAAAACTCAGCCTTGCCAACATCAAACTGCAGTAAAATGAAACAGAAGCTAAACAGGCAACCTAAAAGAAAATTTTAAGTGTCCGAAGGGTTAATCCATCTCCTATCTTCCCTCAGTGGTACAAGCAAGTCTAAACTGACAGTTCTGCAGGCGAGTTTCATTTCTCACAAAAGTAGAAGAGAACAGGTAGTAGCAGTCGAGTTCATAAATATTCCTCAGAAATGACTTTGAAGAACCCTCTCTATGAAAGAGTATAGCTTAATCGCCAGTTTCATTAATTCCTTAACTACCGTGCCGAGAGTGCCAAAAATAGGAATTAATCAATACCAAGTGTAGTTATAGCACCTTTTTTTATCATGATGTGTCTCTGACAGAAGCTACTGACCTGCCCAGCTACCTTTGTCACACATGCAGTAGAATTTAATAGCTATATTAAAGATATAAATATTCTAATTTCTTTAAATCCACTGATGGTAATAAGATTATTGTAACTTCTGGTTTTTACCAGCATCATCTGGAATTGCACCACTAACATATCAACCAACGGCTTCACTGTGTAGCAAGATGTCTAGGCCTAGGCTTCTTCCTGCATTTCATTCTTCTAATTTTTGTTACACATCTCTCTTTCTGCATTCTGGAAAGTAAGAAAATGCCCTAAGACCACGTCGGCTCCTGTTAGGAGGCAAATAGGATCAATTTAGAGAGGTACTATGATGAACACTTTGGAATAAGTGAAGAAATTTGGTCACATTCAGGAAAACATGCTGGTACTCTTCTTCCTAAGTCATTTTTGTATCAAGAAGTCTACAGAGCCAAAATTAAAACAACATGATTGAACATAATGCCTTTCAGGGGGCAGCACAGCCAACAGCTTAGTCACTAACAGTCACTACTCAGAAAGCATCTCAGATCAAAATTGGAAAAGCAAGGAAAGCATGTGCTTTGTCTTGTCTGTGAGAACTAAGATATAGCCAGGGCGTTGTAGGCAATTTCCAAACCTGGCAGCCCTTTGTCTTTGGCCCCTAACTGCTGTGAGGTGGTGGCATCTGTGAACAATCCTCATCCTGTGCCATCTAGAGCTATCTGCCTTTCAGAGCACCAGTAACAGCTTCCAGCATACAGTGCACCAGTTTGTCAAATCGGAAAACTACTTTGGGATTTTAAAGTCTAGAAATAAGATAATTATACAAAGAATCTGTATTTAAAGGGGAATGTCTCTGGACTGAAGAGACAGAAGGGAGTGGGACAAACGGAAATACTTGCTGAAATCCTGCTTGGCCTCACTTCATCCAATATTAAGTAAACTTGCTAGAAAATATTCTAGGTTCAACCTGGCTTTTAATTAGCATGCTGTTTACATCATCTGTTATGAGGCTTTACTTTGGATTTGACCCTGTTCCCATTGCAGACAACAGCAAAAGCACCACTAACATCAGTGGGAATAGGATAAATGCTTTACTTTGTATGTTTCATATTTAATGAATAAAAAAATAAACTGGTATTTATGTTTTGTAGTTATTAGTTATCAGGTTAATATGCTAAAGGCAGCTTGACAGAGAATACTATTAATGAGCAAAATAAGGTTGCTGCTTCTGGACTGAGGTCACTTACAAAGAATGTACAAATGAAAATAAGGTTGACTTTTATTTACTTAACTATCTTCCTACATTGAATTCCTTTGGCAAAGTGTCTTTAAACATTTAAAGCCCTGTTTACAAGGAGGCTCTGAAAGTAGCTTCAAACCATTATATCCCTAATTGAATTCCCCAGGAGTCCTGTAAACTCAGAGGAAAAAAAGAAAGAAATCATAACATTTGCTAAATCATCTCGAAACATATTTCACTGCAAGGTTATGTGACCTGTTAGGAGTCTGAATGATGACTGGAATTGAACAACTGAAACCTTTTATTAACCAGATAGAAATTAAACAAAAGAGTAAACATTTTGACACAAAACACAAATATACTGAAGACACCAGAATTAATTAAAGACATGTAGCTTTTGTACAGGGCAGACCAGATGTAAATTGCTAGGTAAGCGGGCCACTATATTTAAAGCAAATGACTTTGTGGAAATTAAGTTTAAAAAAACCATGATATTCAATAACCAATAGTCCATCCACCTCCTTCAATCCAGAAGTTTTTTTTCCAAGTGGAGTTGCAAAAGCTCCACATAAATTCCAACCAACTATGCTGTTGTTTATCATTTGTATGAGACAGATCACATGAGAAGCTACCGTTAATATCTTAAAATGTGCAATAGCCTCACATCCCTGTGAGCTTACCTGGCTTGTAAGTTATTCCTGGGGGGAAGAGGAATCCCTGCTGGGCTGCAGCAGCCGCTGCCAGTGTCCGCTGGTCGTGTGGAAAAATTGGGATCATGAGCGGAGGCATGTGACCCTGAACCTGCTAAACAGAAGAGAGCCTCTGATCAGAAATAGCACAAATTTGTCTTGACAGGTATTTCTCCAGCACTGATAGTGTTCTTGCGTTCACACAGTCCCACAGAACCTTTGCCTTAATGCAATCCCTGCCAACTTCACATTATCACATCAAAGCCCTCACAAACATTGTTTTCCCTCAGTGTCAAAGGTGTAACAGTCTCAGTGAACTGCACATTTCCCTACTTCTTCCTGGCTCTCTATTACCTTTTTTTTTTTCAAATTAATATTCCCTGTCCTGGCACATGGTAAAAAGGTACAAAACGTACCAAGCTTTTTTTAGAAGTAGTGCGGTGTGTGTTTCTATTAATTTTTCACAAGTTTTCTCATCTTTGGTCACAGACAGCACAGTGACAAGCATTTAGAAGTAACCTAACACTGCAGTATCTACTTTGATGTTTGAATTTTAGTAACCTTAAGGTAATTTTAATTCTGAGATCTTACAACATGGTATTGTTCCCATAAATACCAACAACCCAGGTATGTTATTTCAAAATCTCACCACAGTACTAAAGAGTCTTCTAGTCATCATCACAACTCTTAAGATTTAAGGCTCCAACACCTTGGCTCCTAAATAAACTAACATACTCTGCCACACACACACCTCACTATAAGACATAAATTGCTTGTCTGTCTAAGCAGTTTTATAGCTTTATGCACTATCATGTAGCTTGGTAATCATGGAACTGCATTCAGAGACCATTTCAGAACAAAACCTCCTATATCAAATTTAATTTGACCGTAATAAATGTATAAAAAAACCACAAGCTTGCACAAGGAAAAAAATTCTTCACCTTATACTTGCATTTGTATTCAACATATAGAGAATTATGTGATAGCATGATGACTGTTAAATCCACATGATAATTTCTTTAAGTTACAGTACCTGCATTTCAGAGACAGTGGCTAGGATCTCAAAGAGTTTTTATCCATCATTCCTTAACCTGAGAAGTAACCAAGGGTTTGACTATGATTTTTCTGATTAGCAGTTAAGCAAACATATAATGCTTTATGTATCAAAGCTGGTAAATGTAGGAAAAAATGGGGGGTTTAGGCAGAAAAAAAAAAATTCCCTCATCCTAGCATAAATCAGTGGAATTAAATACTATTAAAAACTTAAAGTACACCTCAAGCAATTTTTTGCATTTAATTCCTAAAAGACTTTTTTGGTCAAATCCCATATGTTGACCTATGACATTGTTTAAATAGTGCCAAATTTTCTTGTCATATCTCCATTACTTTCACAACCATTGATGCAGTGCAGAAATGCTACTGTGTGTCTCTATGAGGGTTAATTTACCAACAACTCTTCTCTTGGGAAAGCCCTAAGATGGAGGTTAATAAAGGTCAAGGAAAAAATAAACACTTTACAGTATTTTTTGAATCCATTCCTCGGGAAAATCAACTTATAATAAAAAGGTCTTTGTGCAATTACTGCTATGGCACTGGGGCGTGAAAGAAAGTAGCTTTACGCAGCTATTTCTCTCATTTTAGCTGAGGTAAGCCTGGCTGTGTGTTTTAGGTTATGCATTAAACTTGGTCAGACTGTAGTTGATCCCCATGTGCCCAGAACAGGCATTTAGCTCTGATAAAATGGTCCTGGTTTTGCTGTGTGGCGTTTCTATACATTGGCTCTACAGGAGTACAGCAAAGGATAACCATAGGCTTTGTGTGGTCGAAGCAACTGTACGGGAAGAAATTCAGTGCAATACAACTTGCAAAAATTTGCAATGGTTCCTAACTAACATCTATTCAAATGGAGCCAAAATCTTAAGAAATATCCCCCACATAAAGTATTTACATGGGGCTGCAAAGGTACAAGACTCCAACACAATCTCACAAGACACAGAAGAGATCAGAGTGCTGTGGTTTGAGTGAAGGTGCAAACATACCCACAGCAATATTTCACTCCGTTGTGCCATAAAGATAATTTGAAACATATCACAACCAAATCCTACAATGCATTCCAGTAGATTTTGATCAGCTGTATAGATTTTGTTTAAAGTCTGAAATAAAAGCACTTCTGTAAGTCCTGGAATTACTATTTCAGGTTCTGGCTATCTGCTATTCTTCCTACTCTGAATTCAGGAGCAGCTCTTCAGTCTGTATAAATCAACATAACTTTGACTAAAGGTTACATTTAGGCTGTAAGTTTGGATTTACAATTAAGAGACTTATACAGACTGAAAAAAAGCTCATACTGA
The DNA here is from genome assembly GCA_013397865.1 of Struthidea cinerea. NCBI lineage: Eukaryota > Metazoa > Chordata > Aves > Passeriformes > Corcoracidae > Struthidea > Struthidea cinerea. The sequence goes on along the minus strand of VZTI01002164.1, from coordinate 1,433,680 downwards.
ATGGCCACCACTCCCTCCCACAGACAGGTCTTCCCTCTGGCACATATGAAATACTCTTCCTATGTAAGTGTTGGTTTCACACAGAATTATTATATACAAGGGTGTCCATTTTCAGCACAGGTCAATTGCAAAGCACAAACAAGCACTGAAAAGGAAGAGAATGTAAAAGTATCACTGATCGCAGAATTATATAAAATGAATGCAAAAAATCCAGTTAACTCCTTAATTTTTGACAATTTCTATTCCTGAGAGTTTTATTATTATGAAGATGATCGGTTTGATTTTACTGAGGGGGGAGGAATTGGGAGGAGGGGTTGATTGGTGTACTTCATAAAATCGGCTACATGCCCAGAAATTTTAATTGCTGAGATGTTCCTCAGGTCTTTCTGAAAACCAAGACAGGAGCAGATGCCCAAGAAACACTCTGACTCTGGCTCTTCCCATTCGTAAAAATAGCGTATTGTTGGATCGGCACTTTCCCCTTTTGTCTCCTCTGTGCTAAGTCGTTGATGATGCCATTTTTTGCCATCTGCCCCAGAGCTTCATTAAAGATACATGAATGGACTAACTGGGCTGCTATCTTGTGAGGAACAGGTGCTATTGTTTGTCCCCAAAGACTTGCACTAAAGATCTCACTCAGAATACTTGAGAAAGAGCATCTGCAGCAGTCAGTCAGAGAGTAACTTGGCAGAGCCCAGGCTATGGGCTAATATGCAAACAGAGACACTCAGGGGGACTCATTTTCTCTTTCATGAAGTTGGGTTTTTTTGGAGGAATTTTTTGAGGGTGTGTTTTGGGTGGTTTTTTGGGTTTGGGTTGTTTGGCTTTTGGTTTTGGGTTTTTTTTTTTTATGGGTAGTGAATGTTTGATTTTGAACAATTCTGCCAGTCTACATTTTTAACTGAATGTATAAACCCTGGAAGAAACCTGAATACATTCTCTCCAAAATTCAGTTCTGCCACATCAAGTAATTTCAACTCTTATATAAAGCTACCTCATGAAATTAATCTTTGTTTCTATACAACAAGCTCAGGTTTAACTGTGTTAAACACAAAAATCTGCCGAGATTAGGGAATGCTTAAAAGGTAGTGTACCATTCCTTTAATATCCCATCACAACTCTGACGGCCCTTGGGAACTGATTACAGCACTTCCTTGCCTGAGATCTAAGTCAGGAAGCAACTTTAGAGCAAATCAGCCCTGATTAGTTCAAGAAGCAACTTCCAATTTGATTCTCCCTGAAATAATGAAAGCTGGTGGCCTGTTTGATAAACTGGGCAAATCTGCAGTGCTTTGTCCCACAGCCCTGTAAGGGATAATCTCAGAAGTTGGCTGAACAATCCTCCTTGTTAAAGAGCCGTTGATAGTTAATGTCGTGCATGGAAAATGTAAGCCAAAGTGATACGATATACAAAAATAATGCTTTGAATTAAAATGATCTGTCTCTTTTGGATAAGGAGCACAGCACATTTAGTGAGACTGAGGAGGAAGAAGAGTTTTATCTTTAAAAACCAAAGCTGCCTCTAAAACTTTTAACATTGCAAGTAGAGAAGTAAAGGCATTCAGAGAAAAGGGTGGCAGCGCTGCAAGCAAAGACACAGCTCACACATTTCTGCTTAGCTGTGAGGATCACAGGTTTCGAGAGCAGAAGTAATCCCACCCTATAATGGAAGATGAATTCCTCTTCCTTTAGAAGATCAAACTTCGCAAGTTGCCTCTCTCTGCACAATCTACTTCAGTAAAGAGCACAAGTGCCATCTTTTTGAGAGAGAGTAAGCACAACCTTTATAATATTTTATCCCTTCTTTAAAGCTTTTTTTCTTTTTTCTTACATCCAGCTCTAGTACAAAGCAGTGTAAATGGCTAAATATGCTCTAATTGCCTAAAATAATTCAACATTGCTATTTAAAACCATTGCCACCCCCTTCTTCAACCAATTAAATCGCTGGACCCTGTTCTCAAAGTGTGGAAATCTTGAGATTGGTTTTGAACCTAACAGACTACTCCAACACAAGTTGGCTGAGAAACCAATCTTTGAATTTACTGAACTGACTTTTTTTTCTTCAGTATAGGATGAACAGAACCTTTTGTTGTTGTGATGCTGCAGCATCTGTGAGAACCTAAATTGTTCACAGGGAGCTTTGGACTTTTCATAGTTTAAATTTGAATTTCTACCTAAGACTTTTTAACTTCCTGAGTAATTGGTACACCCAGACTCGAATTTTAACTTAAGCCCTCACTGAGCTTTGAATTTCCATACTAAAAATGTGTTGGAAATTTTCTATTCTCTCATTTAGAAGCTACAGTGTAATAGATTTCCAGTTAATGGCAGTATATCAAGTAAGGATGTGCATTTTCAGACTGCTCAAAATATGTTTATATGATAGAACATAGTGGCCATAACTGATAGCTCAACAGGTTATATTTTAGGTTGATTCATTTTCAAATAAGTCTTAATGGCACTGAAAGAAGTGTTTGTGCTCCCAGAACTATTAGTGCAAGATTTAAAATATCTTGCATATGATATGTATTTGCCTCAGCTGCATTTTAAATAGTCTCTGCAATACGTGGCACTGTTACTTTTATATCACAGTTAGGTTTTTATTTATTTCAATAACTGCTGTTTGGCTTTGTTGTTCTTTGTAAGAGAATAAATATTAGAAGTTTTGATAATTTAAATTTTATTTTGACTAAGTCATTTGGGGGATGCTGCAAGAACACAAACAACATGTTGCATAAAGAAGCAGGGACTTCCTTTATGAAAACTTCATATGTGAAAGTCAGAGGAACTTTGTAAATGTTTAAAAGCCGCTACATGCTAAAATTTCTGCAGGCTTGAGCTTAAATCTCCTCCCCAACTCTGCCAACATCATAATGAGCTCATGCCATCACTGAGCCCCTTCATGGTCCCAGAAATGATCTATTTAGAATAGCTGCAGAAGGGTTGTACTAATTTTTTTTTTTTTGAGTACCTCTGGTTGCAGTTGAAAGGTGTGACTGTTCTATTGGTGCTGTTCTGCTGAAGCAAAGCGACCGTAAGGCCGGGTTAGCTGTCCAGTTCAGTTGTGAAGGATCTGACTACTTCGTGTGCAAGTGTGGCTCAGCCTTTTGCTCCGGGCTCAGAAATGTAACTGATAAACTCCCCAGGCCTTGAATTAATGGCCATCAATGCCCAACATTCCCTAATGTAAAGATAATATGTGAGAGTGGACCCAAACAATTAAGTGAGAAATATTCCCAGGGAAGCACCTGTGACTCTGCATGAGGAGGAAAGGCAATAGGAGAAAGATGGGCTCCAGCAGACCCAAAGTGATACCCCAGTCACTGTGTCACAGCTAGGACACTGAAAATCATGTCAGTATAGCTCCCACACTGAAAATTATTCAGAGACTGCTTTCTGCTCCTGCTAACAATACAGAACCACTGGAGATCTATCTGTATAGGGAGGTATGTTCTAATTTATCTGCCATCTAATTATCTACAGTCTAATTGAAAAATGTTTCCTCTCAGTGAAAGTACATGAGCCACAAAGAAAATGTCTGCAAATGGGATCCCTGGGGAAGTGTTGGCAAATAAACTGTAAAAAAGATACCATAGGCTAGCAAAGTGACTAGTGATTTCAGACTGAAATACTATGGAAAAAAATATGTAGCCCACTATTGAATCTGTAAAGGGATGTAACTGCTATTTTCTTTCTTTTCCCCCTCATTTTTTTCCATTTGTCCAATGCATCAGCATGATTTGGAGATTTAAGTCTACAGCAGTGTCCACAACATTAATGTGAAAATTGCAACCATGACCATGCAGCAAAACAGAGCATCCTTATTTTTTATTATGTTTTTTCTTCACCACTTTGAAACTTGAAATGAAAAAACTTAAATTCTATCTATTTGGGAAATCAAGAAGGAAGCAACACAAAAATACTGCCAGCATCACTGAAAACAGAATAGTTTCAAACACTAGATATCATTTCATTTCTATTAGCTTCTCATTATGTTGCCCTGTTTTTATCTAGCTCCTTAACTATCTGGAAATATAGAATTCAACTAAAGATGATCTCATGAAGTTAGGAGTATGATAAATGGTAATTAAATCTATTTAAATTGTCTGTATTTTAAGAAACTCTCACTAGGAGGGATGGAGAACATCTCTGCTATAGAGAAATAAATAAAACATGTTATGCAAAAGTGAATTTATAGTTCATTTGGAATTAGAGATCTACCACCTTTTCAATCCATACAAATGCATAATCTTGTCAATTAAATATTATTGTTAAGGTCTAGTAGTATGTTAAAATCACTTTAAAGTGCAACTAAGGAAAATTCATGTGTGTTTATTACTCCTTAAGGGTCTATTAGTGGGTATTTTATTCAGATTTGTGTTGTAAAATCTGCATAAACTCAGCATATTGTTATCCCCATGTGTGCATTTGTTTGGTTAAAGCATAACAGCAAATCTCTATTACTGCAACTTCTGGAAAAGTCAAGAGAACTAAAACAGTCCTAATTTTAATCAGATACAAACAGTTATCTCTACAGAAGTGAAGAGTTGACTATTATGCAAATTGCCACAGTTAGTGGCCACCAAGCCATCACAGAAGACTGAGCAAGTCAATTATTTCAGATGTTTCCAAAGACTAGTGAAGATGTATGTTTCTCATTTGCACCTTGTCTTATTCATGCCAAAATAAGAAAAATATTGCAGCCTAATGATACCTGTTGATATTTTTTATACTCGAAAGCTCCATTACTTCAGCTCAAATCTAAATATAAATTATGTTAGAAATCCCTTATTAGCTATGTTTTTATGGTGATATCAAAATATGCAAGATTTTTGGAGTACATTGAAATTTCCTGTTTGTGGAAATGTTTAGAGTAAGAGATGCTTTAAAATTTGTGTTCGCTATTGGTGCTTTTGAGCAGTTTCTCCCCACACATCTTTTTGAGACAGAGTTCTTTTTATTTGAATACTAATCACCACTAGTTATTAACATGAAACTAATTTCCTCAATGTCCAGTATAAAAAAATCATGTCAGACCACAAAACTGATGGTTACTAAAGGAATGATTGTCTTTCACTTTAAAGAGAAGCTCCAGCAGAGGTAGGAATTAAAAAAAAACATCTTTCAATGCCTCCAATCAAAAATCCTTCTGCACTGTAGAGGTAAAAAAAGGTGCAATAAAAGAGAAGATATTTAAACAAATACAGACTATATCTGAAATTCAGGGGGCACCAATGAAAACAGGAGTTCTGCCGTTTTCTTCACTGTGGGAAGAATTTTGTCCTGAGCAGCATACTGTTTTTAAAGCTTTCTATATTTTCACTGATAGTCCGAGATTTGTAACTATCTTATCACTATAAGGACTTAGATCTACTACATACCTTACAAGTATTAATTAATTCAAGCTCAAAGATCCATTCAGGAGAGAGTATTACACCTACAGTTTACACAGGAGGACTCTCAAAGAGGCCTGGATTTCTTTTCCAGCAGCAGGAGTGGTGATGCATGGTGGATAGGAACCAATTCCATTCAATCTGCTGCTTGCAACCTTTACATCTCACCACACAGTTGTATGAAGAGCCACCCGAGGTGCAGAGCAATGGCTAATGAGGCACATGCTCTGTTGGAAAATCAGGAGGCAGTTTTGAGCAGATCCACACCAGCACTTCACAGTTTAGCCCTCCAACGCTTGTATAATGTCAGGATACAAGGGTGGAGGTGAGGCACAGGTGGGAAAGGAGATGCCTTTCCCATCCCACGCAGTCCTGTGGCTGGTTTCTACTGGTATTTATTACAAAGAAGAATTAATTCAAAGAGAAGGAGAGGCAAATGTTGCTATTTTTCCTCGAGCCTAAATGCATAATGTTCAAGAGACTAGGTCAAAGGAGTTATTCACATCCAGAGAGAATATTCCTGCTCCTGTATATTTTTGAAAGATATTTAATGCAGAGTAGTAACCTAGATAACTTCCAGAAATCATATGATGTTTATGGAGTGTTTAGATCGAAACACAAAGGGTTATCAAAGGCAGTTATGTGGAGAACTAGCTTAATGCAGAAAACTCCTGCGTCTAGAGATCAAAGTCAAATCAGAATACTGATTGCATGCAAAAATTAATTTGTTCCATCTCTTCCTAGGATTTCTCAGATTTTGACATGATCTGACCATCTTTACTCAGAAAAGGATACAAAGTGTGTTTGCACAGTATGACTGAGGTGAATGCCACCGCTGGTACATGGTAATTACTGCAAATTTGGGAGCAAGAACCGGAGTTTGTAAACTTCCAGTGACATTCATACAGCCTGCATGCTTCCTACACCAACTGCCTCACTCAAGTCGATTTTATGGGCTCCTCAACCTTCTACAGCATTTATGATTAATCTACAAAAACATTGTGAAAGAACAAAATCATTAGAAAGGTAAAATAAGGCAGGCAATCAGGAAATATTTAAAATGAGCACTGGGTATTCCTTATCCAACTTTAGGTATTAAAATTCCAGCAACAGCTATAGCTCAGATATAAAACCACACTGCTGGGCTGCCTTTTCTGCAGAGGATCCTGACACTCGAGAAGGAACGCCAATCTTCCCATTTTCTGGCTTTCCCCAATTTGTCAAAACTCCAGAGTCACTTAAGGAGCGCTTTCGGCTCGCGAACAGACCCTCGCCGTGAGTCCTGCGATCGCCCTCAGGTTGGAGCGACGCGGCGCTCCAAGCTGGGCTGATTCCTTCGGCTCCCCGTGGCAGCCGGCGGGAGCGCGCAGCACAAAGCGGAGCCGCGGTTCCCGCTCTCCCGGCCGCCCGAAGCCGCCGCCGCCGCCGAGGGCTGGCTCCTCCGCAGCCCCGGCGCGCTGGATGGGGCTGGTGCCATCAATGCGGGCTCAGAGCTGCTCGGCGCTCCGGGGCAATAACAATGGCCCTTTGTCCAGCTGTGGCCGCTTCCCCCTCTGCAGCCAGGCCTTATCTGCTCAGGAAATGCCTGCTTTAACTGACAGGTAGGAGATTAAATCTACAGCTGCCGAAACACAATCTCCGCTCTGTTAGATAGGCTTTCATTGAAAAGCACTACAAACACATAATTTGTTTATGTTGTACCAGCAATCTTTAACAAAGCAGACTGTCTAGCTGAGACAAATGTGGTTAAACCCATTTATTGTATTATTTCTGCTACACAGAACAAGCTCTTAAAACGTAGAAACTACACAAGGCACAAAGCTCTAGCTGTCTCAAGAAACCAAGAATAGATGACTTCTTGTTACACTAGCCCCCTTTACACAGCATAGCATGTGCCCTCCTGGAAAACATCCACTGTGATTTCTTTCTTTTCTTTTTCACTCTCCCCTCCACAGTACTCCCCCCCCCCCTTTTATTTTTCTTTTAAAGGGGATGGTTCAATGGTGTTTATGTTTCCAGGTTTTAAAGTTTCTTTTGTCTTCTCTAGCATCAATAGCTATAAAACAACTAAGTCGGTCAAAGGATGCCTTTAGTTTTAAGAAACAAGGGGATATTTTTGAGAGACTACTTCTCAAAGAAAGAATCATTTTCCAGACACACTGTCTGGTCTTCCTGACTTAATGCATGCTCAAACTGAAGTTTTGCCTGACTAATGAATGCCGGACTGACACCCCCCCCACCCCTTCTCTCTCTGTTTTTTAATCATCAATCACCTATTTCTCAAAACATTACTTCATTTTTGTTACACCTTCTGCCTTATTTTAAAATAATATTGCTGGCTGTTTATTTCAAATGAAAGGCTCAGGGAACTGATGAATTAAGTGTTTATAAATCTGAGTTTTCAGATTGAAAACAACCTTTTCCATAATGCAAAGGCTTTATAAGTAAAACCTGTCCTTTAGCCCTAGTTTCTTCTGGCCATATATTACTCCTAGTAAACTCTGCTACAAGAACTAAATGAGTGCTATATACTGAATATGAGAAGGGCAATGTTTGCCTCTCAGGAGGAGAAGCCTCAGAAACTCTTACTCCAGGGGAGCAGGACTGGTCCCAAGAACAGGATGGCCCATAGCATTCTTGTCTTTCTCTATTTAAGGCTCCATTCCCTGACGATCTGCATATGCACCTCCAGTTAATGTTACTGGGAGTTCTGTGCACACACAGATGTGCTCAGTGACTGGCACATTAAAACATCCCTTCACTCTAGTGAAATTTAATAAATGAGCTTTCCCAGTGCTATTAATACAGATGCTCGATAAGGAAGATCTTGTAAAGCACGGAATTGTTGCTCTAATGGTTGATCATAATTAGAAGGAAAAGAAATAGGAAGAGTAGTCAACATCTTAATGTTTTATCGTTCACATTACTTCTATAACCTTGCTGCCTCTCCTGGGGCATTCTCTTCCATACCCTTTTGCAGCATGGTGGTTTCCATATTATTTTATTTAACCTTAATCACAGCATTCATCTCTGGGTTTGAGAGGAAGCTATAACAGAGCTACCCTACAAGCTGCCACTCAGAACATTCAGTTTGGCATAAAATTAAAAAAGTATGCAATAAACTGGCTGAATCCATAGGGAATCCCTCAAACAGCATGGATAATGAGGGGAATCCATAACAGACATAAACAAACCCAGAAAGATGTCTGGGGCCAACATCATTATGTAAGATATATGCCCAAGATGTATGGGCATACGTTTGAATGTTCAAACTAAGCCTGTATTAGATTGATTGAATCTCAGCATGGGGTTCAGTTAATAAACAAACCTTGCCTTCAGAAAATATTTGGAGCTGAAATCATGTATTATAGCCAGGCACCTACTACATGTGGCACTAAGATGCCCTCCTACCTTAAGGCTTTCTTAAAACAGGATGGTAAAGGAAATTAGAAATCCGCACTACCAGAGGAACAGATACAATTTTCAGGTTAAGTGGCACCACTCTAAAGGCAGTTGTTATCCACAGACTGTATTTCAGTCTATGCACCAGGGGCATATGAATAGAATTCACATTAAAAATTAGAGACCGTTTTGAATCTTTGGGCTTTGATTCACACTTCCCATGTTTTTTAAACATGTTACTCATATTCTCATAAAGGATACAACAATAATGCTAGCAAATCTTTTTGGTAATTAATAATTTCACTGCAGAATAGCTTTTTTGCTATGCTTGGCTTGTTAAAAAAATGCATTTTGCTCACCTCAGGGTACACCATTAGCTTGCATATTTGCTCTTTTCCTTTTTTTCCAGGTTTTGTTTAAATATTCTTCTTAAACCTGTATATTAATCACTGCTCAGAGGGTGAAAGAATTTGCAGGAGAAGCTGAAGTGCTACTTTTTTCCCAAAGTAGGAACTAGTTAGTGCTGACACTTTTTACTCATTGGAAGATGAATGAAAGAGAGATAGAGAAAGAAAAAAAAAATTGGAAGTAAGGATGAGGGCTGACTTGTGGTAGAGAGGCCAACAGACCAGTCTAACAAACATAGTAAAACCTTGCAAAACTATGAGCTGCAATGGCATGTCCTAGTGGCAGCCAGATCCAGAAAGTTACCCTTGTCATAATTTTGGTCATTGGGTCAGGTAATAAAGAAACAAGAGAAGGAGCTGGTGCAAAAATGCCCTTCCAAATAGACTTCCAAAATCAGAGCAGAAGACAAAGAGCTTCTTTTAATAGTTCTGTTACTGTTCTTACGTCTGTGTTTACTGTGCTCCATTTTGAATCTGTGTTTTGGTGTTCAGCTACACAGGAAACTACTGCAAAATATTTCAGAGTATGTACCTGTAGCACCTTAATTCTCCAGCACCGTGTCCACATGTGAACCATATTTATGTGCACTGAAGATGACTTTAGGGAAATTTGTTTTCTCCTAAAAAGTGCACTGTGGAAGTTTTTGTGTAGTATGTGCCATGATAAAGTCACACATCTTAACAAACAGAAGCTTTCCTATTAGACATTTTCTTAAAATGAAAGTGAATATCTCTTTCTCTCTGTATATGGATTCAGAAATGTATAGCTATGCTTATATATTTCGTGTCATAAATATGAAAGCATTTTCTACATATACACATGAGTACATATAGAATAGACTCTCTCTATATATAACACATTTCTATACATGTATTTTTTACAAATAATCTTAAATATGCATATATATACACACTTCTATATGTAGAACATGCTTTCCTTTTGTTTCCCAAATCCCTTACTCGGGACTTCTGTGTTCTAAGATCCATCTGTCTATCCAATTCGCCTGCTGTACTCCTGGATAGTCTCCATTTAAATTACTTCCTGGGACACATAAAACCTGTGTTTCTGCAGTGCTTACTCTGGGCAGACCACCTTTATCAGGAGATGTACTTTGAGCATGATACATTTAACAGGTTTGCTGCTGAGTGAAGAAGTCAGGAAGCCAGCTGGGCTAATCGTAGTTACTTGAGTAACAAAAAGAAAGTCTTTCTAAAATCGTTCTATCACTCACATCTATTATTGCTGGATTTCTTTCTGTCTCTTCTATTTATCAAACAATTTTTTTTCTCCTTCCCTTAATCTCTTCACTCCTCACCTTCAGTCTCTTTACAAAATTCTTAGCATTAACTCTCACTTTGTCTCTTTTGAGGGGTAGGTTTTGTGTGTGCAAGGTAGCTATCCAGCAGTAAATTCTCCTTTTTAGGCCACTGATACCAAGAAAGTAACACCCAAAAGTTGTCAATAAACTTCCATTATAAGGAAGGAGACCCTACTGAAGTACATTTGGCTTTCTTGTCTTTAGGATGGTCACTGCCACAAATTCAGGAAAAGCTTAGACGTAAAAGTAGCACGACATCAAGGAAATGAGGACACCTACAAACATCTGGTTTTTAAGAGAGACACATGCAGCTGAAACAAATTAAAATTGTGATTTTCTAAAACCCTCCTACTGCACTCAAGTGTCTTCAGAGTAAACAATTCTCTTACCCAAACTCCCTGTTTTGTTACCACATGTTTTTCTCCACTGTCTTTTCAGGTAAATAAGACTTTTTGGCATGGAATTTTCTATTTCAGTTTAGGTGCTCCTTTGAAAATACTTTTTAGGTTGTTGGGGTTTGGGGTTTGTTGTTTCTTTTCTCATTGTAAATCAGTCTAACTCCAAAACTGCAACAGAAGAAAATACAAGAAAATAGGATACAGACATAAGATTTCTGAGATGTGGGAGCAAATGGGCTGAACAGGATTAACATGAGATGCACAGACCTGCTAATCTATGTGTTTATTTTTGGCTACACTCATTTTTAAGGGACATGAAGAGGAGAGGTGTGGTAATGTATTTTAAGGAAAACAGAGGAAGGCGTTTTGCTCACTATTGGTCAGTAATGTGTAGAAATCCTTTAATGTTTAGACCCATAAATGTCCATCCATGCTTCTTAGAATAGATCTGTGATATTATTCCTATCTGTCTGCTTTATTTTGCAGATGAATAGAGCAATACCCACTGCATTTTCTCCCATACGTGCATCCCTGCTATTGCTGCCCCACAGGTGGCTGGTGCACATGGGACTGTGCTGTTTGCAGCTCTGTTACAAGCAGCAGTGTACACCCAACTCATCTCAGCATTGATATCATATTTTTTCAGTGTACATCTCTATTCTCCCTCCTGGAAGTCTGGACCATGTTTGAATCCCTCATTCGTTTTCCATACTCACTGTCTGACTGGCTTTTGCTGTTACTACTCTCTGCTATAACCTCTGTGCCATGCATAATAAAAATCTTTCCCATCTGAGTTGTCTGCCATGGTTACTGGAAATCTGCTGTATGTAGCATTCCCAAGAGCCGGAAAGGAAGGTACCTTCACTGCAATTGGATAAATATCACCTTTTCTTTAAAAAGGACATTTACCCTCACTGAAACGACATCTAATGGTGACTGCTAAGCTACCCCCACCTCTACAATAGAATTCCTGTTAATTTGCATTTTACTCCTTCTGGTGCTGACATAATAACTGGAGTATATGCTCCTTTTCACTTTTTATCCCTTGCATTAAGAAAAAAAAAGACCATTTTCCTAACATTTCACAAAACTTCACCAGAAAATATAGCTGGGGTAAAAACTATCTTATCACTGCCTACTTATGATGCTTTTTAACTGAGTTTGCATGTTAATTTATTGCATGCTTTGTTTGTAAATGTGCTTCTGAACTAAATGAAGCATTTACAAATATGATTAATCTACAGATTCAGAAGCACGCAATAAAGAAACAAATTGCTGAGTGCCCTTGTCCTTTTACACAGAAGCTAAAATACAACTTTCAAATGTCTAAGACTGCCTAGCTTTATTCTTTCTTTCAATAAAGTTGTTTAAAATGGAAATTTTCAGCAACCAAATTTTTACTAAGTTCCTGGTTCCAGTTTCATTTATACTAGTGTAACTCAGAAGCAACTGCAACATATGCTGTAAACCAACACCAGTGTAAACACTGTGTAGATGAGGTCAAAATAAGGCTGTTATTGTATGACTTTTACAGTGCTCATGTAGATTAATATTCTCACCCCTTAACAGATTTAGACACATCAGCATGAACACAGAAATGCAACAAGTTGAAAATTCAAAGTACATTTACTAGTGTATTTTATGCCACTCACATTTTCAGTCAGACCACCCAGAGCAAAGAAAAGAAAAAGCCACAACAAAAAAAAAGCCCTCTGCATTGTTTGCAATAATATGGAAGGAAATTGAGTGTATATTCTCTTCTTCCTGTATTTTCCAGCTAGATTAAGCTGTTGTCTTCACAATTGCCTCCCAGCTGCTGTGACTTGTGAAAACAACAGACCCTGCTCTGTTGTCTGCAGAAAGCCTGGATTGTTATGAGTAACTTTATTGCAGGCACATGAGTGTGTTAAGACTTTAAAACACGCTCAAATGTCATGTGCACACCCAGTGACGGGCAAGAATAATTATGAAAAAACAAGAATTCTATGTCTACGAAACAGTGTCAGACAAAATGGGCCATTCATTGTGTTCCTTTGGGAATGCTTGGACTCTCCAGCCAGAAAACAAAAAAGGCACTTTTTTCCTGCCGTAGGCTGAATACTTAGCTTTGCCATCTGAGCCCTAAGAAAACATGGGCCCCCTCTCTAACTACTGGCTGGCCCGCACACAGTAAAAAGTATTAATGTCCCCCTTTTTTCCAGCAGTTCCCTCTGTGTAGGCTGCGGCCAATGTAAAGTCAATGCAAAGACAAAACAGTTTGCCTAACATTAGTAAAAAAAACATAACTCTTGTGCAGTCTGAAAATCCCTCTGACACACAGAGGTTTTATTCTAAGGCATATCCCCTCTATCCTTCGACGAGTTACCGCAGCTACTGTTAATGCTTTTAGCAGGTAATAACTGCTGCCTGCTGCTCCCCTTCGAGCTTCCCAGAAGTCTATGGATGAACCAGATTGTGTACAATTGTTAAAAATTATTATCTAGTTGCCTCATTTGCTACTGTCCATTTGCACAGTTGGTCTTCCTAAACAGAATCCTTCTGCCCCTGAAAGGATTCACAGAAATGGAAACATAACATGGCTTAGATCAACATCAGGTCATTTTGACATCAATTTTTTTCCTCACAGGTGGACTAACTCCAGTCTCATCTGAAGAGTGATAAATTACAAGCAAATGAAAAGCTTTTTGTGCTATTTCTAATAATAATTTCTATGTCAGACACAATTTGTCTAATGTATAGTTTTAAGCTAAGGAATCACATCTGTCAGTATTTTTTGATCTAGCACCTACTCAGCATATTCAGCTAAGTGTTTGTACGTCTTTAAAAGAGGTGACCATACCAATTCAGTATTACATTGGAGCAGTGTTTTACAGAAGTAGAAACAACCCACAGTGACTTGGAAAATCCTTGTGTGTTACCCATAAAAAGACAAGAATTATTTTTTATTAATTTGGCTCAGTGTCTGCATATGGATTTGCAGGTTATTATTTAAGACACTTAGCATGGATTCTACCTTGCCATGCTCAAAGCAGGCCAAGAAATGAGAAAACAATGGAAGCATAATTCTGAAGGGCTCTAGTGCATCTGTATGTTTGTAAGGAGTGACAGAAGGAAAAATGAAGGGCAAATTGCAACTCCCACAATTTTCTGGGTTGATATTTTCTTCACTAAACCCTCTTACTCTACTTAGATAACATAAGTAGATTACATCTACAGCATTAAATGGGTTTTGAAAGGATATAGTGCTTTAACATGAAATTCTTCCCTTCTTCAGGGCATGAACTGTCCTTCCTTATTTGTACAGTTTATAAGCAGCACCTACCAGAATATGACAGTGATCCTGACCGGGGTCTCAACCAACTGTGCAAATATTTGTACTTGTAATATTATAATAGGAGACCATTATGGTTAATATTGGGTCATGCTGAGATATCCCAGGGGGATACATCAAAGGTGAATGTGCACAGGTAAATTGTCTTGTCTTTTTCTAGAATCTAAAGGAGAAGGGTTTCAGACCACTTCTTATCTCTCCTAATATGAAAGTACAGGCTTAGCCTCAAACATGTATTTAAATCAGAAACATACAATACTATGAAATGAACCATCAGGCCATCCATGAATTTGTTTTAACAATCCAACAACATCACCATTTCTCATTCATCCACTTAGCTTAATTTTCCTACCATCACTTTCATTGCTGAGGTTGTCTCTATTAAGCCATTTTTTGTGCATCATTAACTTTTAACCAGGCATCGATAGCTTTATTGTTTAAATTGCGTATGACTTTATTTAACGTCAGCATTTCTTCTGGCTGCTGACATGAAGTCACATTTTATAACTAATTAAATTGATCCCTGGGAAGCAGAAGCCACTAAACGGAATTACTCGTATCCAAGTGTCAATATATTAAATCAAAGGGCTAATGAGTTGGGTCACTGCTTCTTTTATCTGAAAGCTACTGCAGAATAGAATTCATACCAACCTCTACTTTCTGCTTTAACAATCAATTTCATTTAAACCAAAGGTAACTAATTAATAAATTTTGATATAGCTGTAAATAATACATTTAAGCCTGGATTTACCACTTGCATACATGTTAAGCTCACTCTTTTAGGCAGAAAAAAATGCTTTGTTGATATAAACTGTCTAAAAGCATATTTTTTGAACTCCCATGTGTAAGGAACATTACTTCTAGGTCATAAGAAGCTTCCAAAAGGACTTAAAAGGTGTCCTGTAAGTAAACAGTTTTGAGAACTTTTCAGTTTTCAGCCATTTCTATTATAGGCGTAAATCAAGATGAAAATTTGCCTCTTGGAACTGACAATACCGCCTAACGAAAGTGATTAAGAAATGACTAAATTTGTCATGTCAGCTTTTCCTTTAGCTCTTGCAGCTGCTGAGTAATATTTTGGATGCTTTCACTATTTACATCTGGACACTACTTTTAAAATTCATCACCTAATAATTCATACTACTCACAGATTTAGTCATAGTTCAGCTTTCTTTGACAAAAGGCATGTAGATGGTTCAAGAGCTATCTTTACTGAAGTTGTCTTCAACTAATCTGTTTACATCCAGGTTGTTTAAAAAGACATTCTGAAAATCTCCCATGCCTCAAACCCACATTTTAGTGCCTATTTTTTTTGCTTGAGAACCAATCAATTTCTCTTATTTTATGACCTTTGGAGAGTTCACCTGTGTGGAAACAGCAAGTGCACTTTGACACTCTACTAATGTTTATAAGCTATTTATAAGCTATAATTAGGCTTGAAGTCAAAGGGCATTAGAAAGAAAAAAAAAAGTCAAACAAAACAAGGTTGGGTGCCATTGCCATATTTGTTTGAGCGGGGAAGCAAAGATGGGTGAGAATACACCATCTTGTAGCAGCCTAAACAACTAAATTTTTGATACAGCTTGCCATAGGCATAAGGAGATCAGAAAAGTTTCTCTCATTCATTCATCCTCTTCCCCACAGCAAATAGGACCCTGAAAGGAATGTGACTGAGGCACCACCAGCTCCCTAATCTACATCTATGGCTGCACCCCTTACACAAAACAAACGAAGAAATTATAAACTGGTTTCAAAGAAATACCTGAGCAACCATTGAGAGCAAGGCTGTGATTGTTCACTTGAAACTAATGGTTATTTTAATAATGGTGAATTAAAAATAGGATGGCAGCAACATCGTCCTAAAACTTGGGTTTGTTGTTTCGCCACTAAGATCAAATGCAACACAAGGAACACCACAGATCTTTTTTAAAAATGCATGTTCTTGTACCCACACATCATTTGCTTTTTCAAACAGTAAATTAGGGGTTTTCGGCTGCACAGTGGTTGCCTTATAAAACAACTTTAAATAGTCACTTTTATCCATTTATAAATGGATATACTTTGGAGGGTCAAGTATGTGCTGTTGTTTCACACCACAAATGTTTTCTTTCGTTTCCAATGGTTAAATGTCATGAGAGTGCTTGACCCCACTACAGAACATCATTCAGTATCTGGGGGAAACCACAAATATGGCTGTACCTGTGGCTGGCATGAGATCATTTAAAAATAAAAGATCATTTCAAAAGTGGATTTTGTAATAGTGAGACATTTGCACCTACAAATATTTATTAAATATGGACTGTCTTAATATATATATTCTGTAGTCTTTATTCTTCTCTAATGTAAGGGAGTTTTTTCAATTATATAAAACACTTGGAGCTATAGCAACTGCGTCTCATAGTTAGATTAATGGGATACCATGACTGATCATTGCATATATGTAGTTTTTTTTTCCTCACTTAGATGGCTCAGGCAAAAAATATCTTTTTGATGAAAATGGGAAGGTTCTACACAAGTGTTCACATCTTTGGTAGAAATAGAGAGTAATGCCTTTAAAGAAAGACATAAAACACAATGGTGCTACAACTCTGTCAGCCACAGTTTCTGTGCAAAGCACAGAGGGAGTTTCGTGTAAAGAATGTTTCAGAATTGTGTTACAGACTTATGTTGTTGCCTGAGTTCACTGAAAACAAATTGCAGGCACGATGCTGGAGATGCACTGGAAATAAGTGCTTTAAGATAGACAACTGCAGCAAAATCCATCCATAGCATTCCAAAAAATCAGGCTGTAACTGCTGCACCAGCGGCATTTAAAAATGGGACAACAGAGGTGAAACAAAAAGAGAAGTTTGATTCAGGAAAGGTTCAAGTTCTCATCAGTTACAATGGCAACAACTGTTGGCAAAACATGTGGGTAACAAAGGAGGAGGAGAAGAAAGCATTGTTTTCCCAAAGCAAAATTGTTCACTGCACATCACCCAGTTAATGTTGTCCAACCAATGTTATAGTTAAATCACAGAGAAATCTGTTTCTTCAACTAAGCTACCTAGCAAAGATCCTGATGATATACTTGAGGCTCAGTACTGCCCATGAGAAAACAAAACATGTGAACAATGTAAAATCTACCACTAAATATTTAGTAGTGGCCAAATAGAATTGCTGGGAAACTTATCTGTCATCACATTCAAAAATTGGTTTAGCTTATGGGTTTGGAGAGTTCTGCAAAATGTAAAAAAGAATGGCCCTTACTACGGATATTTCCAAATTCTTTTACATGCTGTTTTTCACCAATGATCATAAAATGATCTAATTAATTTGTTTAAACTCCGAAAATTTTTCTTTTATTTTTAGAAATTAGCAACCTGGAACATGTGATTAAGAAAGAAATTTAATTTCTTATGGTTTAAAACAAAATCACTCCTTTTTATCTGATCTCTTCAGTTTGTGGAGAAAAAATGTATAAATACTAGTGCCAAATATCTTACACTATGGGTGTCAGTATTAGAAAAAGTTATTCGGGATTCATAAGGGAGTTGGAGATAGACACATAAAATCCAGTTACCACACCACCAGTTGGGTTTTGGGGAGAAAAGTGGGAAGGGAGGGTTTGCAGATGTTAAATGCAAGCACAGACATTAATAACCATTAAAATGGAAAAAGAATTGCTCACTAACATGTTAATGCCAATACTTTAAAAGAAATTTTCCCCTAGTTTTTGCCAGTGAGTTCACTGTTATGCCATTGCTGTTACTATACTCCAGTGGAAAGTGATTTGTTGATATCCCCTTAGGTCATTCCAAGTTGTATGGAGCCTACAGCAATTAGCTGCTCATGTTTCTGTCAGTTTTCTGGTACTAGACCTTCCTTTTCATGAGATTTTTTTTTCCCCCTGTTCATTTGCATTAGATGTTTGTGGTTCTCTTGCTCTGAGCTATACAGATAACAATTAAGCTGAAATGCTCAAGACCAATATAGTGTTCTCTGTACTCTAGAGTTAGCACAGCAATTTCAGAAAGCATCTAATATTCTGCATGAAGAAAGGCAGAGAAAACGTGGTAAGAAAGATGAACTATTTATGCACATTTTTATGGTTTATCTTGGCAAATTTTTGCTTATGATTTTCTCTAAATGAGAGCTCTTGGATGCCGACATATACAGACACAACTAGCCTACATGCAAATTCCCAAACTGATGCTACATTCAAAATTGTTGAAGCAAAAGGACAGACTATCTTTATCTCTTCACTCCTTTGGAATTTGTATTTTAAATTCTGCCTGTGTATTTGTGTACATCTATTACCTTTTCTCCACAACTTTAATAAACCCAATATTTTATGACTAGTTAAAAATGAACAAACTTTTGGGATCCACATGCTTTTGGTGCAATAAAGTGAAGGTTCAAATTTTTTTAAACCTAAATTGTTTGGTGCCTCATTTGCAGGTGTACTTTGGGATTATATGTCCAAATGTTTTCCATTTCATCTGAAAAGAAGTTGTTGGAATTAATTGCTCCTGCCACAAGCTGTGCCCAGGAAGCTGGTAGAGTAAAACCAGGCTAGTCTGAGGAGTATCAGGACATTAAAATACGTCAGTAAGATGCTCAAGATATTTTAATGAAATTTAGAAGCAACAATCACATTGGATTTCTGTGGAAAGTTGAATATACATCTTTCTGAAATATACATAACAGTTATCATACATGAAATTTATTTTCATCCATTCCCTGAGCAAAAAGAAGGATAATTAAAAAGCAGAGCTCTAGGAAACTGGATGATTTCATTTTGCAAGGATTTGTACAACCACTTCTTTATTTTTGTGTTGAATTACTCAAAGTGAAGCAACAACTAGCTGATCCAAAGTCAGAAATCATGCCAGGCTCACACAAAAATCACTTTCTGGACATTTAAATACATTCTAGTTGAGTTTGAAGCATGTAAATTAATCTTGCTAAGGGTGAAATTAAAATAATTCCAGTAACAGATTAGTATTACTGGTTGAAAGAGTGGTAGTGATAAAATATTTCTCAGCTACTACAGAAAATCATAGAAAAGAACTGAAGGCTTAGACACACTCACTAACAGAGACAATTTGGGATTTTGCTAGTGCTAACAGGCACGCAAACAATTTTTCCAGGCCACTTTCCAAAAGCCTCTAAGAATACAGCCTTAAGTGAGTATAGTTTTTCATGAAGGATAACAAACTGACAGCCTAAGAGCTGGAAAACTTATATGCAGGTACAGAGTAAAAATACCATCACCAGTGGGGGGCGGGGG
>VZTI01002164.1:1372736-1414152 GCA_013397865.1 Struthidea cinerea | reverse complement strand
CGGGCGGGGGGGGGGGGGGGGGGGGGGACAACAACAACAACAAAACACAAAGAAATGAATGGATCAGTGATAGTAAAAATTAAATGAAGTGGCGGTATTTCATCTTTGTGTTTATCTGTCTCTGTAGCGTATGGCTTTTGTACTTTGCATGAATCACAATGAAGCATCAAATGCACAAGTCAAGCTCACTCTACGCTTAATAAGAATTCACAAAAATTACTCTCTTTCTGTCGACTGCTCCCATTCAAAGGCCTGAATGAACAGGCTTTATAAATATGGGGTACTCATGGAAGCCTGCACAGCCAAGTATGCCTGCAACCAGATATTTCCTATGTGAATAACTAGACAGGGAATTTTCAAAGGCTTGTAGTAAGCAGTTTCAGCAGCAAATTCTCTCAGCCCTTAGTCACATGTTCCTTAAAAGGAAATCATTAGCAATCTGAAAACTCCCTTTCTTTAGTGTTTTCCAGTGTATGCTCAGTGTACTGAGACACACTATAAGTGATATTAACCTATGCCTGAAACAGCAACCAAGTTTATACTCTCCCAGAAAATACCGTGCATATCCACTGAAGATATATTATGTACCTAGCATGTTCCCCAGTTCATATCTCCCACGTTACTCAGTCCCTACTTAATAGATAACAAAACCACATTCTAAAACATTTTAAAGTAAACTTCTGAGCCAAGCACTCAGACTCAGGTTATCTGCGTTCAATTCCCAGCTCCACCCAGGCTTCCTGTGAGACCCGGAGCAACTCACTTAAGTGTCTGAGTTTCTTGCCTGTAAAATAGGATAAATAAAACTTCCTTTTTATAACCCTTCTTTTGCGTCTTATCTAGCAAAATTTCGCAGTTCTTTAGGGAGAGGAACGTCCCTTGCTTCTTAGAAGCGATAGTGACTGAAGAGTCTAAGATCATCCATACCATGACAAAACATGCAAGATATTTGAACAGGATTGACTCTACTCCAGTACCATTCCAATAGCCTCAGTTCAGCTATGCCAGTTACTTACAATTTATTGTAGACTTCAGTATCTGATATTTCAAGGGGAAAAAAATAATTCCAGGAAAGAATAAATGGCTTTTTGATAAGTTTTAAACAAAAGGATTTCGTGTTTTTAAAGCAATTCAGTTGCTAATTTCAGCAGTGAACTGAGCTCTTTCTTCCATATTTCCTAACCAGTTGCTCAGATTTTGAAGTATATTGAAAGGAATCTCAAACCTTTGCTTTTTATTTCTACATTCTTTTACTGGTACCCACTTGCTACATATAACCAGCAACACCAGAACTACACACTGTTAAACTGTATTTTTCATCTTGTTTTTCTGGTGACATGTAGGAACCTTATGAATCTCTTTCTCATGGTCTATATTGTCAGCAGTTAGCCCTGATAAAATCTTGGCCTGATAGAATACAGCTGGGCAAAATTTATGCAGCATATGTGTATGCAAGAAGTAGGACTAGATGTGCTGTTTGACCACTCAGGATACTCTGGGTCTACGGTAGAACTAAATGCTTGAATTGGGGGATGATTGTATGAATTATCTGTAGCTATTTCTTTTTTTCTTCCATTCAAGAAATAAATTATACAAAAAGTCTATTTTAAAATGAAAGACCATTAATGACAAATCTTTTCAAAACATCACCGTGCAGAGATCTCAGTTTCTTCAATATTCTTAGACCTTTGATTATACTTTTGATTTTCAAAGCACTTTTAAACAGTGAATGAATCAAACAACAGTGCACTAACCACCTTTTCCATAACTGTGGCTATGAATATTAAAGGAATAAAAACAAAGGAAAAATGGCAGAACAGGCTTATAGACAGAGGAAAGAGGATTTCTCAAAGACACCCAGCACAGAGAGACTTGTCATGCATACACATCTATTTCCCACCTTTACATTGCCTCTATGCATCACAGTAAAGTCCTCACACATTTTACCTAAAATTCTCCTCCTATTAATTATAAAATTCAGCTGAAGAAACTCATGTTCTTGTAACCATATAAGACTAGAACTACTCCCCAGTAAAAATTTCTGTCAGCATAAAGGAATGACCTATATAAATACTGTATTTTTTATTATTCAGAACTTTCTTCATTTTTTCCACTTTTTCCCACCACCCTACTTAATATTTCTGCATGTTTTTTGCCAAAACAAATTCAATATCTTTGATGGTATGATGTGTGTATAATCCACTTGTGATTTTTCAGTTAAAGAAGCTATCCCAAACTCAAGGGTGTTATAACTTTTTTCTACTGCTACTCCATATTTTCACTTATACCCCTGTGTATTCGCATATGCATTTTAAATAATTCTCTAAAACACCAATAATCCCTCTTTGAAGTACTGAATGGAAACCAAAAGATCAGACATTTTTAGTTCATGACTTTTCTCTCACTACAGGAAGCACTCTGAGATCATAATTTGACAGCAATTTCTCTTGTCTTTCAGTCTTGAGCTGTTTTCCATAGTAATATTTATTCCAAGTAGTCAGACTTTATTTGGATCTGCTATCAGGCCACAGGTCATAGATCAACTGACAACAGTGAATATCTCCATTCCCTGTTTGCTTCTGGAATGCAAACTGTTAAAATAAAAAGGAACACTTTTCCTTTCACAAGAGGTTTCACAAGTTCAAGGGCAAAATACATCCAACGGATTTGTGACTTTCAGGCCTTTCACTCCACTGTCTGCTGAGGTGAAAGCTTCAAGTGAAGCTTTCCCTGTGATTGTGGTATTAATAAAGACTCTGCCCTTTTGGATTCTCTCATTCAACAACAAGTTTTCACCCAGGTACTTTTCATGTAAATGTACATTTAAGAAACCCAACCACTCTGAAGGAGTATGGTAAAAAATCCCTCACGTCAGTCTAGCTGTCTGCTTTCACCAAGAGAACTTAGTTCTCTTTGAAGCATCTGTTTTGCTATCGAATTCCACTGAAATCCACCAACAGGCTGAAAAATTAGTGGCACACGCACTTCAACGCACGTGGCAGAGCTGCAGAGAGCTCATTTCCAGAGGCCATCAGTCTAACAATACAAATCTGGTATCTTCCTTTTCTACTCAAATTGCAAACCTGACAGCTCTAAAAAGTGAAACTCCTTTTGCTCTTGTTGCCGTGTACTACAACAAGGTCTTCACAGAACTGACTATAATGCCACAGAGAGCATCTGTAACAGCAAATTTCAGAAGGATAAAGATTAAAACTTCTACAATTAAACTCCACTTCATAGTTCTGCTTGCAGGATGCAACACCTCTCTCCTCAAAGTGGAAAGACTTCCCTCCCCAGTGATCTCTCTGCAATCCCTCTCCTTTCCCAGGCACTTGCCATGCTTGCTCTCCTGCCAGCCCTGGTGCCCTGCTTTCTGTGAACCTATTTTGCTCACTAAACTGAGAGTGAATCAAATCATGTAGCTACTGATTTCCGCACTTTCTGCTGAGATGAACAGAGATTTCAGGAATTTTAGGGCTTCCTTTTCCCAGAAAGATGCTTCTGATCTTGAGTACCGGTCCAAGAACCACAGCAAATGTAATATGTGTTACATGAGCGAGTGCTGGGTAAAAGAGTAACCCACTAATTTAAGTCAGGCCTTGTTTAAACGTGAGGGTTAAAACGTCCTGGTGTGCCTCTGTAAGACTGAGCCTGTGCTCACATGTTTCTTACACAGTCCTGGATTCAGGCTGAATCCAAGAAAAGCCTGCGTCCCATGTCAGGTGGACACTTCTCCACTCCTCTCACATCTAGGTCTTCCTTCCAAGGGAAGCCGAAGGAGCTGAGCAGGATGGAATCTGTGGTGCACACCAACGCACTTCCCTCCTGGGGGCAACACCACCACAAAGCTCTGGGGGACTCTTGCAGTACGGTCACATAGATGGGATATAAATCCTGGAAAGGAGTTAGGAAGTACATAAACTCAGCCAACAAAGTGTTTAGAACTATCTGCCCAAGAGAAGAAGCAAGTGGCTTCCTCTGAGAGTTACGACACAGTTTTTAAGATCCTTTCATGATATTGTGTCATTTTAAGCATCATGAAAAATAAAACAGATAGATCCCCCAGTCATTCCTCAAACACACCACAATTTTCCTGGTTAGGAAATTTGCCCAGCTTCCCTAGCACAAGATCACTGAATTCAGGTGAGTCATTATGAGGAACTGACTGCTGTGGTTATAAAACGAGGAAGCCTTTTACATTAGAAACAGGGTTGATCATAAACCTATCAATGAACACATGGGGGAAAAAAATACAAACTGTCAGGAGTAAATTATGGACCAGAGATAAAAATTAATAGTGAAGTACTTGACACAGTGCCAGACTTTGTCCAGGCACAGTTGTACCTCTTTCCTAAGATACACAAAAAACAGCTCAGTATATTTCAAGGAAAATAGTTTCTAGCTCAAAATTACTGAAAAATAATTTAAAGTTTATGGATTAAATGTGGAAGCTACATATCTGTCTTCAACTCCCTCATTAAAGTGATATTCCAATGAAATTAAAGTACTCCTCTTGCTGGTATGTTAGATAGAACACTTGATCCCAGAGTATGGAGTATTACAACAAGGAATAAATGAAGTGAAACTTATTTCCAAAAATATAACTTATGTCCCCAATGCACCAAAACCTTAATTATTTCAGTTGGTTCCAGAAATCTAATTTAGATAGGACTATTGTCAGCAAATTCATAGTACTGTCACCAAATATTCAGAAAGCATTAGTTTCACAAAACCTCATGTGCATAAAATGGAAAACATTTTAACTCTGCCTCAGCAGTGCCAACATAACAAAGGGAAGAACCTGAGAGCTGCAGCAGGTGACAGATTGACTGTTTCTTTAGAGCAAAATCTCCCAGTAAGATCTTTTTTGAAATTGTGCAGCATATTCCAAACAAATCACTGAAACTCCAAACAGAATTCTAACTCGTAAATTTGCAGAAAACATGTAGGCTGAGATGAAATGTATCACGACAAATGAAATCTTTTTCATTCTCTTTTCCCGGACATGTGCAGACCTTCTGCGAAGAAAGAAAGAGCATTCTTTGGCTCAGCACCCAAGGCACTGTTTCCATGGGAAGCGTGTACCTACCTAGAACAAGTAGTTTGGTGAGAAATGTGATTCATGAATGCTTGCTTCCCATGGTTTTGCATGAGATGCAAACACAGAGTTTTGTTTCTCTGCTGTCTATTAAAGTATAAACCCAGATCAAAACTTTGCCTGAACTTGGGGCATGTTAACATCTCTTTCACAATTATATTATTCAAGTTCTAATATGAGGAGAGCTTAGTCTAAAGCCATTACATTCAGGACAAGCTAAAGGGCTTTATCAGAGCACTAAGTTTCATGAAACTTAACTGAATGCAATACCTTTTAGATGTTTTCCTGTATCTCAAATGCTGTTACCTAACTACCTATTGTGTCCAAAAACTCTTCAGCTGGAACTCTGACAGACAGACACACAGCACAGATATTTGAAAGTTCTTTCCTTAGGAAGTCAAGGTAAAAACTGCTTTGGTTTCAGGGATTGTGTAGATTTTTTTCTTTAAAACTAAATGCTCTGATAAACATAGGAAACAAACAGGCAGATCGACTCTGAAATTTGCATTCATTATGTGCATTTTATGAAAGTAAGCTGCAAAATAGTAATAAATCTCCCACAAGACAAAGGTGGCCATTGGTAAATATAGAAAAATATCTAAGAAGTGGGGAGAATTGCAACACTGAGTCAAAATATCAGTTAGCAAAAATGTGAGACATGTTGATTTTTCTTCTTTCTTCAGTAGTGAGTTGTGCTACTTTTACATTATTAACATTTCATTCTGGTAACCAGACAACAATGCAGCAAAGGAATAAAAGTTCTTTCTTAGCTGGTAACAGTAAGCATTAGTTCATCTTCTTTTTTTCTATTGTAAAAAAAGCTAAGTTAAGTACTGTGGAGCCAGAGCTTTAATACTCTCCCCGGCTCTTCACAAAAGCCTCAATGAAATCTGGGTCCTGTCATAGCATGACAAGAAGATAATCTGTGTGGGACCTTCCTTTCTGATTAGAAGGTGCTTTCTCTTAATCAGATGGAAAGAAAGTCTCATGGTAAGAAACCCCTCCTCCCCCAGAAAATGAAAACAAATCTTTAGAGAAAGGCTTAGTCAGAATCCACATGGAATCCAGGTTAAACCATTTTCCCTGGGCCTTATAACTACCAAATGTCCCTGCATATATGTAGCTCCTTAACTTCCTCTGAAGCAATGTTTTAATCCAGGCAAGATTTCAACCTGCAGTATAGGCCTTTGTAGCATTAATATCTTAATGGTCCTGGATGCTGCAGCTCATCAAGTGTTATGTACTTTGTCATCTCTAGTGAGAAAGGAAATAAATGGGTGACTCTAAGCCTTGACAGCTGTAAATCTGTTACCAGGATGAAGAAGGCAGATGTACTGCTTCTATTCCATGGAAGTATTTCTGATTTGCAGAGGTAAGTAGGATCTGGGACAGGTTTGTGGCTCCTATCCTGTCAGAATTCATTTATTTAGGGAAATGAAATAGAAGATTATGTACTTAATAATGACTTTTAAAAAGCAAACCCTCTCAACAAGTGCTAAAGAGCTCTGGGCTCCTCCCTACTACTCTTTTTCCCTTCTTCAGCATGAAAAAGCAAAGCCTGGAAAGAGCAGATAAGCCAAGAGTCCTACATCCTGTTCCAGTGATCCATCACCCATTCCATTCTTCTCATAATAGAAATGGATACTTTCCATTTTAAATGCTACCTCTAAAATCTTTAATTCTTCTTATTGCTAGAGGAATGTCTAGTCAGGAAAGATTTAAAGCATTTAAAATGTTGCAACTGATTTCATTCTTAGCATTTTGCAACCTTTAGGTTGTGCATTTACCGTCTTCCTATATATACAACAGAAGCTCAAAGAATAAAAGCTGCTCAGTTAATTCTATGAGGACACCTACTTATGTTACCTAGATTATGTAATGGATATACTGAAGCAAAATACTGAAATTGGGAAAAAATTATTTCTCTAATGCTTTTTGAATTACAATTCTTCTATGTAGATCTGAGAGACAGTAAGATTCTCAACTAATTTAATAAACAATTCTGATAAGTATAATCATTATATTGTAAATAAAATAATATCATATATTGGCTCTGAAGGGGATGGGGGGGGGGCGTTTGAACCTGAAATTTAAAATAAGGATATAATACAAAAGTCACACGACAAAATTGATCCAAAAAGCAAGTTGCTTCTACCAAGGTCACTCTATAGCTGCTGCTGTTGTCTCAGCTTTCACAAACGTACATCGCCATGTCCTGACCCTCGGCTACAAGGTTTGATGCCACTCATCCCAAAGCCTTCTCCCATGCCATGTTGAAGCCTGTTCAGCTGATGACTTCACAGAGCAATGGGAAAACACTTTTTTCCACCTGTTTAGGTTCTGATTTTAAGAGGATCAGTATGTTCTGATTGAGAAGAATCAAAGGGGCTGCCTGTTTCACAAGGGAGTTTCCTGTTTGTTTCAGAGTAGGAAATAAGCCTGAAACCACAGAGTTTTTCTTGACAAAGTGCTTTGCCAGTGGTGACCACATTTTCAAACCTGTTGCACTGGGGTGGCTCATCTTTCTCTCAAGGTAACAACAGAGTTCGCTAACACTATCCAAAGAAAATAACTGTGTTTTCCACATTAAAAAAAAAAAAAAATTACATCAATCTGTCAAACTATGGGCCTATTCTGCACAGAGAATGCCAGCTGCCAGTAACACAGGAGGCACCTGAGCCCCACACTGGAAAAAGGGTGCAAAAGACCTACTTGTAAGGGGTAGCACCAGGAGATTACTTGGAAGGCACCATAAAGGTCTTCTTACATATTTAACCACATATTCAGACATATTTAAATATGCATTGAGAGGCTTATAAAAAGCATACCACACTAGACATGTAATTAAGTAAATATTAATATGCTTTACATATGCTGAACCATTTATCTGGACAATATTAATTATCATAGTAATATAAAAGCAATAAGCACTAATGACAGCTCCTACTACTATAAGTGAGAAAAGGAGAGACTCAGAAATAAGAGGAAGACACTGGAGATGCAATTCCTCTGCACATTTTGAAAAAAAAATCTTTCCAAGGGCTTAAAGAGATAGTGATTTTCATTGCAGACTTGAAATGAGTGCACCTTTGTTTTTTTAGTAAGCAGGACCTTTAAAAGGGCAATTTTGCAAAGAGAAATAACACCTTTGTACTTTTAATGTATGTTTATGTAAAATGAGAGTGGCAGTTCCATGTTAATAAACCCTGCTTAGGAAAAAAAAAAGAAAAAAAAAAATCAGTTGCTGAACTATGGTGAGTAATTAGCCCCTTAGCATCCCCTTTCTCCAGGAATGCTTCCTCCTGAGCTGGCTCTTTTAAATAGCTCCAGTCCTGGCTGCCTTTGTTGAGCTTGGAAATTGTGCACATATGAGAGAAATTAAGCCCTCATTTAACCGGGACACATGTCTGTCAAGTCCAGAGGAACAAAGGCTGGTCCCTGGGGGCTACTCAGCTCCCTGAGGCTGCCACTCATTCTGTTAGCAATGCTTACCCTTTACAGATTGTGTATAAAACCCAATAAATCATTTCATCTGCTCTGGTTAATATACACATGAGCCTGGGACTTTCTTCAAAGTATTTTTTTTTTCTTTTGCTTGCAACTCCTCACATTTATTAAGAAGTGACCTCTCTTTGCCAGAGTTAGCCAGGTTTTTACCTTTATGTAACAACATTAATGTCTGAGAAGTAAACCTGAAACATTAACCGTCAGAAATAAAGACATTTGATGCTGCATCTATTTCACACAGGAAATATTTTACGACTCTTTAATGGTCAATAATCATCAGTGTCTATTGTATAAATTACTAGTATATTCTGCTCCTCCTAAAGTTATGCCTAAAATGCATGTATATTTCAAATGATAGCAAAAAACCAGGGTAAATAAAATTACAGATTTGTAGCTTTGCATAGGAAGAGACTCTTTTCCTAATTAAAACAAACCAAAAGGAATGTAATAAAGATATCATTTTAGTTTTGTTCTTTACAAAATGTTATCACAAAGACACGCGTATGTTGTCCTGAATAAAACAAAATTAAAAGGACTCTGATGATTAAAAAAAAAAACTTAATTGCACAAAGTGATAACTGAAGTAAACACAGGCAAGACAAAAATATTTATAGACAATATATCAGCTACCTCCAAGCTCTCTGTGGTGGATGGACACACTTATCCCCAAATATAAATTCACACACAGAGCAGAGGAATATTTTACAGGGAATTAAAAAAAAAGTAAAATGAAATGCTGTCATTTCCATGTGAGCTCTTTTTGTATTTAAAAAGAGGGCCTAATTCTGTACTTCTAGTATTAGACTGACATAAGTGGAAAAAACATGAACACCAGCTGAGGAAATGGTACCCTGCACTGCATTCAATGAAGCAAAACTCTCACTAAGTTGAGAGTGAGTTTTCCTTATACTTGAGTGTAGGATTAAGCCAATACAGAAAAATTACTGGCGTAGAATAAAAACAAATTAAAGCGCAGAGTTGTATCTTCTTTCCCTGAAATGGTGAAAGCAATATTTCAATGCCTGCCATTAACAGGGGCCTTTTTTTTTATTTTGTCCACTCCGTAATTTTTAGCTAACACATTGAAAGCCTGCCATTTCTCAAGCAACAATATTAGGCTTTGTATTGAAAACCACAAAATAAAGAGGGCTGACTATTCTGACAGCTTTAATCCTGATGATACTCGGAGACCCAAGTAAAAAGAAACTGGTACAGCATGGCGTTTTCCCTGCTCAGCAGGCAGAGAAAAAGCAGTTCTGGATTTGATAAGTAAAACCAGATATAGTTGATGGTTATGTGCTAAAACCCTGCAATTAATGGGAAACATCAACGGTCCAATGAGCTTGCATATCAGTGGGGTCTTTGAGAAGGCCTTTTCTCCCACCGTGTTAAAAACTCATCAACTATTCAAGTCAGGACTTTTATTTTTTTGTGTAAAGATTCGTGCATGTTCCACTGTTGTCAAAGGGGAAGACATAAAATATCAAGACTCCAGATCCCATTTATACATTAAACAAACCCCCGTGCATGTTATTATAGATATTCCTCACTGCAAATTCGTGTCACAGTAGCAATGAAAAGCACCAGGCAGGATTACGACCTCAACATGAGGTGCTTTACAAATATGAAGATGTGGCCCACTTGTCCTCAAGGATCTGACAGTCAGAAAAACACTGATGCAGTAGTAGCTCATTTCTGTTAAAAATAGCAACCACGGTTAAAAACCATCCAACCTTGGACTGTCGTCAAAGGCTACAATTCAGTGTGTATTAAAATCAAGGTATTAAAAAATAATAACTTTATAAAAACAAATCTCTGTAAAGAAAACATGATACTATTATACCATGCCCCTGCAATCCTAAAAGTGACAGACATGTAATAAAAAACCTATTTCTCAGTAATAAAAACTGTACAATGCAGTGTACGTATTTACATTGTTCAGCTTAATAGGGATCTACACCTTCACCACACACACATAAAATGCATTTCTGAATAATTGACTGAACAGACACCGAAAAGGAAAGTGACTGTGTCTACTATGCAGCCACAGTAACAGTCAGGAATGATTCTGAAAGTGTAAGTAAATGAAAAGTAAGCCATTGTCAGCAAAAACAAGAGTGTCGTAAAAGTAGTTTTCATTCTGGAAAGAACCTGGCTAAACCTGATTTGTGTAGGAATCAGGTTCAAATTAAAAACCTCTGTCCACAAGACACAAAACAAAGTAAAGGCTTTTGTTTGAGCAGAATTTGATTCATTCCTCAGTGCCCATATCAGATTTACCTGGTAACAGAAGATCAGTTTCTAGAGCAGGCCATAAGCAAGCATTACCCCAGGGTGGATTTTTCCCCTTGAGCAAAAGTGATCAGAAACTCTGAGCCACTTTATCCACCTACTCTTTACAGATCAAAATGCAAAACGTTGCCGTGAAAACAAGGGAGAATATGCAAAGGTGTTATATGCTATGTATGCCACTGACATAATACTTTAATAGGATATGCTGTAATTTCCTGCAATTAATATCTTAGCAGAGCTATAAAGGCTTTTTTCCAAAATTATACCATTGCATTTACAACACTAAAATTAACGTTGTGTCAACCTTTCCATTATAAGCCCCCTTTTTCAGAGGTTTATAACTTGGCTGTAAAAATATATTCTGGCCTAAAATGTGGCATGTAAGATCTCCATTTAGAAACAGCCATTTTGATTAAATAAAAAACATTATTTAACTCTGTTTCAAGTAATGCTCTGCAAACTGTGTGAGGGACCGCCAAGAAACGTAGGCATTCTTCGAATAAAAACTTATTTTTCTCTCCACAATAAAGCCACTGTTCAAAGGATGTTTCACAGCCACAGAATTTGCTCCACATCTGTAAGGAAAATATGTGGATTTGTGAAACTACAGACTTCAGTGAGAGTAGATTCTCCTCTTGCCTATTTCTGTGTGACAATGGCTGTACTTCTGGTCAGCAGCTCAGCCACATGGGAGATTCAAGCTACCCAAAATGGTTTTCATTTGTGGGCGGGCAGCGGGTGAGAGGAACACATAAATATTTCTCTATCTGGCTGAAGTGGATTCACTCTGGCTAAAAGCTCCAACAGAGTAAATTAAGGCAAGTGATAAGTTGATAGAAAGTCATCATAGGAAAAATATGATCAAGATGGTAGAGAACCACCCTATGGATTCTGAAACCACAGATTTCAAGTCTGTCAAATTTCACATAAGAACTGGATTGAATCACTTCGGAAATTTAACTAAGGTGCTTAAATTAGGAACCTCGTTGTCTAATCAACAGAAGGTAATTCACAGCACCTGGACTGCTTTATATATGGAGCCAAAAGTCCTAATTCAGTCACCCAAATTAGATATCTAAAATTAGATGCCCCCAAATATCTATATGCTTTTTATTCAGCCTCAAAAGAGTGTTGTGAGGATAATACACTTCAGCTTATGAGACATTCAGATATGCAGTTACAGAGGAGATGAGTATCCTGAAAATATATCACCAATAAAATTCAATGAGATGGAAAAGGCAAAGCTAGAAATGTGATAGTAGCGTTCGTCATACCAATCACACCTTGTCAGAGCAAAAACAGGTGCCATACCCCCTCTTCTGAGCAAGGTTTAGCTCTCTATATTATATGTTATATACATTGCTTTGTCAAGTACAGGATCTCAGCCTATGCTTAGGCTATTAGGTATGCATTGCCCTATTTTGTTACCTGAAGCAAATAGGCACGCAACTCATCTATCTACCTGATCTAGATTTTAAGCCAGATATATATTCCTCCAACTGGTTAATCTCTCATTTAAAGAATAAAAATGCCTAATACATTACCGTAAAATAAAGTTCCCTAACTCAGAAGTGCCCTTCCACACTGTGTGACAGTGATACGTCTCAAGATGGATTTCACACTTCACCATCGACTCTGAAGTTCTTTGCTTTTATTATTTGGTGTTACAACTTCAATGGTTTCTTACACTGTCATTTGGGGTGGGTGAATAAGATTAATTCAGCATTTCATAATGCTCCATTGTATACTGTTTACATCATTTATTTTCTTTTTACTGAATGATTACAAATTTCAATTTAAAGTTAATAGCATTTTGTGGGAGTTACTGCATGTGAATTAACCGTGGTGATGTCAGTGCATCCCTCTGGAATTTAAAAGATATTTCACTGTGTTATATCATGTGCTGCACAGTATATCAACTTTTATTTCCCATCCCTCAAGTATGGAATGCACACTGTGTAACTTCTAGATTCGCAATATAGACATAATTTACCCAAGCTGTGCAAATGCCCAACTTGCTGAAGACGATATATACAAGATTTATATAAAAGACTAGTTCTTTCGAGGAAGCAAAAGCCTTGCATACTACACAAGCCACTATATTATCTAATTATTTGGGGAGAGGGGTTTGTAATGTTACAGACAAAGGGAAATAGCATGTAAACTGCAGT
The DNA here is from genome assembly GCA_013397865.1 of Struthidea cinerea. Lineage (NCBI taxonomy): Eukaryota > Metazoa > Chordata > Aves > Passeriformes > Corcoracidae > Struthidea > Struthidea cinerea. Next base: position 1,401,084 of record VZTI01002164.1, on the reverse strand, counting down.
CATAAACCAATTTTTCCTTACTTTAACAACTTTAAGATTAGATAGGTAAATCCCAGGAAAGGCCATTTATCTTCCTTGAGAACTATGCTTTTACATTTTTGTGAGTGCCAGGATTAGCTGGTTGCATAAGACAGCGAATATTAGAAATATTCATTTACTGTACTTTTACTTACATGCCACCAAGTGTACACCAAATGTTAAACAGCATCTAGTTTGCTCATTTGCTGGGTTGCACGTTCTACTACTTTCTTTATGTCAATTCATAATTCCTTAATGCATTCAGAGAGCAATGCACTTACTTCTTCCTTGCTGTCATGATGTTAAATATATTAAAAATAAGTTTTTATGCTCGATTCAGTAATACATTTACATTCTGGAATATTCCCGCAATTACAACTAAAAAACGCTTTGATTCCTTAGGCCAGGATTTAGTTCATCTGATAAATTTAAGTTTTTACTGTAAGATTTCAAGAAGCACTTTACAATTTATTTGCTATACGCTTTTGGCCTTTTTTATGTGGGGCTGTACTTCATCATTTTCCTCCAAATACCTGCTTCTGCAGACAGAAATTTTGACCTCTGATATCACCACATTCCAGCCTTATATCTCGCCTGTATATCTGAATATCTCCATAAATCAAGTCATTTCAATACTAACATTTATTAACCATTTTCTTTTTTCAGTATCTCCCGATGAGTGTGTCAAATAGTGGAGGCGGAGGGGATTAAAAAAAAAAAAAAAAGAGAAAGCAATGCAAAACCTGATTGTTTTCCCTCTTGGCCATCACATGATTGTCAGTCATAAAAATTATCACAGAAAAAGTACCTAATTAGAAATGAAAGGCCAATATCTCAAGCAGTTTCTGTGAGTCCTGGGATATGTTTCAACGTAACACTGATGTAAGACGTGAAAAAAGCTGGCTTGCCCAAATGGCTGCCTGTTTTTTCCAGCTACATCTGTTTGTCTAATAAAACAAATTACATTTCCTAAAACCCCTGCCTCATTTATACCTTTGATATTCCAACCACAATACTAATATCCTAAGTCCTTCCTTGCAAGAGGTGCTGGCTTCTGCAAAGCCCAGTTAAGTGAGTAACACTTAGTACACAGTCATCAAACACTGGCTGAGTGGGTATTACTCAAGCAAATAAGACTTCACAGGATCAGTCCTGCTGGATAGCGTGCCAGTTGGCACCATTTCCACTCCCAGCTATCCATTTTACTTTGTGCACATGACATTTAGCAACGAAACTGGTTTTGTGTGCTGGAGCGAACAGCGCATTACTATTGCATTGTCCCAAATATTGCAATATTGAAAAGAGTACATCAGCGGACTGACAGAGGGGGTGATGCCAGAGGAATAGCATCAGAGAGGTTCAGAGGGGCATCACCTCTGCCAAACTCCTCGGGAGCTAGACCAGGGCATCTGGCTCAGCCACGTCAGTCACTCCACACTGGGTTGGAACAGGCAGAGCACCAGCCAAGAGTGACCCCCAGGCAGCAGCACAGGTGGGCAGCAAATATTTGCTTGATCTTCCGCTGTTATTCAGGAGCTGGTTATAATCTGCCTCTAAATTAAAAGGGCTCAAATCATAGGCTCTTCTGTAAGTGAAGCCTGTGGAAGTGTCTGGGCTGAATAGAATCAATGAGATTTTAGCCCCTGGCTTTGGCAGAGGCACAGCAGAGAACAAGCCCTTAAGCCACTGGTGAGGATGCAGCACAGCAAGCCCCAAGCAAATGAAGCAGCAGGACTTGAACTGGGGATGCCTATGTCTTCATTTCCAATTTTAAAGTGCACGTGGGAGAAGGAAAGTGGGAGGACAGCTACTATCATTTTCTGCACCAACATGAGCCCAAGAAACAATGACATTTACTTTGGTTTAACTAATTTCCACACATCAGATCATGTTCGGCACCCGTGTGCCAAAGTCCTATTCTTCAAGTCTGTTGAAATACCACTTTTCGAAACATGTGTGCTAACATTTGGCCAACACCACCACAAGATCATTTTATTAACTTGTAGCTCATTTCATAGACTGCTGCTCATGTTGCTAACATATGCTATTCTACCATTTACTGCTCTATAATTAGAGAAGTCATATGAAAGAGATACACAAGGCTTAATTTTTGCATTAAATACAATTTGTTTCGACTCGGGTAGGCGAAATAAGGAAAAAAAAAGTCATATAATGAATTAGAAAACTGCAAGACAGCTAATTTAACTCTTAAAAGGTCACAGAAATTTTTTTTTTAAAACACAACCTCCCCGCCCCCCTCATGACTGCATACAGTTTTAAGAGGCAAATCCAGAACTATATTCTGCTCTGCCAGGATAAAACTCGTTTCCAGGGACTGAGGGCCTCAGGGGCCGGGCAGCTAGCAGGATCCTTGCAAATGGGGGACCAAGGGGTAAGATCAGAAGCTTACATGTAGCAGACAAGTATGAAACTTGCACACACCATGTCTTTTTTGCCACCACCACTCTGTTATGCCAAAGCATTTGTACTTTGGAAGAGGTTGAACAAAGAATAGAGTGCATCACCAGAACACTTATTATAGCATGTGCTACTCAGAGAAGGCAAGGATCCTACATCACTTCTCTTTCCTCACAACTGACAGAAAAAATTCCAAGCCAGCCAGCCATGAAGATGCCTTTTACTGGGAAAAGCTGGCCTATAACAGATCTTTTGCTTGAGCAATTGTCACATAAGGACTTTGGAACTCATTAATAAGCCAGTATGTGATAATAAATAAAATATGAAACATATGACTTTGATGTTTAGCATGTTTGTCTTTCCTCCATTGGATCAGTTTCAATTTACACCAAGCAAGTTACGAGCTGGACAGGAGCCGTGGTGCCACACCTACGGCAGAGCCCCGTGAAGTGGAGTAGGATTTAGCAGCCAGCTACAAGCTACAGGCACAAAACAGCATTTCTCTCTTCCAACTGCACACAACTGCATTGCAGAAGGGAGTTGGATATATATTATTTTTAATACTGAGCTGCTTAAAAAAACAGTAAAAATATATGCCAATGACATCTGGGAATCAATTCACAAGCAAACTGGATTTTAAGGGAAATGCATCCTTTCTACTGTAAATTAATAAACTCTAGCTATAGTTTATTAAGCCACCACAATATTTTACATTTTCTACTGCTATAATCTTGCCTGCTCATAAATTACAGTACTTTTACCTATTCTTTAATCCAGAAACATCATTATTAAAATGTTTGATGGAGGCTGCAGTGCATCTATCATTACTTGTAAAAGTTAATTAGATTAGATAAAAGAAATAATTAGATTTGCATTTTTATCCTGGTTTTAAACTTCCAAAGAAGATCACAACAGTGTGCCTGTGGGCAATTAAAAACAGCATACAGCAGTGAAATATAAAGGCAAAAAAGGTCTGTTTTTCCTGGCTAATTCATGATTGAAGATACAATTACAAAATATTTTAAGGGTTTGCTGAAGCTGGGGGCTATTCCTAGACTTCTAAGCTTTGTTTATAACTCTCTCTCTCTTTCAAGGGAGTATCTGATCTGCGTAGCCTGCCAATAGAAGTATCAAATTGCTTTCAATGGCTTTATTTGGTCCTGTGCAGAGCTTGCTGGAAGGGGATCAGTTACATGATCGATAAAAAAAAAAAGGTAGGGGAGAATATTCCCTGGTGCTGGAACAGTAGCAGCACCATTGTTTTTGCTTGTCAACGCTAAATAGAGTTTACAAAGAGAGACAACCTCAGAGAGTGTAACTGAGCTGACAATAACTGGATTCCAGCTTGTGCATTTTCAGCAAGCTCTCTGCAAGGAGCTTTAACCTGTCTCCAAAAGGCAATAAATGAAAGGTTCAGCTCTTAAAATTGGAGGTCAGTTACATACTTAATGATGAAGCGTATCTTTAAATCTATTTCTACTATTATTATCCTAGCAAAAAATTAATTAACCAGGTCAGGGAGGCTATGAAGGCTAATGTGGAATGTAATTATTCCTGATCTTTAGACATGTACTTCACATAAAGAGATAGTCCTTATTCAGCTCACCAGGTACCTCAATTGTCAGTAGTTAATCATGGATAAGAAGAGAGACTCATTGGTTCAGTCACTTAAGTTTTACTTATGATTCAAATTATTCCTATTCAAAGACAGTTTAAATACTTGTAATTTTATGTTACTATTCTTTTGTCTGTTTACTATCACAGTAATCACGTACACCCTATTTGAGGGAAACAGAAAATGTAAGGCCATTTATATGAAAGTAGAACAGCACGAATGTGGAGATTAAAACTAGAAAAAAATACTATTAGGAATAATTTCTAGTGGCTGAATTTAAACATAACACTTATGGGAGCAGAGGAAATCAGTTTCTCTATGCAATGGAAGTTGTACTGATTCAAACAGAAAACTAAATGCTTTGCAATGGCATTAAGCACAGTAAAGAGGAATAAGGTGAAGGGAAATGGACAAAAGGAGCTTGGATCATCTTTCACAGTTATCCTCATCACAGATTTCTGCAGAAAACTCAACCACCACTGTCCTTTTTAAAGATTTTGGCCACTATTTAGGACTTGCTTTAGCAAAACCTACCCACAAGAGGAGGAAAGCCCTAAAAAGTTTCATCCCTTAAATCCACACACACGCCCATTCTCAGAGGGAAATCCTGGAGCAACAGGTTCCAAGCATTAGTACGATCCACCTCTTTTCCTCAGATGGGGATGGTGGGGCTCAAAAGAAGTCCCTAAGCCTCATTCTGAAAGGACTGAATTCTGGTAATGAAGCACAGAATTCACCGGGATTTCAGGACCTCTAGTTTGGAATCATTTAGGGAATGCATGTCTTCCCTTCTTCTAATCAATTCTTATCTTCATGATGTACTACCCAATTCCTCCTTTAACCAGGCTTTTCACTTATTCCTACAGATTTTCACTTTCATAGCACAGGCTAAGAGATGCTCTTGAAATAGACCAATTTTGATCCCTCTGCTTCAAAATTAATATTTTTTATTTTTAAAAAAATCTTTAAAAAAATCTTAATCAACCTGGAGACTGATCTGTGAGCTCTTATTTGCCCCACATTATTTTCTCAGCTTTAATTTGCACTGAAAGCAATGATTTCTCTGCACAGCTCTGCGGAACGAAGAACTTAATTTGGCATACTAGATTTCCTCCCATCTCTGTGGACTCCTCTGTAGAAGAGTGTTTATGAACATTATGGACATTTGAGCTGAAAAGTAATAATACACTGCATTTATTTGAAAATTTTCATTTAAGATTCTCAAAACATTACAGCTGAATTGAGGAAAAGGAAACAATTTGCCACATTTCTGATAATCAGAGACAGAACTGAGGAGAAGTCCAGATTCCCACTCCCTTTAGCCAACAAAACTGCTTTCCCCAACATGTACACCCTGAAAGAAACATTAGCTTCACCTAGAAAACATGAGATGACTATGCAGAACATTTAATGGCCTCTGTACTCTTGAAATACCTGTCTTGTTTTCATACACTAAGCCTAAGATAAAGCACTCTTTGCTCATAGATTATTGACAAAGTTTTGGATGTATAACAAGTCTGGAGAAAGGTGTTCCAGTAAATGATCTCAAAACTGAAATAAACCAAACAAAAAAAACCCCTTTCACCAATTAAATGGAGTAAAGTGTTAAAATTATTAAATAAACAGATAATATACAGCACAATATAAATAATTAATACTAAGTAATGTAGATTCTCAGCAAATTAACCCAGTAGTTGTCCAGGGGAAACATGTTTTATTTAATATAAATTATTTTAACTTTTGTATGTGGTTGACATAAATCTTTTAAGCTCCTTCTAAAGCAATTTCTAATTGTTTAAACAGTTACACTGGGTGCCCTTATTCACAGCAACTCCTGTTCAAGAATCAACACTGCACCTCAGGAGAGGACAGTTGACACACTGTGTGTCTCATGATGAAAACATTGCATCAGCAATGCCCCTCTCCTGCATCCCGGAGAACAGGCTGTACTTGCCTCAAGTAGCTGTGCCATGAATAGGCCCCTGCCGAGATGGAACTGGCACCTGTGCTACTCACATTTTGTAATCTCTTCAAAAGGGGAGTGGCAGGGAAGGGTACTATTGTTTTGCTACGCATACAAAGTACAGATAAGAGCCCACACCATTCTGTGCAGGTAAACACCGTTTCCTGAAAATGGTTGCTCAAGAGTGTCTTTAAACAAGCCTTCTAAACAAAATCAAGTTACTGGGGACAGAGCTGCAAATTCTACCAGGCCCAAAAACTAAACTGAGAATGTAAACATTTAATAGAAATTTTGTTTCCCCTTCAAGCTATAGAGAGCACGATTCACCTCACCTCACATCAGATCTCTACACTAAAGCCACTGGCAGGCATATCCTTATCAATGGAGAGAAACAGCCATTTTAGGGAACAATTTGTCTGATATATTTTAAATATCTGCTTTAGGACAAGACAATTTGCATCCTAAAACGATTCGCTTTGCTTCTCACTGTTCACTACAAGAACAATCCAGATAATTGAGACAGAGTCTGTACTGCAGTTACCTATTTTTGATACGATGAATCCCAGCCGGAGTCACCAGTGTGACTTCAGTACTAGCATTGAGGTTTCTCAGCAACATGGTGGGAGAGGACCTGGGAGAACCAGCACAGCACTATTTCTGTCACCTGTCTCCTGTTTTACCTCCATCCCAGCTCCAGCCCTTAAGGAACAACACATCTCAAACTGTAACATTCACAACCAATTCTACAGCAGCAAAAGAACACTACGGACTGCAGAGCCAACTCAGCAACTAACTTCTCTCTCAAGCAACTTCTGGCTGCCAAACCTGCCACAAAATTAAGACAGAATAAACAAAGCAGAAGCACTTGGCTCACAAGCAAATGGACTATGTAAGCTGGTGTTTAGCCTAGAAGACAAACTCCCAGGAAACTTTCTTTCAGTAATCTCCCCATAACACCATTGAATGTTTGAGTTGGCATCTGCCCAGCATGCCTAGAGCTTCTTACTGGAGCCTACAGTTTTCCTTGGGCCACGGGATGCCCACTACCAATCTGGTTGACCAGCTGGGAGAAGAAAGAGTCCTCACTCCTCAAATACACTGATTAGACTCATGTAAATGTAACAATCATAAATAAATAAAGAGGCCAAACCACTGAGGAACTATGGCATAAGAGCACTATATATTGGCAAGAATTTGGAGGCAAATACAGGGAAGGGTCAACAGGAACTAGTTTAGCTCAGATGAATAGAATAACCATCGAAACACTTATTTGCATATAAGTCTAGGAAAGGATGGGGAAGAACTTGTGGAGGGTTCAGCACTATGTAAGAGGAAAGATGGAAGTGAATGAGAAAATGAACCTGCAGTCTATGCTAGAATGACTTCTAAGACCACATTTCCCTGGAGACAGTGGAAGGGTAAAGCTACTGGAAAGTATTGACTGAAGTGACACAAGAAGCACCTTTGAACTTTTTACTACAGAGCAGATACTCCCCAGCCAAACATACCTACAGTTCTCCAAGCAGAAACAAAAAATACTTAGTCGTAATTCTTCTTTCATAATTCTTTACAGGAATATTTATAATTGGAAATTTCTCATACAGATAACCCTTCCGTTTCATAGACTTAGCTAGGTTTCAGTCTTAGATTTTATGCCAAGTAAAGATTTTTTTTACATTATTCTTTGCTTTCTGAAGCCAGACTTGCAAATAACACTTAGAGAATATGGTGTGTTTTTTCCTTTCACTATTCTTAATATCTCTTCCATCCTTGATGTACACTTAGTATGAACACACACTCTTCTAATAGGCAACAACAATAATGGTGCTCTACAATTCAATTGTGTCTCTCATATGAGGCATTAACACATCTATATTTGTTAAATAAACTCCTTGAAAGTGTAACTGAAACTGCATTACAACATTGTCAAAAGCATTTACAAGCATTCCTTTGGGATGAGGGAAAGAAAAGCTTCGGTTTTGGCATCTAGTAACACAGCAATCAGCTAATTAAGGAAAAGAAATGGATAGCCCAGGCTTATAAGAAGTGATTGGCAGCACAATCATCTGTCAGACCAAATTGAAATATTTCAATCAGCGAACAGGCCCATGGAAATGCTTTCAAAGTGGGAAGCAGAGAAGGTAATACAGTCACATGCCAACAATGCCTCTACATCCATGTCAGTCCCTACCCACGTATACTTGCATAAAATTAAACCATGTTCTGCATACAAGTACAGATAATTAAGTATCTCCAGAACACTTCCAGATCCACAAGGGTATAATTACTCCAAAGGCACCTGGAACACATATACCTGTGGGTCTTTGTACACAAGCACACTGGTGCCAAGGACTTAGTACTGTTTCGATGTCTCAATTTTGTGTTTGTAGAACACAGAATTCCTCCAACAATGATTGAGACTCTACTTTTACTTCACACAATACAAGTCAAACTGATTGCAGATTTCAGAATTATGACAAGATGGTGAGATTTAAAAATAGTTCACAACTTTCAGAAGAAAACTTTGCCTATTAAAGTTCTTCGCACCAAAAAAGATGTCTGACAATAATTTTCTGGGACACAAGGAACTCCCATAAAGAGCATCTTTACTGGGGCTTTTTAGTAAAGCATGTGGCTGCTTTATTTTACACCCTTCCCTCTCCATAAATGGAACTTAAGTATCATCAGAAGAGAGCAATAAAATACACTGACCTGAATTTGCTGCTGCAGTAGATTGATTTTGTGCTGCTGTTGCAGAAGTTGCTGCTGTTGTCTTGCAATCTGTCAGAAATAAAATTTCCATTAAATTAAAACAGTAATATTGAAATTTCAACACTATTGACCGAAAACCATAATATTTGTTATTCTTTATTATATATTTATTAAGCATATATATATTTTTTTTAATGGGGCATCTTTTAGATGCAAATTTAAATGCAACGTAAAAATCTAGTTAGCAAGTAAGAAATATGTATCTTAAGAACTGAGGCCTTGACTCTGAAAAGCACAGAAACATAGGTTTATTTGTGTGCCTGTGAATAATCTCATCACTATTCAAACAAAGCATTTAAGCCTGTGGTGATCTTTGACTATGATGCATTACAGTTAGCTACAATGGGAATGAAACACATGCTTAAAATTAAGTGCTTTTCTGAATGGGGATGGGATTACGCAGGTGCTTAAGGTTAAACATACATTTTCCTGCTTTGCTGAACTGGAGCCTTAGCTAGTGTTTATAGATGCTCCACTATTCAGCACAAGCTCCTAGGGTAAGATTCTCCGACTTCCTTCACAATGAGCAGCACATTATTTCTCTTGCAAATCTCAAAAATCATCCTTGGAGCTGCTTAGGGAAGCAGAGCCTTATTCTGTGTAAAAGCAGTACCTGGTGCTCAGTAACTCATCCTCCACACAACCCTATGAAATATGTAGGTATTCTTACCCTCATTTGGTGGATTCATTAAGGGATCTGAAGGGTAAAAGTTCGTTCTATCCCTTCTCTAATATAGATGGAGAAAAGCAAATATTCAGGGTAGGGAACACAGAGACTGTTGAGAATTTGCTACAGATACCCTATCTACCTCCCTGATTCCAACAAAATCAGCATGCTAGAGCAGAAGGGAAATAGGATTCAGCCCCCAGACCACAGAGTTGCTCCTTACAATGGGTGATGTGAATGGCAGCCACAGGGGAGAAGCCACAGGGAGTGGGGGAACAACTGCATTTCTGCTTTAGAAGGGTAACTGTGCAGCAGACTGAAATGAGGACAAGATTTGCGTTTCCTGGAAATCCCAGCCTCAGCACTTCTGCTACCTTCATTTCTTAAGTATAATTTCCCCTCCTATAAATATTTATCTAGAGCAGAGGAATCACATAAAACAGCAAGAAGTTGGTGACAAAGGTATTTTGGTCACTCAAATCCACTGTTTTGGTTTTAGCAAAAACCCTCCTGGTGTCCTTCCCCAACATCTTCTGAGCACACTTACTCTGTTATAAACAGAGAAAGCTAAGTAAAATGTTTTTATTATAAAAAAATGACAAGAATGTATCAAGGTTGGTTTGGAAATAAACAATCACATCGTTTTAGTTAAAACTGTTCAGATTAACTCATAAGGAATTTGCAGTCACATATTAACAGCTTGTAATTGTGCTCACACGGAGACCAAGGCTGTAATTTCTTTTCTCTCCCACTGTTACATGGAAATAACTAAGTTTTTCAGTTAAAATTCACTTTTGTAAAAGAAATCAACACAAAATTCATACATATTTTGAGTCTTGTACATGGCCTCAAGGAGACAAATTAAGGTCCGCATGATTCTGGGGCTGGATGAAGGCAAAGGGCCACAAGAAAATGCAGTCAAGTAAACCAATGCTTGTAACAGAGCTCAAACTCCTTTTAGGAGCCTGGTGTTCAAATATTTCTGGATGAACCTCCCAAGCAAGTCAATAAAATACAGTGAGCGAAGACTGAAAGAGCAGACCCTTGTGTGTGAGTGAAAAAGGGAATTCAAAGAGAGCTGGCAGTGTATGTGCCCAGGTAGCCCAGGGGCAGGTCCTAGGACCTCAGGTATCTGTTGTCAGCACAGTGGCCAGACGTGGTGTTTGTGCTTGGTGAAACAACCCTGATGGGGACGGTGCTACATGGAATATTTCAAACCTGTATGAGAGCTGCAGTTACCATTTTTAACGAGTAACACAGCAATTGTGCGACTCCATCTTAAAAGTGCTGGGTTTGTACCTAAAGATAAGGTCTGTCAGGTTTATGTCCACATTGCCCCTACTGCTAAAGCCTCAGCAAAGGTAAAAGATGATCAAGATTTGCAGCTTCACAGTGGAACGAGACAGAGCATGGAGCTACGTCATGGGCCGTTCTGTCTCAGTGCTGTATCATTTTTTCACAGGTACACAGTACTCTGCATCCAGTATTGTTTGGAGCCGCTGATGACCTGGCTGCAGCTGTACATTGTAAACTATAGCCAAGACAAAGAGGAGGTTTTTGTTTACATGTGCAAAGGAACTGATCTGCCAGGGTTCTGACTGCTTGTGAACAGCTTTTTGTACCTGCCTGTATAACATAGCACCATTTGAATAGGCATTTCCTGATGAAAACAAGAAATATACCATGGAGCATCTAATCTCAAAGGTTCCTCTTAGCTGGAGCAGCACTGTGATAGAAAATGTACCCAAGACCCTGCAATGCAATTACCATAGCATCGTCTTGATGTATAGGCTTGACACAGTAAAGTAGGGTACACAAGCACCATGTGGCTCAAATTCTGAATTTTATTTGCCTATCGGTTGAGCTACATGCTCGCTTCATTGAGCATGACAACCTAGTTTTAAGTGTCATTTAATTTTCATTTTGAAATATAATTACAAAGTGTTCACTGTAAGATATCACTCGTCTGCAAATGTGTCAAGATTAATTTGTGCTAGCTTATTCACAAGTGTCAATAGTTAATTACTGTGTCATCTCTAGATGGCTAAATGACATTCTAACTTCTGATTTTTTACAGTGTTCCTTTATGTTATTTTCCATTAGGGGATGAGTCCATATTCCTACATGTGGGCAAATACCCAAGCACATAAAATACCAGACGTCACAACTCATTAAAATCAACAGAGCATACATTGCTGTATATATCCTATAAAATATATGTAACTGAAAAGATAATTCAAGTAATAATGTCAGATTCCTAAAAACCACACATTAATTTGGATCTGTCTGATCTAATGCCTAGGGAGCATGGGAGCATTGTTGTTGCACTTTTGTTCAATGAGGAGAGGACAGCTCTTTGGACAACTGCATCTTTAAAACCAACAAATAATCAAGAAAAAAGCAACAACAACAAAAAAGACAATACAAGAAAAACCCTTTGCAACCTGAAAAAATCAAACCCTACTTGTGCAAGATATTTGAAGGTTTGAGTATGCTTAAGGGTTTTTGTTTAATTATTTTCTTGTCGAAAAGAGTTAAATAATGGTTATAGTCTGGCTTGTTCGTAACTCTCAAAATTGCATCTCAGTGCATGAAACAACTGTGAAACCTGTCATCCACTCCTCTCTTTTTTTTCTTTTTTTCAGGGTCCTATAATATTTCCTCTTTCTGGAAAAAATATGTAACTTCTCCAGATATTTAAGCTCTTTTAACAAAAAACATGAAAGGAAACAACGCCAGGCAGAACAGTGTTTGTGCTAAGCATTCTGTGTGAACCATTTTCACGGGTTTCTTTCTTGGAGCCTCACCTGTTCTTGCTGTTGGCGAGCAAGGTCCATTTGCTGCCGTTGTTTTTCAATTTGTGAGGCTGCCAGCTTTTTCTGCTCGTCATGGGCAGCCAGGAGCTGCTCCCGTAAGCTGATCAGCTGGGTGATCATAGTAGAGAGCTGTCGCTCTTTTTCTGCCAGGCTTTCTGGTGTACCTAAACGTGCAGGAGAGATGTACTGTAAATATGAGGTAGACAAGAGTTACAAAGCAATATTTATTCCCCCCAAAAAATGGCTGCATCACCAACGTGCTTTTTCTTCAAACAACAGCTCGGATATGTTTTCTACTAACAAATCTCAAAAGAATGTAACACATAGATTTGCTGTGCTCTAAGCAGGGGAGGAGCAGAAATGGGAGCAGAAAAGATATAGAATATTTCCTTTTTTATGATGGGGATTTTTTCTGGATGAATCCCTGTATCCTCTCCATCTAAATCTGCCCACTGTGATAAATACATTCAGAGTTTATTAGACATTAATTTCCTTCACTTTATATATTTTGTTGTTTTTTCACCCCAAGTATGTACAAATGCTAAAAAAGAATTTAAAAGATGCTGTTTGGTGGAAGAAGCAATTTAAGAATTTTTTTGATCATTTCTCCAAAATACCCATATATCTGCTAGGTCATTTAGGTAAATGTAAGCTTTGGTTGTGGAATGCGTATTAAAAATGAGCTTTACTTGTCCTCAAGAGAAATGGCTAACCTGAGAAAATAGCTTAAGAATTTTCATTTAACTTTCAAAGTTTACTCTACAGAGAGCACTTAATTAATATGAAACTACGGTACATTTATTCTTTGCACTAATGATGCTTAATGGTCTGTTTATGGGTAAATTGCATGGGTCTCGTAAGTGCAGAATACAGGGTCCTTTTCCAAATCAATCTGAAAATATCCCATCTTATGTAGGAATATATTATTCTGTCAGAAACAGCAATGTCAGTTCCGATATTTGAGCCATACAATACATTTCCTTGTGTGAGCACTTCAGACTCACAGGCCTATAAGAGATTATATAATTACAGCAAGGTAGAAGTTCAGGAAGAGGATCTGAAAGATGTTTAGAGTTGGAAGTGGGATAAATTAAGCAATTTAATGTTGTACAGCACAACTAAAAATTAGAGAAGAAGAACACCCAATCAAGAATTATTCAGGTCTGCAGTCTGCCACAATGATGGGAGAAGTGGCACAAAAGAGGGTGTTCACAAACTTCCTTTCCTCTGTTCACAATGGAGGGCTGTGATAAAGAAGTAACAGGACTTTCCCAGAGGAAGAAAGTGTGTGAGGAACAGGACCTGGGAGAGAATGGAGAAACTGTCCCAAAATTATGACTCCACCTTCTTCCCAGGAGTAAGATGGATACCTTCTAGGGAAGAGAAGAAAGAGGCTGACAGGGTTCCTAAGGAGAAGGGAGACAAAACAGTCTCCTGCCAAGAAGGTGACAAAGCCAAAATTCTCTACAACTTACATTGTACTATGATAGGACCCGTATGATTCTTAACATAGAATTTCATTTGCAAAAGCAGCATACAAGAAAACCTCAGTCTGTGATTGCTTTATATGGAAAAAAGAAACTGCATGGCTTAAGTCATTCACTCTAAACAAAGCAAACTCCCAGAAGCAAAAGGTACCTGGTTTTCTGTACATCTGTTAATTGCATTTAGCAACATGAAGCACTAAAAATATTCAATTTCTTATTCACTATTAAGTATCTTAGTTTTAAAAGAGTTTCCAACAACATGATATTTCCCTACCCTGTAATGCCTAACCTTCGTTCAGTATACATGTGACACAGGTCTCTAGAAGAGGAAAAATGTGTAACTTCTGTTGTAGTAGAAATTTTAGAAAGGGTTTTTAGTGATTTCTTTAGTCACAAGAGGTATGATGGATGCATGAAATTGAAGCTGAAGGACACTCTACTGCCCAGACCAAGTTATTGAAAATCCTTAGTGTGATATGAGTGACTGAAGCAATAAAAGAGTTCTGTGCAAAAAGCTGTTTCAAGACAAAAACAACAACAAAATAATTTTTGAAAGTAAGCTTAGGCGGGCGTGCAGCCAGGAAAGCGCCTGCACTGAAAGTACTGCCTTGCCAGGATCCTTAGCATGTACTGAGCTCCATGCTGACATCTGTTCAATTATCTGCAACTTCAGTATAGACCTACCTTAACCCTCCTAAACTGTGTTATTCAGTCTTGAAGATTTTTCGCTATGGTTCAAAGGTTGTTTAGGTGGTTTTGAATTCATTTCCATGGGTAAAAGAATCCTCTGCCAAAGAAAAACTCCCTTGCCCATTGTGACTTGAAGAGATCAACCACTCCACCCACCTATTTTCGAAAGCCAATGGGAAGCAACCTGCTGTCTCAAATGATACTTATTGTCCTCCACTGCCACCTGGGAAACAGCAGCTTGAGACTTTCACATCTGTCAAGCAGATTTGGCATCATAATGCAAGCCCCTGAGCTTACAGTCATAAAATATTTTACACGCCCAAAGCAGATATTGATCTTCTCACTCCACTTCCATATTGTTCTATGTAGCTTGTACTTGCTTCATAACATGAGTAGAAAACCACCACAAAGAGTGCCTGCTAAGGCTACAAAATATAATTGTTTTGTTAGGATTTCTTAGAGCCGTTTGATAAAGCTGCCACGAATTTATAGTCTTTTTTTTTTTCCTTTTTTTCTTTCCCTGATTTTTTTACAATAGCAGGCAGAAGTTACTGTTCTTATTTAGCAATTCACAGTAACTGTTTTTCTTTCCATTCCCCCCCCCCCAACAAACACATCTGAAATAAATGACCCCATTTAAATTACTCTGCTCTTTAATTTGTACCCTGCTATGTAATCCAACAACAGAATAGAACTGATGACCACAAAATGTACACTGTGCTCCTGGAAAATCACGAGACCTCCATGAAGCTGCAGGACACCTAACCGAGCACTGCTCGAGACGAGAGCAAGCATAAGATGAGAATGGTGTTGTATGAACAGTGTGTGTGTGGAGGGGGAGGAGGTATAATTTAATTTTAGAGTGGAAAATCCCAACCATTATTTTACAGTTTAAATACCAATAAAAACCAACTTGCTTAGAATGCAGACCAGATTGAGCTGATCTGGCTGGGACAAGAGAGGTCATCAGTAGCTGTGTGCCATCATCATCTGTTTTGCATCCACTTACTGCAGCAAGCAATGAGATTCCTAAACTCATTACCAGTAAATAAACTTCTGCTGCTGACTGAAAATATCTATAAATAAAATAAAAATACAGCTATCTGTAAAATGTATTTGCCATAAAAACAGATAAAACAAAAAGCTGAGTAAAAAATAAACAGTAAATATGCCAGCTTCCATAAAATATTATATACCACAGCTCTCTCTCTGTTCTAATCCTATTCTCTTACTCCAAAGGCAGCAGTGCATTTTTTTCCATGGGGTCTTCCTTATCCCCAAAACACATCTGTCTTGAGTTTCTCTCAGATTTGTCAGGTGGATCAGTGCTCCCCAGGGCCTGCTCCATCTGAAGTATTTTAATTTGACTAAACACCTGATTTATTTTATCTCTCCGATGAGAAAGGCAGTTTGTCTTAATAGAGCCTGTCAGCCCACAGTCCCATTCACAGCAATTTACAGGCAGCCAGGGATGCTGGAAAAGAAGAGTGCTGTGATTCTGTATTTTATCCTCCTCCAGCAAGCACCTAAAAGCAGCTATTCACTGCTACTGCATGTGGCATTTTAGAACTGAATTAGCTTTTTATTCAAGTAACTACACTTGTTGTGAATAGCTTATCTGTAAAATTGCTACATTCACTACTGATTTTATTAACCTTTGGCTCTATCACAAAATGGTCTTCAGTTAGGAAAGACCTTTAAAATTGACACATTTTTCTTAGGGGCCTTTATTTCAGTGACTACAGATATACTGAAGTTGATCCATTGACTCCCTTTACCAGCAGTATTTAAAATTTTGAGTGTTGGTGGGAAGCTGATAGTGTTTAAGGACTTATTTTTAAAATGAAAATGTGACAGTCTCATCAAAAGTTCAGAAAAAATTTGTTAATATTTTTGATAGTACTTCAGTTATATATCCTCACCTGTGTAATAATAATCTGGTCATAGTAATATTTTAATTTTTCCCTGTGTTCTTATTGTTTTACTCTTTATTTTGCATTTCAGCACAAATTGAGATAAAATATTCAGATTGAAGAGCACTAAGGCATCAAAGAGAACTTTTGAGAAATTCTGGTCATAGTTCAATCTAACCAGGAGAGGGAAAATAAAAAGTAGCTATAAATCTGCTGAAAAAGAGAGAAGAGTTCAACTTGTGGTCTAAAATTACATTTAGAAAAAATTCTGCTTGTGTCAAAACTCTATCTTTTAAAACCAGTTAGAATGCTACATGGTTTCTGTTAAATAAAGTAATAGCAAGAGCATCATGTATCTTACACTGCATTTTATAAAAATCATAAGCCTCATCCTGCGTTTTATCTACCTGGATTTCTTTAAGTATTGCAAAAAAAAAAAAGAATTAAAAAGCTAGTATCCTGTCAGTACAGATATACAATACAACGATAGTTCCTGTGTCAACCACTGGTTTACCACCTTACAACACTCCTGTCACCTTTCACTCCCTATTCAGTCCATATAGCAATGTAGCTGCATGTCAGAAAACACTGGGGGCTTTTCAATGTTAAATTTGTTACTGTCCTTGTGGCAAGCTGTCATGAGGTGGAGGCAGAGTAATAACTGCTGGTAAGGGAAAAAAAGAAACAGGCATAACAAAAAATAGACTCCTAGGCTTACATAGCATAATTTAAACTAATCTCTCTGACACTCGGGAAAAGAAAACTAGATAAAACCACATATTCTAGCAAGTGAATAAAAGACAAAATACTGCAGTCATAAATAAACCAAAAAATTTTATAGGCATGATCCGTAGCTTGCTAAAGTAGGGTTCTTAGCTGTGACATTCATTTACTCTGGGTTCTTGAATGTGCTTGCCTTAGTTTCCCAACATGTACACAAAGTAAAACACTACCAATCAGAGGTTTTTATGCCTGGTTAGTTAATGTTTCTGAAGTGCTTTGAGATCTTTGCATGGAATCTCTACACAGCTGCAAAGTATTATTGGTTCTCTTGAATTCTGTGATTAGTGTAAAGCATGACAAATATCATCCTTGTTTATGCACTGCATCTAAACTAACTTTTGCTCCATATGCTTACAGGAAATACAAATTAATAAATCACAAATGATTACTCCTGTTATGTTTCTAGAACAAACACATAGTGTGACTTTTATGAAATCAGGAGACAGTAATGCAAGAAAGAAGTGTGGACTTTGCCAGACACGAAGCAGGGCTTTAAATCACATAACTGCAGTTCCAAAGTATCATCAGCCAAAGCAGTTCAACCAACAATCAAAAATGATTTTGAATCGAGTTAAGAAATTTCAGCTTTTTTTTCTTAAAAAAAAAATGCCTTTGTGACTCAATTCCTCTGTTAGGTTGGAGGGGATTTTATTTCTTTATGGACATTGTTTGAAAAGAAAGGAAAAACACAATGCTAGACATAAAAGAAAGTGTATTTGATCTTAGCTTCCCAGAGATAACCTGGTTAAACCATTCTGTCTAACACTGCAGTCTGCAGCACACATCAGATGGGCTGTGATGTTTCCACTTCACAGGCTCTGTCCAGCATTTAGCATTTACCCTTTTTTGATTGGGTCACCTTCTAAATGCCACAAAATAGGGCAGCAAAAGTCAACAAAAATAAACAGAAAAAACAGAAGAAAGCAACAATCTAATGGAAGGGCTTCGGAGATAAAAGTCACTTTGTGAGGGCTGCCTGACTAAGGAGCCCCCTTGCCATTGCAACAGCATTTAATTTGAGTTCTAACTCCAGCAGCAGTTTAAAAAGCTTCCACTCTAAAGGGCCCCAAGTGTATCATAAAGATAAAGCATTTCAGTAGAAAACAGCCACAAAGACCTCTATTATCTTATCAGTCTTTGGTTACAACAGCTGAACCAATATGACTAAGTTCTGAATGACTTTTTTTTCCCCCCTTCTTTTTATAACACTAGAATACTGGAATTTCTTTATTTCATGATCAGTTAGCAATTGTTGGTGTTCCCATATGCTACTGTCCCGTTCTTAGTCAATAAAAAGTTTTATAAATGCTCCCATTGTGCTTTGTAGCATCCCAGTGCAGAAAGCAGTACAGCAAACATGTCCAGCATGCAAAACACATCGGATAGCTTCTCTTGGGAAGGTGTAAGTTCCCTCCCCTCCCTTATGTCTCAAAATTATTCTGCATTTTCAGATTTGAGCAAGGAAATTTTATTACCATATGTCCACAGACAGTAATGGGAATTAATATTAAGAGCTACTGAAAATATTCTGTAGAGAAAAATATGTCAGATTTTGAAAAACAAAAAAGAGTTTAAATTAGTTATACTTTATGAGAAGGATGAAAATGCTTTACTGATAGTCCACAAGTTTTCACCTAATTCCATACGTATTAAACCTCACATGTTTCAGCAATTTCTTAGGTGGAAGCAATTTGAAACACACATGATTTGCAAAACAGCTGACTTTTAAAACAATCCTATACTTATCATGGTCCTGTCTTTCTTTGTTTAGCCAAAAAACATCTGAACAGCTGAGTGAATATGAAATCAACTCAGTGAGACCATACTGACCCTTCATTGTCCCATGTCACTGTGCCCATAGACAGGTGAGGACAGGGACCCTCCATACCCACAGCTGTCTCCCAGGCTCTGGGGTCCTGCACCCATTGCCCTTGAGTTTGGCTCATCCCAAGGCTTTCATCCCGTCCACACATCCAGATCTCTGCCTGACACCGAGCTGGAATAGAGTCAGGAGGCCCTGGCCAGAAATGCCCTCATAGGCACCTCTGAGTGTTCAGGTTCTGACCACCTAAAGTGTCCTGCTCTGGCTTTTTTTCCCCTTCTCAAAAGAATTTGATGGATTTATCCCTCCTTCAGCCATCACAAATCACCAAACCATTTACTCTGCATTAAGAACAAGTCACAAGAATGTCAACGGTAATCCAGCTGAATATTTCCCCTAAAGATTTGCCATCACCTGATGGCAACTGAGGCAGGCTTACCTGCCACAGTATGTCCAGTAAATGCTTGTACCTTAGCTTTGCTCCTCCAAATAACAATTTTTTTCCACACGCGTTCACTGGACTTTTTGCTCTTGCATTGTTTCTTAGCAATTCTCAAGGGTTTCCTGAGTGATATCTTATATTCAGAGGTTTTCTTCCTTAACTGCTTTTCACAACAGTTCCAATCAAAGTAAACCAATACATTCAACATAAAAATACTGCAGTGACTGAACCAACAGAATCTGCTCCCGAGTTACTCCCAAACAGTTCCATAGCTGTCAAAGCAAGGTGCTAGGCAAAGGTTTGGATTAGGAAGTGCCTGGTCAGCTCATGGAGCAGCACAGTGAAACGTTGCACCGATTTTAGCAATGTGGTGAATCTACAGTTGAGTCCTAAAATGTAATCCACGTCAGGAATGTAGGAAAGAATGTGATGTTAGCCAGAGCTTCAACCTCCCCCTCCTCCAAACCGGTGCCCAGCAAAAAGCAGAATTCCAACAAATCTCTTGGACTCCTCACTTCCTTTCACACACATGAAAAGAACTCTATCTGTAAGACTTGAAGGACTTTAAATATGTTTAGAGATTTTGTTACTATCTCACAGATACCATTCTATTTTACTATTGTCTTCTATTTTAAAAAATAAATTTAAAAAATAATAAAACCCACTTTAGCTCATTTCTTAGAATTTCTCTTAAATCCAGAAGAACTTGCAAATTTACACTCTAAATGATATTAAAAGTACATGCTAAGTGTTAATTCATACATGTGCACATGGAAGGAAGACAATGATTTTTTGAAAAAATTATTTGTAGGGTTTTTCAGCAGCAAGTAGAGATTTGGTTGTGAATACTTTAGTGCTTTCAGTAGGTTTAGAAAAGCTTCATATGTACTCAAAATGAGCTGTTCAGAGTCTATGTAGGAAAAATGTGACATAGCTGGATGTAAACAGAGAAATGCATATTATACATTTCAACTAAAAAGTCATAGCCAACCTGTTCTTGTTGAGTTAGACTATAATGATATAGCAGAGGCCACAGCCTGTGAGTAATCTGTACAGTGATACAAACACTAAAATATGAGATAAAGAGAAAAATTAGTAGTTTTGTTTTCCTGAGTAGAGTGTAGCCCAGGGCATAGGACATCAAAATAAAATTATGATGGTGGTGTTATATAGAGAGCAAAATTCACATTGTTAATATTATTATTGACTCTAATGCTCAATTCCAATGCTTTTAAAGAAAAAAAACCAAATGGAAGTAAAGACGGTCCGTTCATTTAAGGCACTCATTCAGGACTTGAGAGCTGAAAAAATATCCTGACCTTCAGTTTCAGATTTTCCCATTTAAATACAGATGACAGTACTTCCCTGGATCATGGAGGTGAAGGGGAGGAGGATGCTATACTGAGGACAGCAACAGTAAAGACTACCAACTGCATTTGTGGGCCATATAATAGACAGAAATAGCATATTAGAAAAAAAATTAAGATAAAAGAGGTATTGAAAGTGAAATGACAAAAAAAAAAAAACAATGAACAAACAAACAAACGAAACCTAACCATCATTTACTTATAAAACAGTTCCTCTTCTGGAGAAGAATCCATGCTGAGATATCAGGAACTCTGCTAATAAGGATAGAAAAATCTTTAAATGTCATAGTAGGAATAAACTTTCAGGATCAGAACCTTCTCTGTGCAAACATCCCCACACAGATGATGTTTACCATCTTTTCTTGTGGACATTAGTGTCGTGAGCGAAAAAAGCACAAGTTTGGTTATGTTTTCCCTATCAAAGAACACACATTAAGCACAGGCAAAAAGAGCAGGTCAAAATAATATCTTCCCCAAGAAGATGAGAGTCATAAACGTGGTTTAAAGTTAAATCCTTTAACTTTTCTCATTTGCAAGGGCTGTAAAACTAACTTCAACCCAATAGTCCTACAAGGATTTAAGATGTCATGTAGCAAAAGAGGGGAAGTCTCATGGGGAAATGGAGATATCCAAAGGCTTTCCTTCTGATACTGGGGCACAAATACTAAATAGCAGAAAAATCAAGTCCCTCAGTAATTATGTTCACAATGCCTATTGCTTCCTCATTACACTGGAATTAACAACTCGGCAGGTCTAATTCTCTCTTCAGATTATCTATACATACATGTAGATCAAAAACTTCAATAGTAACACCCAGCATTTATAATGACATGAGAACTGATCCCCATGTTCCCATAAACACTAAGTGAAGCCACTTGTTCACCTTCCCTATTATTTTATCTCTGAACCTGGCCCAAAACACAGGAATACTTTCATCAGCTTTGGCTGAATTTTGTAATTATAGAAGAACCAATAGCAGACTTGTCAAAGAGAAGTCAAAAATACCTCACCTCAGTTTCTAGAAAACTCACTACATTAGGCATATAGAAACATTATTGAAATCCCAGGTTTAGGTCTGAGATTGCTTTTTTCTGACAGCATCATTTGACATAAAAAACTTTAGTTTTAGACATTTTAAATGCACTTTCTTATTAAACTCTCTCCATGAGCTGTTTATAGCTTAATGAGAAACTACAAATATAAAACTGAGAATGAAGTGCTTACACAGAGAAATACTGCTCGAACTTTTACACCAGCTTCCGAGGAATTCCAACACAATGGCTTTTTTTCCTAAACATTATTTTGTTTTCTGGATAATTTTTTCAATTTTTATTTTTCTCTTCTGATTCGTAATATTTGCTGAATGAAGTTCTGCCGCACTAGTACTCTCACTGTATCATAATGAAATTAAGCAATGTTTTAGATGTTTGAATTCAGTAGAAAATCCCTAAATTTCATTTCCAGAAAAGCAGAAAAAACGTTTTATTTCTAATATTTGCACCTATGCCTTGATGGGGAGGATTGGATATATGACTGCTAACCCATCTCTAATATTCATATAAAACATTGCAGTAAAATGTGTGGTAAGATAATTTTTGTGACATCCTCTTTTAGATGTGAAATGAGATTTTCTTTTGCTTACATACAATCATAGGTAGTGTCTTCTTTGGAATTACAGTGTTGAGTCACAATTGATGACAGTCTGGAATAAGTAGGACCTTATCAAGTAATACAAAAAGATTGGGAGTCTGCTGAAGAAAGAAATTTAAATGGAAAATTCGGTACTGATTTTGAAATTGCTCCATTTCATTGATTGTTCTTTCCTAACAACACACAGCTGGATAAAGTAATTTTGTTTCCATATTCAATTTATACTTTAACACGTGATTTCTGGGTGCTATTAATCTTATTTTTTCATGTAAACATGATAGAATTTCAAGAAATATACGATTTTTCTTTCTTTCAAAACTAGTACTTCTTCCCATGCAAGTGAAAAAAGCACTTATTTAGAAGGAAGAGCCCCCCAGTTAAAACTTGTATTTTCAATCACAGGGATAAAGTGAATATCTGTGCTATCTAATCTTATTCTGGAAAGAGAATTGTATACGTACATGCATAAAAGTGGCTGGAAGGAAGCTGAGTTTAGAGGAAGCTTGCTTAATGTCTCATTTGATAAGTATAGTTCATATGAATTAGATGACATTAATTTCCTTACCTAACAGGAGCTAGTTACTTGTGATTTCTTTAGCTGATTATTTGTCTTTCATTTAAAAAGGTCCATGATGTAAAAGAAGCTTTTGTTTGGGTTTTTTCAGTCTTCTCCATTGTCTAAACTATGGATTAATAATGAAAGGTAAAAAATAATTATATGTTTTAATTAAGTTTTCAATTTTAAAGAGCAAGCTACAGAAAAGGAGGGTTTAAATTTTTTTTTCTGCTCTTTGTCACAGTATTTGCAGAAATAATGGGATTCTTCTCTTTAGATAGTGAGGAACCCTTTACACTTTAATGTCTACAAATGCATCCATGGGGTGACGGCAGGAAAAGGGAACAGCTGAACTTCATGCAGCTTTTGTGTGTAATCCTGCAGCTGGACACATGCAAATCAGGTGAAAAATCCACATCTCATCACTGTGTCTTCCTGTGGGGCTAATCTAGTTTTAAGGAGCAGGGAAGCTGACCAACCTATGTGCCAGGGAGGGCTACGAGAACAAGGATAGGAGTCAGTATTTTTCTCTGTGGCTGCAAGAAGGGTAGAGATCCTTTCCATAGGTGCCACTGCAGCTTTTCTATTAAAAGGCTAATTGATTTACATATCAGGATTCAATTATTTGGGCTCATTTGCCTTAAAGCTAACACTGAGGATCACACTCCAGAACACTCCAGGAATCTTGCCTCTTTTCCTATACTGAAAATTGTAACCCAAATGCATTTCTTCTGCTGCATCCAGAATGCACAATATACACAGGAGAGGAGAAGTGCCCCTGTGAAATGTACTCTGACTTCGGATGTCTTGCAGTTACTTTTTATATCTTGTTAAATAAGTTACTTCCATGAGTTTTTAGTTAGTAATTATTAGCTACACAACTCAGAAATGTCTAAATATAAATATGAGGAGTATTAGTACTGCAAGATTTATATACTTTAAATATAAATTTTAAGTTTGATCTTAATTACATGTTCATCTTTCATGTCCTACAAATACAAACAAGTATATCAATGAAAAACTTATATTTGCCTCTGAAGATTTTTATTGCCTCTGGTGATAAGTAATGAAGAAGCAAAGTTTATTGCAAAACAAGGACATTAGCATAGCCTGTCTATCATAGAAGCTGTAAAGAAGAAACTTCCTGCCTCATCAGAGAAGAGACAATTTAGTCAAAAACCTTTGATATGTATGGAAAAGCAACAACATTTTATACGTTTAGAATGTGCCCAGAGAAGTGAGTTGAAGGATTTACACTCATTTCAGTGGGCTTTGAAAGAGGTCCATTGATACGTTCATTAATAATGGCATTAGGTGGTCAAAATTGGCAGCTTCAGGCTTGTGAATCTGAATATTATTTTAAATTTAGTTCATAATCAAAGAGTTATAAATTCAAAGTGCTACTTATCTGCTGCGCACAACCTAACAATCTGTAAAACCAATTCAGCAGAGCATACTAATTCTACAAATAAGAATTATCTTGTGTCTTTTGAAATAACCACAACCTCACTGCATGGGTATGAGAAACAAAAACCAAACAAGTAAACTATGCTCTTGTACCCTCCAGGTTTATTTTATAAATAAATAATTAAATGAAAATAATGCATACCAGAGCAAATTAGAATTCTATGACCAGCTTGTTGTGCTCCTGTAAATACGTTACAAAATTATCAGACAAGTTTTCTATCTAGAGAAAAACCTCCGAAATCACATTAACCAGAGCACAAAGGGGGTGGCCTACATTTGCAGACTGAAGTTCCACACATATTCCAAGAGCGCTCTGGAATAATTATACTCTAACCACAAGCATGAGTGTGTTTAGCCAGATGGTTCTCAGAAGTGACTAAAAGTGCAGTCAGAACTTTTCTTAATTCAAATTATTTGTATACCTACTTGATCACAAACCAAAACATTTAACCCAGCCCTTTGCTACAGAGTCTTTGGTAATTAAGTTCTTCACAGTCCCAACCCACAGAGGTATCAGGTTATTTTTTGTGCTTCCATAGGTATTCTACCACTCAAACAGGATCACGCAGAAAGAAAATGTAAACACTGCCTGCTCAAAAGTCTTAATATAATCCAATATTCAAAGGCATGAATTTAACACAGTGTTACAACAATTCACAATAAAGCTTGAAGCACTGGGAATATGTAGGAAACATACCAAGAGGTTTTGAATTCCACTATAACAGCATTCTAATTCAATATATTATAAATAGACCTGGGATATAGTTAAGTAATCAGGATCCTCTAATTGTTTCTCTCTCCCTAAGACAACTTAATACTGCCCACGTTACGTTTCATTATTTTATTTCTACAGCAGCCACAATTGCAGCATTATTTTTCCTTCCTAACGAGAGGCTCAAGCTAAAAACACAAAGAACAAGCAGAAGCAGGGAAAACAGATTTCCACTGAGACTTCTCTCAGTTGCTGTTGAAAGTTAATCATCTTCCTTTTAAGTGTCCTATTAAAAAGAAAAAAAAAAAAAGTTTTGTCTGGAAGAACACACCTATTGCACTTCAACACAATGTTTCTGAAGTGTTTCTTAGAAGTTACTTCAGAATAACTGTGAGGCTGAGATAATGTCTTAGATGAGGGCTAATTGCGACTGCAAAATAATTTTGAACTCATGGAGTGTATTTTGTGGTTATCTCCTACCTATGAATTTTAAAGAAATTTTAAATCAAAATTTCAATCTCTTTGCACCCACAAAGATCTCAGGTATTTTTCCAAGGGGTTTCTCGGACTTAGGCGTCTCTGGGCCAGATTTTTTAAGAGATTTAGGCCTCTTACTGTTGCAAATATCCCTATGGTCATGTTTTCAAAAACATTTGAAGCCATGGGACCCATTGACTCAGATGGCATTTTAAACTATTTTTAAAAATGAGATAAATGTGTGTGAATCACATAACATCACCTTTAAAGTTTTCAATTAATTTGATCCTGATGTGGTTCTTCACACAATGGACACTAGAACTGTGGGACGTCTTTCTAAAGGATGCTGCTGGCTCAGAGTTTTATATAGGTTCAAGGGCAGACTGGGCAGGTATTTGGAAAATGGAAGAGGAATCTATTTGACTATTTCAAAATACACAAACCCCACCAGGATCTGGAAATCTCCAGAACAGAAAATAGTCAGAGGTAGAGATAATATCAGTGCAAAAGTACAATTTTTCCCGGTTCTTCCTCATTCCTGTGTCTGAATTTATGATTCCTCCTGAAATCAAATGGGTATTTTGCTGTTTTTTCCCCTGTATGCCACAGACCTCCCTTCTATTTTTTTCTCTGAGTTTTTTTGTAGCAACTTTAGCCATTCAAATACAGTGCTTGATGATTTTTTTTATTAAGACTTGTTTTTCCTGTATGGAAATTCATACCTATGGGTCAGCCAACTGGCTTTCCTTAACACAGAAGTAGTTTCATTTACTTTTCTGATGTGCAACACCAACTAGAGGACATGAGAACTTGGATCTGTGTGATGGTCTATACCTTAGGCTTAGGGCTGACAGGTTTTGGCCAACACCTAAAGTTGCTCACTTTGAGTTTCACATAGGTAATTAACTTAGCACAAAATATGTTTTCAACCACATCCTTACAGTAACTTCTAAAGTATAACCATCAAAATACATTTTGCTGTTTCAGGGTATTAAAATAAACAGAAATATAAATAGAAATATTGTTGAAGGACTGCTGGAGGACTTGGGATATTTAGATATCACTTTCTAGAACTCAGTAGAGCTTTGGTAACTTCCAAGTGGCATGGACTGCATTCATTTACAGATTTTCAAATTCCTCCTCGGAGCACTGGCTGGATATGCCATAGGAAAAATGAGGTTTCCCTGCTCTTGTGTACCTTAAATGTCCTGCATTTAGGGGACGTCAGCAGCCAGCAGTAAAGCTAAGCCCACAGCTTCAGCTCTATCACGGACTCAACATATATAGACAGAAGCCTGCATAAGACAACCAGCTTGCATAAGAGGATGAATGAATACAAAAGAACACATTTAAATGTGTTTATGAGGCAACACTCACACACACTCTTTCACATTTCTTTCTCTATGCAAAAAAAAAGGTCAAGAACTCATTATTGCTTTAGTTCTTAATTTAGTTTAGGAAGGAGTAACCCTCAGTTACTTAAACAGCTTGACAACTCTACACCTGCTATGCCATAGCTAACACTGACCAAAAACAGCACTACTAAGCCTCTAAAAGCCTGAATAGGTACAGATGGCAAAAGCATTACCTAGTTTACCAGCTAACCTTCTAATTGTCACAGTATCTTTTAACCATTTCCCTTCTTTTAGCTGTCAATCAAGAACATCATTAAATTGATATAACACATCTTGAGTTCTTGAACTGCAGAAAATGAACTCTTTCAAAACTGAGTCTATGAACATTATCATCTTGAACAGGAGCCACAGTCTCAGCCTTGGAAGTGGTGATGCCAGCTGGTCTGTATGATCTGACTTTGATAAGTTGAGAGCAGTGCTCTCCTTTAACAGGTCACAGAAACATGGAATGGCTTGGGTTGGAAGGGACCTCAAAGATCATTCCGTTCCAGCACCTCTGCCATGGGCAGGGACAACTTTCACTAGACCTTTCACAGGTTGCTCAGGGCCCGATCCAATCATGCTGTAAGTGTTGGAGTGAGCCTATTGGAAGGAACACATTTGTCCTTTGTGAAGACTATTCCATTAAAACAAGTCAAAAAACATTCATTTTCAATACATCTTCAGTTTTCCCTCACTTCCAGACTTGAACTTTGTATTAATTTCTATGTTTTTAATGTATTTGAATACTTTACACAGATGTAGATGTCATAATGTGAATTTTTTATGGCAGATTCAGCTGATGAGCAATTAACACCTATATTCTGTCATGAGTTATTTGCTGCTGACCACCATAGCCCTTTTCAATATTTTCAACTATAAATCAGAAAAGAGTTTTTCTCAGTGGTTTTGAGAACAATACCCATGGAAGGGAACAGGGAGAGGCAAAGTGGGAGAAGAACCTCACCTATCTATTAAGTTAACTGAACTTTAGCTATGTGTGGAGACTGACTATGGTTTTTCCAGGTCAGCAGAGGGTGAATTTTCACTATGTCCCACTCAGCACCCAGTGCTGATATCTGTGTGATGGTGGGATATGTTTCCTGAGAGTATGCAGAGACACAAAGTGCCTTTGTCAATCACTACTGTCTCGAAAAGTGGCAGACCTTAACCTGATAGGATTAAGTATTTCTTTTTAGAGAAACCCTTATCCTTCAGAAATGGGCACCCTGTGTTTGGCTGAAGCCTGAGAGGCCCAAAATTACACTATAGAACCCCTGGGAGGGGAAGAAAACAACAACAACCAAAAAAAAAAAAAA
>VZTI01002164.1:1354904-1372716 GCA_013397865.1 Struthidea cinerea | reverse complement strand
AAAAAAAAAAAAAAAAACCAGATAAGAGGGTTAATTAATTTATTAATATATCCTGAAGTAGGAAACCTCTATTCTATACAGCCTCTAAAAGAACATCCACAGTCATCCTGCAACTCTTGCAGAATTCCAACAATCCATAAGCAAAGGGGGCCTGGCACCAGAGGAAGGCAGTGAAGGAAAAACTTTCAATTACAAGTTAAAAGACACTCTATGATTCTTAAGGACTCTGGAAAAACAAAGCCACAGAACAGCTATGCCTATTTCATTTTCTTTACCTTCCTTAATAAAGCTGTTATTTTGATGTTATCAATCAAGATTTGACATCTGTAAGTTTCCTCACATTTAGAACACCTTATTTGTATAAGCCTGCATAAAATATCTGTATACACTACACTGACTTCTTAAATCTTGCAACCCGAGTATGCCACCTGCAATTAAGCATCAGATTTTGGTTTAATGTCTATACTAAGTGTGTATTCCAGCTTTCAGGGAGAACTACAATTGTCTACTAAACAGTTACATCAAAGATCAAATCCCATAATTAAATTTCATACTACAGTGAACCATAAAAAATTTTCTGATCTTATGGTTTAGAACTGGGATCTTATGTCAACAGAATACTTTGGGGGCATATATCAATCTACAGTATTTCCAAGTCAAAACAACGCAAAAGATCTATCTTCACACATAGTAGTGTGTTTAAAAATATCGGAAATGTCAACCGCTTACATACTTTCATATTATCCCTAATTAATACAAATTGCATTTAATTTCACATTTAGTAAAACATATTGCTGCCCAAAATAAGGACTATAATTTTTATCAGCAATTATTATTACTGATGTATCAACACAATTATTTAAATTCAATGTATATAGAGGCAGAATCCATGCAAGCATTTACAGTTTTTGTTCCCTCTGTGTTTCTTCCCTAATTTTTGTGGCTTGGAGCTCCTCCAGATGCTGTCTCTGACTTTGTGGTTTTGTATTTGAGATCCCATCTCCTGATTCACAGCATTCTTTGACTGACAAACAGGTTCAGATAGGAAAACAAGCAGTTACCTGTATATAATCTGTGCCTGACAGCTGCACTGCTAACTTTTCCCTTCCTGGTGAACCTACTGTTCCAGATTTGACTCATTTCTTGGGTCTCTGAGTTACTGTGTTTGCAAAGCTATTCAGTAACTGGTGACATGTGCAATGTCTATGCTGCAAGCCGCACTTCAGGCTCAGAGGATTTTCCCCTAGTCCCTCCCTCTTCGTAAACTAAATTATTTTAAAAGAACAGTGGGGTTTGTATTTCCAAACTGATGTGCCTCCTAATTGAATGCAGAACACTTTCAAACTATTTTCCATTAGAGGCCCACTTTTTTTTCCTGATTTTAATGCACAATATAATACCTTCATTGGAAGATTAAAATTGTTTTACTAGAAGTAAAACCCACTATTATATGCTTTTTTAGTGGTTTTGTGTTGTATAATGTAGGGTGAATTATGTAAAACATACCAAACAGGATACTCTACAAGCTGCTACTTGCATGCTGCAAACAATCACAATTTCACTGATAGACTGGGACTTAGCATCTTAAAATTCCTGTGGAAATCAAGTGCATTTTAAGTATTGGGTTTGATTATTTAATCAGACAACTTGCATTTTGCCCTGGCTAATTTGGAAGGCTGATAATATTTTACTCATAAAGTAACTGTGCACCTGTTGTGATGGAAACCTGTTCAAACAAATCTTAATAGACATGAGGATTCATTCCCAACATGAGTGTGTTAGCCTCTCATTACTATCTATGAGGTAACAAATTTTAAGCAGCTATTGAACAGGTCTCAGCATAATCTTGGATAACTCTTCAACATTTATGACAATATGTCTAATATTAAACTTTGTTAAATTATATCAATACAGGCTAAGGCAAATATTAGGATATGTGGGTTAAGCTAACAGCAATTTAAAGAAAAAAAGGGTAAGAAAGATATGTTCGTAATAAAATGGTTTCAGCGTGAGAGCTAATGACAAAGAACACCAGCTCTGATCAAGCTGCCTGGCTATAAATCTATTACTATTATTATCACAGAGGGTAATACATATGATGAATTCATGGGATCAGGGCAGGCTACATCCTTAATAGATTTCTGTTTCCTCTGTTCAGACAAATTTTTATGGAAAATATTTCAATACTCCTATTTCCTTTAAAATTCATATATTGATATTAGTTGAATGATGGGACTTCAACTTTATACCATTTGAAAATTCTCTGTATTCACAAATCATGCAAGAACAAAAGAAAACAAACAAACAAACAAAACTGGTTATTTACTTTAATCCAACATAAATATTTGAGGGAGAAACTGAAGAGACATAGTGAATTGATATCAATTCACACACCAAGTAAGGGGACCATATTGTGAATGACCTGATTAGAGCAAGGGGATCATCATCAACCTGAAATCACTTTAGTGTTAGCAGGAGGAGGTGAAAATGAGGAAAATGAGCCCAGTTTGGCTAGATTTGCCCTTCGGCAGCAAACTGTCAGACGTCATTGGTGAGATCCAAAGTGAGGTGAGACAGTTAAACAAATCAAGATATCTTGAAAAAAACACTGATAATTAACCTCTTCTAAAAGGTCAACTTGTTTAGAGGGGACAGGGACAACCCTTCTTGTATTTCTTCTTCTATTCCTCATTGAGCTTAGGCTTTTGAGGCAGTGGCCGTGTCAGGTTGCACATTATGTTCTTGCTATTCTCAGTTGCAGGGGAGTTACTAAAAGTGCTCCTACTTCATTTTTTTTCTTAGTACTAATGCTATGTGCCTTGAGTTTTACAGATTACATTTCTGACTTGCCTCAGGGTCCACAGTTTGTTGAGTTCCCAGTAAGGTATTTTTACGTATCTCTTCAGCAAAAAAAGAATCTGATATCTTTGGTATCATCTGGATATCCTCATTACTACACAATATCCACACATCAAGATCCCTCTTCAAGATAAAACTCCCTATTCAGAAATGGAGTTTAAAACCAACTGAAGTGAAAAGAATCACCAAAAAGTTTCTCATTAATCAGTGCCAAAGTTTGATTGTAGTAGAAAGTAATACTTTATGCAAGAAGTTTCTTTCCAAATTAACTGCAGAGAAGGCTGAGGAGAGTAGCCAAAGTGCAGAACAGCTTTCATATAAAGAATAAATAAATACATTTTTACTTTTCAACCCAGAAAAGAGACAGAGTAACAGAGAAGATGAACATGGAAGAGTTCATTCTAAAAACGTCCATTCTAAGATCTAGGGGACACCTACAAGGTACTAGGTACAAATATACAGCATATTGCTAACTGCTGAGCTTATCCCCATAGACACTGCAGCTGGCTGTTAAAGGGTTCAAAAGTGATTGGACATGTTCATAGATGATAATTCTATCAAGGGTCATTAAACCTGAATTACCACCTCTGAATCAAGCAGCCCATTAATCATATTTCGTGGGAAATTGGAAGAGTATACTGAGGAAATATTAGTGTATGTTTGCCCTTTCCTTACACCCTTCCACAGGATGAACAGTGTCCAGGGACAGGATGCTGCAGAACTGTGTGTTCTTTATATCTGACACTTAAAGTTCCCTGAATACGAAACATCCATAACAAAAGACTGATAAAAGTACATGTAGAGGTTTCCACATAATCCAAATTGACCAAATTCAGTCCTTTCAGTACTGTGCCTATTTTTCTAGATAAATGCTGACATTCATCAATTTGTTAGAATTTGACTTTGTAAGTCTACAGCAACAAAAAGCCGAAAGCACTGAAGAGTGATGAAAAAAGAAATGGAGATTCCCCTTTTGTTCTAGCAGTGTAAACTTTACACATGCATTTTCTTTTCCATAAGAGATTGTATATTTGTCTTCAGCAGGAGTTTTATTTTGCTAAAGGTAAGAAACTTCATTGGCGACTAAGCTGGGACTGGAGTCAAATGGAAATTTGCCACTGACATCCACTTTCAGAAGAGAAGGTGCTAAGTTCCTAGTAGTGATACATTCTTCAACATAGAAGCCTTTCTACTGCAGTTAAGGGCTCTGTATTTATTGCAGAAAGTAATGACTGATATACTGAAAATCAATATATATATGTATGCCACCAAAACAACCTCCCAACAGAGGAAAATGGCAAATTTTTGAGGAAAAAGTGGAGAAAACTGACCTGTAATTTTTAGTTTATAGGCAACCTCTTTTCTGAAAAAAAAAATTAGTTGGCAGTTGAAAATAAACAGATTTTAATACCATACATTTTCTTGTCACTAATTGTAAAAATAAAGAATGGATCACATTCCTGAAGGCAGTCTGTTCTAAAGTGCAAAAGAAATGTATTGCTGCTTCAGTTCCTTATTATTAGCATCATTTTCCATCTTGTTGCTTTTTCCTCATGAACAGTGGATACTATTTCTTACTACATTATTTGGGACACATTTCACAGAACCCAGAATACAAGTGAGCTGTCATATTTATTTCAGTGTAGTACAGAGTTCATACATTGACCTCTGAATCTTTCTAAGCTTAGAAATATACACTGGTAAGGTAAAAAACATATCGATAACTGTGATCGTGGTAAGTAAAAAATTCATTGTGTGCCTGGAACTAAAGGGCATGCATCCTGCTTGATGATTTTTATAAAATATATTCAACAATATGGAAAACTTGATTTACGTGAAAGGTTGATTACAGTGTAATTTATAGTTCTGGAGTTTTAAGAACTAGAACTGGCAATAATCATTAACTTTCAAAATAAGAAGCAGGCATGATTGTGCGAGGTGCTACTGAAATACAATCCTCTCACCAAAAGACTAGAGCAACAAAAAATATTTGGCTTTTTTTAATGTGATAAACACAACTTCAATGCTGCCAAGACTTACATGTACATAATTTAAATACTAGCACTATATACAGTGAGCAGTCCAATCTATTCCACAGAACTACCCTCTGTCTGTACAGCTGGGGATATGCCTGTTTAAATCCAGAATTTGAAGAAACATACTTCATATCAAAAAAAAGACATAAGAAAATACAGTTTAATCTATTTCACACTGCTGATTAGTCTAACTGTGTTGGTATCTTGACCATAACAAATAGATACTACGGGGCTTGGTAAGCTTAACCAAAATATTTTTGGTTTTGGAATCCATTACCTTCTTCAAGCAAATATGACTAAAGGGCGTGCAAACATTAACTGTTGGAAGTGCTTATGAAATATTCAGGCATTCAAATGTCTTGATTTAGAAGGTCGGGTTAGACCTGGAAGCATAGCCCTTGTACCACGTTACACAAAATGCTGGAGTAATGGCAAAACAAAAGTATTGCTCCGATCTGGAGAGCTGCAACACAAAGCTAAATATATCACTTCATTGGATCACAGCAATAAATTCATTATGAAAAGCCTTTATAGCCTGTGGTATATTCCTAATCAGGACCAATTTCTTGAGGATTTGGGTGTAGGGGTTCTGGGCTGCGCTGTTTTGTTGGATGTTTTCATTGGTTTCACTAATTGGAACCAGTTGATTCTTTTTCCTGTGTATTGATTTTTTAAATCCTAGCAGTTAACAATGATTCTAATGTATCATAACACTGTAGACCTTAATCATATAGTGGGGCTTCTGCTTGTAGCTTTTGTTTGAGTTTTAATTAAGAAGACCTTGTGTCTCAAAGCCTGAGCTGAGTTTTTAATTGCTAGTATGTATATCACACAGACTTCAAAAGAAATAAAATATGTTTTTAACAGAGAGCACAAAGGAGAGCTTTGAAATGTCTATAGCCATACAAAGTGACATAATTAAAAACCTCTGAGTGCCTCTGTGATATAAGACTTATATATATTTATTTATACATATTTATGAGGCAGACTGCTATATACCCTTAGACTTCATGAGAAAGAATTTTCAGCAATTATACTGAAAAATAATTACTGCAAATTCAGACTACAGTGTTGATCAGGGTTAAAGGAAAACAGATTTATTTTCCTCAAAATGGACTTCACATTTGATATAGTGCAGCAAGAAACACCTGAAAGCTTATTTGTGAAGACAAATTTTATAAAATAGGAGCAAAAATAACATTTTAAAATGTTTTGCAAATCATGCATGTTTTAAAAAAATTAATTCACTGTAAAAACCATAACTTTCTCAAGGATTCATTCATGCACAACTCTTTCCAAGACTATTCCAGAAATGGAGAGTGTTAAATTACTAGATTCAAACAGTTGTTCCTCACTGTCCTCTTCCAGTCATTAATACACACAAAAAAATGCTCCTAGAAAACACTTTCTCACATCTCTCTTGCTCTTATACCAGGGAAAAATATCCTCTCCAAAATTGTTTGTGGATCTCTTACAAGGAGACTGTCAGGTGGGTGAACTTGCTTCATTATACTAAATTCAACTTTTCCTAGGAAACAGGAATGCTGCCTCCCACCTACCCAAATACTTCGAGGCCATTAAACGTGCCCATGTCACACCAAACAGGGGGTTTAGAGTCTTATTAATAAGGCAGCAAATACAAAAGGAGAAGGGATAAGCACGGGAAGCATAATGGAAGCAGCCTTCTGTGTTGGATAAAGCCATGGACATCAATCACTCACCTCCCCAAAATAGAGTCTACTGTACAAAAAGACAGCATGTGACATTCAAGTCACAATGCCTATAAATATAGAGAGTTCCAGTTGTAAACACCACCAATGGAAGGCAGAGGACCAACCTGCAGCACAGTAGCTGGTGACCCAGGAGTCACTCTCCTCTAAGGCTGCTAGACCAATTCTGACCCTTTCACGATAACATCATTGCTTAAGTTACTTAAAGACTGACCTTTCTTATTTGATCTTCAAAGACTCTGCATGCTGAGAAAGACCATTGCGGGCTATTTCAGTAGGACAACTGCCTGATGCATGCAAGACCGTGCTATTCCAGAGATTTATATTTGGAACAGAAACAGAAAACTTAAAACAGACTCTGTATAGTGATAAATGATGCTACTCTGCCTAGCTGTGGCTGCTGAAGAAAAACTAGATAACCAAGCAACAGAAATACATGCAGTGAGGGAGAATGAGGACAGAACTCTGTGCACCCAAATATCTGGAAATAAAGAAAAGAACCCTACCTCACTTTGTTTATTCAAATACATAACAACAAAAATTAAAGTGAAAAGTATCTCCTGATCTTAATTTTTATACAAAAGAAACCAAATGCTGCAAAAGCCAGATGTAAGCCTAGCAAATTGCTTGTATACCTTAAATAAATCTATTTGCAAGCACACCCTGGCAAATAGCATACAATCAAATGATTTGCACAGGCAACTCTGGATTTTTTTTTCCAGGTGAGCAAGGCATTTACTCAGGTCAACTGCTTCAGAGACCTTTGAAAATTTGACCTATGTGTTTCATTTATAAACATATCAAATGAACAAGCAGACTTATTTAACCACAGGAATTTGGCTACAAAGCATTCTGCCAGATTCTCCTCAGTTTCATGCAACCTCCCTGAAGTCAATGGCTTGTTTGGCTGGAATTCAAGGAAGAATCTGGACCATTATCAATAACTGAAATCCTAATAAAGAAACTCAGAAAAAGCAATTTTACAAGTGTAGCACACTATGCAAGAGTAATTGTGAACAGGAACAATCCCACACTGAGAAAAAATGAATTATTCACTGTTTGTTACTTTTGTATTGGCCTCTATTGTCTGAATTAATAGATATAGTTTATAATTATATCTTGATTAACACTATTGTGTTCTAAATATAGAAGGTAAAGCAAGAAAATACCGTTTTTATTTGTTTCTCTCAGCCAATTATCTTTTCTTCTTGTCTGTGTGCTTCCCAAACATGAATAGAAACAGTTTGTGTCAGTGATACATTTTTTTTTCCTGCTTTCATCCTTTTTTCTGGCACTGATTCTTAGTGAACTGCCTTCCCACAACCAAGATGCTAGTCTTTCACTGAAGGGGGAGGGCTGTGGTTGTGCAGACACAGAGGAAGAATATGCGCTCAGGTTATCCTTAGTGAGAACTACGCCTTCCCTCTAAAAAAAACAACTCCCAGTAACAGTCAGTGCAAAGAGCCATGACTGTGGTTCCTCGCAGGACAACACCTTGCTTTCTTATAATCAAGATTTTTTTTCCCTAATGAACTCATTTATTTGTTTTTACTGCATCACTTCATGTCTTTAAGTTAGGCTCTCAGTAATATGAGCAAAAATTCTGCACAAGGGCAATTCAATAAAATTTTTTAGGATCTGATGGAAATTAAGGAAAAATATATTTGACCTCCCAAAGACAACAGATTTTCAAATGTAGCTCTTTCGGACCCTAGAATGCCCTGCCAGTTACCTTGCTGGAAATTCAATCAGCGCTACAAAAACGACCTTCATGATTGTGAAATTTACCACCTTGAACAATGAAAGGATTTACTTTAAAGTATGCTTCCCCTGCTTGGTTTTGTCTCCTGCATGTAATCAGGTTTTCATGCTGCCATGGATTAGATTATTATTTGTTTGTGGGGTTTTTTTTCCTTTCTGAGCTGATTTAAGGTAAAAAAACGCTAATAGGAGTTAATACCAGACTATTGTGTTAATAGTGGTTTTATTGACTCGGAGGTAACCAGGCTGGAGTCAGTGGTTGGGCCATGGTTTTGGGAGCCCAAAGGAAAGGATTCCTTCAGACCTGCCCCTACTCAAGCCATGTAACTCTGAACCTAGTTTTCTCTTTCTATAAAATGACAATAATATCTTTGTCAAGAGGTTTGAAGTGTAAAGCACAACATAACTACAGCAACCATTATTTGTCTGCCATGCTGGTTCTATTTTAAAAAAATTAAATGCAGCTGCAGTAGCAAAGATTCAGCATCGCATCTTGCTGGAAGCCAACTAGCAGCGTGGATGAATATTTCAGCTATTATGACCACTTACGGACAGGTTACACAGGAAATGGGCTGTGGAAACTAACTGAGGGACTAGCAACATATAAATCTGCTGAGCCTAATCTGACGATCCTTTTTATGCAGCTAATAGGCTATTCCCCTGGAAAAGGTAGCTGAGAATTCTCCCAAATCTGAGTGAGAGAGCTTTGTAGGTAGATGAGAAAAAGATGAGAGGCAAGAACTCTACCCACTCACTCTGCAGAGAACATATATGCTAAGAAAATAGGAGGAACAACGTAAATCCAGAAAAAACAAACCTTTCTTTTCAATAAATGAGATGCCATTAGAAAGCATTTTGTGCCATATAAAAGAATAAAGAACATTATTCTGCATTGTTAGAGATGCCACCTCTTTTAAATTTGATTCGCTAATAACATTCAAGTAGTTTCTATTTAAAGACTAAGTAGCTATATTTTGCAATTAATTGACAATAATAATTCAACTAGCATTCAATGTTTTCCACACTATTAAGAGACAATATGGCTTTAAATAGATTGTGATTTCAAGAAATATTTTTTTGGGGTTTTATTGCAGTCAATTTTAACATGTTCCTGCAAAATTGTATGCTATGTTTCTGTCACTGATATTACTATGGGATTTCTTATCTGCCTAACATATATGCATTGTCATAATTCCACCAGAAAAATCAGGAGAATCCAACAGATTTTTGGTCCTGAAGGAACCAATTATAACTTACTTATTAAAAAGAGCCAATCTTTCATCTACTCGTATAATAAAAAAAAAAAAAATTGAACTATCTTGAATTTCCCCGGTGGAAATTTAAATCCCTAAGCATCAATTTTCATCAAATAGAATATATATTTCTTTTACATTAAAGAATTTTACAGAAAAGATTTATTAATATGATGAACATTACTCTTTGTTTCCACACCTTTGTAGTTGCAGTTTAATAAAATTATACAAATGAAGAGAAATAAATCTTGGGTACTTTGTGTACTCCTTAAATATGCCTTATGACCCCTTCCCACAGCACAAAATAAAAGCATATTTTAAATTTGTAGCTTAATCAATAACACTGAATTTCTTCTCACTAAGAAAATGCATGAAGGAATTGATGAGTGGGGAAAAACATTAAAGTTTTCCACATAGTACTTAATTGTCAAGATAATTCAACTTTTCCTAGGATGCTGGCTCAAGAAATCATGAAAATACTGGAAATTATTGTCCACATATACAACAAATCTTGCACTGATTTTGGTAAGTCCCAAATTTTATCCAGATCTGCTCTTTCTCTACATAATGGGATTAATAGAAATACTTTTTAAATTATTTTTCCCCCATTTTGAATCAAAGATTTAGAACAGCAATGACACAATTAACCCCTTTTGTAATCTGAAAGCTGTTTCTACACAGTAGTTTGTGCGACTGGGAAGAAGCGGTACCAAGTACTGGTAACTCCACATTTCTTCCTCTTCCTCTGCTCAGAGATATATAGCTGATGTCAGTGAACTAATGTAAGTAACCTGGTGTTTTGTGATAACATCCCTGATACTGCCTAAAACTGATTGTGACATACTCCATTTTTTTGGCACACTCATCCATCATTTCAAAGATAAACCTTAAAAAGCAGGGTTCCAGAGCTGACTGGAAAGAACAGCATCCTCTAGTCATGACAGCTATTTCTATTATTTTGTCTGAACTTTCAAAAATCCTCAATCCCCTTCCTAAAATATATGCAAACATTTAAAATTTGATCTAGTGAGATACCTTTAATTTCTCCAAGGAGATCACTTGAGTTTAATTTTTCCATCTTCTCCTTCCAGTCTTTAGAAAGAAGCTTTTCCATACAGGATGAATCTATTAAAAAAAAAAAAAAGAGAATTATCAAACATATTCTTACAGGAAAACAGGTGCCACCTTCATTTTCAAACTCCTCTCCCTGTACCAGTCGAACCATAGTTTAGAAAGGAAATGAACTTGCAGCCAGAGTTCTTATTTAACTGCATTTTAAATCCAAAGTAATTCCCCTGAGGTTAATGGAGTTACTATGGATTTAACAAGGGTCTAATTGAAAGAAAAACTTCGTTGAGGATTTATGCATGCTAACTGCCAATTTACATGCATAGATTGCCAATGTATATACGAGTTCTGTCTTTTTCATTTGAGAATGATTGTACACTCGAAATTATACATGAAGATTTAGTAGCTTTTTTTGGCAATCTGGCACACAGTGACATCTGAAACCCATTTTTATACCCATGTCAGTGCAAAAGTTGTTCATATAATGTCTCCATGGAATTCATGAAAGCACTCTACATATTCGATGTTCACAGTATCAGAAATTTTCTCAGTACGCTATAAACAACATGCAATGATTAGAAGATAGGCTTTCGTCATATGAACTTCAGAATACATTTCAAGTCTTTGCCCCAGTCTGGGAGGCCTTCTGTAGGCAAAACTGTCACTGAAGTCATTACACTTTGGAGAAAGTAAAAGATTGGGCCCAGTTCAGTTTCCTATGATCAGACCCCAATACCACTACAAAGTTTTATATTGAGCATAACAGACTTCAATCAATTCTAAAGATTTTTTTCAGTTCCTAAATTAAACTAATTGGCTGTGAAGTCTAAATTATAGATAACCTTGCAGATACATACAAAAGGTGATTTTTAAGATAGAAATTCTTGTGAAGGGAGCCTGCAAGACTACAGATTTTCCTAGAGGGAACCTACAAGAAAGAGGGAGAGAGACTGTTTACAAGAGAATGTAGTGACAGGTCAAGGCAGAATCGCTTCAAACTGAAAAAGAGTAGATTTAGAGTAGATATTAGGAGAAAATTATTTACTTTGAGGGTAGTGAGGCACTGGCACAGGTTGTCCAGAGAAGCTGTGGATGCCCCATCTCTGGAAGTGTGCAAGACCAGGTTGGATGGGGCTCTGAGCAACCTGGTCTAGTGGGAGGTGTCCTTGCCCATGGCAGGGCGGTTGGAATGAAATTATCTTTAAGGTCTCTTCCAACCTAGGCCATTCCATGACCCTGTGTTTGACGTGAAGTGGGTTTTTATGACTTTTAAGAAGCACAATTCGAATTTCTAAACAATTACCACGAAAACTTTACAAACAACTGAACGCTCTTCCTTCCCAGTTAGTAATAATAGAATCTCTGTCAACCTACATGTATTTACTTTCACCTGTAGGCAGACTCACCTACAATGTCTGTGCTAAACTCCTTAGAAACCCTTAAAGCCCAGTTTGCAAGACATCAAAACCATTACCTAGGTGTAACTCTGTTCCCCTAACAAATCTTTGGGCATATGCAAACGGCCTCCGTTGTAAGACCACACATCACTCCAGGTGCTGCTGTTCCTTCATGCATGCACTGGGAACAGCCACACACCTTCCCTTCCTAGAAACTCTCCTAGCAAGGGGCCACTTGTTTTAGAAGATCAATTTACACAATGCTTTCTGAGTAGCTAATAATACTCCAAATTTTGATTATTTTTATACCGGTCCTACTCCAGTCACAAATTAACAGCGGGTTGTACGAGAATGCAGCATTCAGTCTAACTTAAATTCCTCTAAATTACTGGCAGATTAAGGTCAAATTCTCATTTCAGCAGTCCCAGCAGAAGCACTCACCCATGTGAAAGCAGAAGCAAAAAGCCCAGATTTAAGAATGGCAACACAGATCATATCATTGCATTGGGTAACAGTTTGTTCCACTTCAGAAAATTCCAAAAATACTCAGAGGGAGGAGAGACAATCAAAGGGGTCACAAAAGGAGGAGCTAAAGTTTTAAGGAGAAGTTTAAGGAAGAAAATGGTCATATGGCCAATCATATTTTAGGGTACAAGACATTTCAGCCTAAAATTCATTAGCATGGCTCATTTGACATAAACAAACAAACAAAAACCCCGAACAAAACAAAAACCAGTTGAAAGCAAACCAAACTGTAACTACCAAGAGATCAAAGATCAGGTTTTAATTGCAACACATTTTCACCGTGCAAGCCTCCATGGAAAGGCAACACAGCTCATAAATATTTTTGAAGTAATATTTCAGCAAAAAAGCTAATTTATTTACTAATTATATCTTTCTATGAAAGAGGCAAAATTAAGGAGCTGTAAGTTGCAATAGGCAGTGTTAAAATACTAGTTATATAACAACAATTTACTTTTAACAATAACAAGCACTTATTACTTTTATGAGTTCTGGCCTGATAATAGGAGAATCAAGAAATAACCATCAATTATCAATAGAACATTGTAATTTGTTCCTTTTTGTGATATCATGATTAGTTTAAAAAGAGGTTTCTGTGTTTCTCCCCTGCCAAAATTTCAGACCCCTCATTCCTGAAAAAAAGCTTTAGAATTTTATTTTGATGTTTGCCGCAAGTTATGTATTCTACTGCTTTTAACTAAGATATTTTCCTCAATTCACACAAAGAAACAAAAAAATATTTCAATTAAAAAAGGAGAAAAAAAATAACTAGCATATTAACTGGAGTTGATAAAATACTTTCCTCAAAAGCTTTTGTTTTATTTCTTCTCTCGCTGTTCCTAAGAACACCCATGCTTATCTGTAGTGTTCTTATATTATATAAGGGCAAAAAATGTATTTCTAAAGGCAGACTTGGAAAGAACTAGATTGGAAAACAGGTCTATTTGTGTGCCTTTTTGATATAATCACATTGCTAGCTAGAATTTTGCTCTACAAATGACTGAAAAATTCCTTAAGAAAGAGTTCTTTTAACACCCCTATCTCATTCAAATTCTGTGTTCTAGATCTGACCACACAATTTATAGCTACTGTATTTTGCTATTGGGAGGATTACAGAAATGATTACACAATGAGCCTTTTAATAAATTTTTTTATAACATTGTAAAAGTAGCTCTCTAGAAATCCTGTAAATTTTCAATTACAATGTTTATTCTGCATAATTTTTCAAATTTAAAATAATGATATGTGATTAAATCCCTCAGGAGGTTCTCCATATTAGACCCAAAACTAAATATAAAGGCTTATACTTGAAAAGCACGTCTCCCTTCGAGTTCTGTATTCCATGTTCAAAAACACATTTTGAAAAGGTTTGTGAATCAGAAAGGGATTTTTCTTCTTTCCGTACTGAAAATTAATTTTTACAGACACATAAAATCTACTGAGAGATCTTCTGACATCAGTAAAATGTCTTCATCCATACTGATACATTTTCTGATTTGATTCATTACAGAAACAAAACATCGACTTGGAATCCAGCACTGAACACTGAAGAAAGGAGCCCGAATTCACATCTGCACTGCATCACTCTCCCTGCACTGCTTCAGCACCATTCCAAAACCTTGTGGATCCCGACATTTTCAAAATTCAGGGGTATTCTTGCTGAAGACAATTATAAAAGAAGCAATGAAAGAAATTAGCATTTATACATTTTTAGCTCTTCTCACTGACTTTATAAACCACAGTTAGGCTTATGCTGCAAAGTAGCATATTTTCTACTGGCACATGTAAGATCAAACTCGTGAAGTTGCGCTGGAGCAATTTATTCTATTAAAAAACACACAGCTTCTCTTCCTTTATATTCTTCTCTTGTGAACTAGGAAAAAATTTCCTTCAAGGACAGCAAACAGGTTAAGTATAATTATGATGACTAAATTAAATCATTGAGTATTATTTAATATCACGGTTTGTTACATACTTAGTTAGCAATTTTAATTGTAAACTAAAGGAGTTTAAAGTACTGTGAGAATCTTGTTAGACATGACAGTTTTGCAAAGGTGAATGAGAAGAGGATGTTAAAAGATATATAATCAGGTAAAAAAAAAACAGCTGAAGGAAAAAAACCCTAGGTGTTAGATGAAAAGGATCTCTTCACAATGACAAAGCATCGATGAAAAGAATTAACATTTGTCCGTTGGGTAATCAATCAGTCATGGAATGGATGGAATCCAGCTTTGTTGCACAGCCGGGATGAAGAACGAGCGTGTTAGCTATCACAGCCAAGCTCTCAAGTTCTTCTGACTGAATGAAAGTCATCTTGCTTGAATCAGGACTAGCTTTTTGCCTCTTGTCTCATCCTTATTCTCCCCTTTTTTCAGGTTTGTTTTTTTTTTTAATTTCACTTTTACATTCTTCAACAAGTTACTCACCCCAGCTATAGCTTACATGAATACTGTATGACCTTACAGTGGCCTGTACCTATCCTCATTGATTTTGGGGGGTTGTTCCTTTTTTTTCCCCCCTCTTAATTCACTGAAGTAGCCTCCTATTACTTTCTTTGAAATACAGATAAAAAAAAAAAAGACGTTCATGCCATGCGTGAGTTTTTGTTTTTTTATGGTAAAGTCATACATAAAAGAAAACCTAAATGTGAGAGTGCAGCAGCAAAACTT
Source organism: Struthidea cinerea (assembly GCA_013397865.1). NCBI lineage: Eukaryota > Metazoa > Chordata > Aves > Passeriformes > Corcoracidae > Struthidea > Struthidea cinerea. The sequence goes on along the minus strand of VZTI01002164.1, from coordinate 1,357,421 downwards.
CAAAGCACTGACTGTCAGACATTATTATTTCAAATCAGCTTTGACTTTTTGAGACTTAATAAAACACTATAGTACAGACTGGCATATTTATAACACCTATACCAGTGATCAACTGAACTGTCTTATTCTTTCTACTGTGCAGTGCCTTGTTATTTCTTTTATAATAAGCTTCCTTCAAAACATGTTGTAACAATACTGCAAACTGATAATTATTAATGATATGAGTTCTGAAACATGACTTGTTTTGCATACAATTCTTCTTGAATACACGCATTACTTTGTGACAGAAGACAAAAGCGCATTGATTTATTAATAATGATTGCAAATGCACAGCAAGTTCATAAACAATACAGAAATATAATTCAATCAAAGGTATAAAGGTATAGGTGACATATTTCTACGTGCATCTGAATTGTTACATCTCAGGGAAAGAGGCACTGGGAAAGACAAGGTAGAGGATTTAGAAGAGAAATCAGGATTGCTGCAAGAGAAATTGTTCTAAAACATGATCAGATGCACAGCAGAGAAGGATAAAGTTCTTTTCTGCATTTTGGAAGAATGATACAACAGAACTAAAGGCGTCGTTGTCTCTATTTCAAGACTCAGTCTAAAGTTATATCCTATTATAATTTAGTAGATATTGTTAAACATAAAAATATCACATTTGAGCAGGGTTTGGGACTACATATCAATTTGCAAGTTCCTTCATCTCTAATGTTCTATATTCCCCAAACTACTCTCATTACATGTATTTGCCTTTTCACAGGAGAAAAGATGTCCTTTGGATCAGCCTTTGCCATGAGTTCACATGCCTCATTCAAGTCTATATAAGAAAAACAGCACAAGTGGAATTAGCCTGTCAGCATCTATGAAATATCTGTTTGAGAAAAAGTATTGTGTGGGTTTGTTTTTTTTTCTTTGAAAGAATGTTAAACGACATTATGAACTCCTAGTGACAGTCATTTGTATGCTTTCTAGGCCTATTGCACTTGATTCCTTCTACAGAAGAGCTGCTTTTTCCCCCCAGACTCACTGAGCTGCAAATAAACATGACAGTGACTCCCATTTTTTGGCCTGCTTCCTGTTGTACCTTTGCATATCTCACCCCAAACCTCAAGTCCAAATGTGTTTTTATCAAGTAGGTGAAGCTAAGGACATGACATCTAAAATAATGACAAATCAACACACCGCGGATCTGAAAGAGGAGGATTTGTTTCAATATTCTTCACAGAATACTAAATCCTCTTCTGAGTAGAAAAATCTAAATGAAATCAGTACAAATATTTCTGAATAATAGTCAAGCAGAATCTAGATTTATTCTATTCAATCTTTGTTACTTACAATTAAACAAAAACAGCAAGTCCTGTTGCTGTTATTAGATCCAGTCATTAAAATTGTGAAATATGAAAATATTGAAAACTGAGTATTTTTTTTTTAAATCCTGTGATGAGTTTTAATACACCTGTGTTAGGACCTTTGTTTAACAGATCCCTCTCTGAGTACATGACAATAGCTTGCTTATGTGTCTTTTTGTGAGTTCACTGCCAATCAGATTTCTTTGAGGTAAAGATCAATCTAGTATAGAATGAAATCATAAAAATATTTCCTAATTTTCACGCTTCATGTTATGTATTTTAAAATTAGATGCAAACTCTAACTTTTGAGTATCAAAGAGAAAGGCAAAAGGTTAATTTAATTCACCTTGAAAGAAGACAATTTTATAATCTTCTAACAATTCAAAATTAAATTAAGGACTTCACGTTTTCATTCACTATTCAAAAAATAAAATATAATTTAACCATGACTATTAGAAACTTAACTGCTGGATGGCATATCTATTCTGTTTTAATCCAAAGATGTAAAGTTTGTGTAATGTTACTAAAATAGAATTTTTGTTGCCATAGTTCCTTTTTTCTTCTTTCAAACAAATTATCCTTTTCTGTTTCAACGAACTTTATATAAAAGAAAAGGAGACAGCAACAATACAAAACTAATCAAAAATCAGCCTGAAGGCTTAACATCCATATTTGCAATATACTGCCACTGCCTCTTGCTCATAAGCAGCTTGGCTTCAATCTTGCTGTCAGTGGAGCAGCAGGTCAGGGGAATCTCATCTCATCCTTCTCAATTCCCATACTGTTCTTGTACCATAATTAATTGTCATGGTCTAAGAGAAAATTAAAACATAAGGCATTTCGACACCTTGTTAGCCAGTGAACTCTCTTTGGCCAACTTCTCAAGAATTTCTCAATTTAATAAGCTCTCCAAATTCAAATTCTTGAAAAGCACAAACTGCAGTCACAACACAAAAATGAACAATATGACATTGAGAGCAGGAAAAGCTGCTAATTCCTTTTGCTTTATTTATTGCGAACTACAAATAAAATAAAACCTTTCCTAAATTCTATATCTTGCTTGGGATGTTAAGGAGGTAAATAATCCTGGCCAGTCACTTACTTCCTCCTCTCATATTGACTCTTTCCTATCCAAGTCTGTAAAAGTTAAAAAAAAAAAAAA
>VZTI01002164.1:1290676-1350057 GCA_013397865.1 Struthidea cinerea | reverse complement strand
TATATATTTATATATATAAAATATAAAATTTTTATTAGGTTTAGTAGCCAGATTTGGAAACAACACCAATTTGAAGGGTACTGATCACATCAAATTAAAGACAGAGCGAACATAAAATGGTCCCTGCACACCTGACTTCAGCAACTAAAAGCTCTAATGATAACAAAGCAGTGCATGCTGCACCGTTTCCTAGTGCAGCAAAACAGAATAACCCCCTCTTGCTCTCCCAGCAGAGCAAATCTCGACAGCCCCATGGACAGGCTGACAGATTTCTACAAGGCCCCTCTTCGCTTAGAGCAAGCGCTGCCACACTTCTGTGCACTAACCCTGTGTTCCACAGCAGAAAATAATTTTTGCCCCCAAAGCTGGTGCAAAAAGTTGATCACCCTAAACACCTTCCCAAAATTTGTCACATATAAATGTAACACACGCATATATGTAACACGATAAATGTCAGAGCTGAGAAAATGGGGGTCATTTGTAAACATCTGAGAGATTTAACAATACTTAATAATCTGCTAACCAAAAGGCAGGAACTTATTCAGTACAATTAAATCTTTACAACTACATAGAAAGGAAAATACAGTCAAGTTCACACTACCTATTTCAAGCTATTTTTTCATTTCCTACTGTGCTACTAAACATTCTTTCTTTTCCAGAATCCTCCTCACTAGAAACTAAAAATAGCCAATGGAGCTCAATTATGCCATAACCTTCACTAAAAGTTATGTTGCAGATAAAAAAGATAATTTACAGAATTTCTCTGTTAAACATTTAGTCTTCTTGCTTTTGTTGCTTTAATCCAGACTCCATAGCTACAAACAGTTTAAATTTATGAGGTGAATTTTAGCTGCATAACTCCCCAGAAAATTTAAGCATGCATGAAATTCTACACACCCATTTTGAAATCATAGATTAATGTTGGTTTATGATATACCCTTTACACAAATGCAAAAGAATCTAACACAGACTTAGTTGTTTAGTTGTTTTCTTGGGTTTTCTTCATATTTAGGACCAGTAGAAAATTCCAGGTTATCAGAACAAAAGATTTCTCAGTTATAAGTTCTGGTTTAATGATCTTAGATATATTTATTCCAAGGAACAAGACAGGCAGGAAATATCTTTCTTTGAATGCTGAATGACATGGTACATTGAAAAATCATTATATTCACAAAATCTTCAGAGTAGGAAGGGACTCACTCTCATCATAGAGTCCAACTCCTGGCCTTGTACAGGACACCCCAAGAGTCACACCATGTCTCCGAGAGGATTGTCCAAACACTTCTTGAGCTCTGTCAGGCTGGTGCTGTGACCACTGCCCTGGGGAGCCTGTTCCAGTGTCCAACCATCCTCTGGGTGAAGAACCTTTTCCTAATATTCAACATTAACCTCCCCTGACACAGCTTCAGGCCATTCCCTCGGGTCCTGCCACTGGCCACAACAGAGAGGAGATCAGTGCCTGCCCCTCCTGTTCCCCTCATGAGGAAGCTGCAGACTGTGATGAGGTCTAATATGTCCTTATTCATTTAAATATATTACCAAATTCCGTGCATGAGTAACAGGGGAAGATTTGATTCCTTTTGCGTTCAGTAATCACAGACTAATGCACTTCATGCACTTGTGCTCTAGGAATAACAGAATTCACAACAGCAACCATTTGTTTCTTAATTGTAAAAATAATCCTTATGCTATACTTACATTACACTTCCTTTTAAAGCATCTTTAGCAAGGGCACTACATGATTCCTAAGGCTTTTGTGTACAAAGGATGGATGTATGGACTTCATACAGAAAAAGCAACGTGGCCACAAATGTTTGAACGTGCAATGCAAAGGCTTGTCACTATCAAGCCAAAGGCAGAAGTTTGGGCTGCTGCCAGGGTCTCCACGTGGTAACTGTTTGGTCCACCTAATTTATGTTTACATACATTAAAATCGAGATCAATCTCTTCCTCTTTGGTTGCATTTTCACTGTCTTTACTCCACATGAAACTTATCTTACTGTGGCTTTTATCTTGACATTGGCCACAAAACTTACTGTATTTAAACAACTGTACAGTCTTTTTTGTCAACGAAACACTTCTCTAATCTCCAAGCTGCAAACCTGCCTGAACCCTCCTCCTGCATTTGCCCTCACACTATTAATATAATCATGAGCACTGGGAAGGCAGAATCTCAAACATTGCAAGTTACACGTCTCTGGTTCCTTAAGCTTTTTTTAAACATTTATTTATGGGCAAGGTATAATTTACACCACTTTATGTATGGCTGGGCAGGTGGCACACAGTGACTGCTGCTCCTTATATCAATATCTAACATCAATGTCAGTGGTGCCCACTTTTCCACACCAATCAGATTTTCACCTGTTCTCTCTTATTATAAGATTTGACTGAGAGCACTCTGTGGCAAGAACTGTTGTTTGGTTTTACTACTGCTACATGTACAGGACCTAATGGACTTACTCAGAGAAGGCCCTGGAAAAAAATTATATGGAAACATCTTAATTGCTTCTAGTAAACTCAGGGACTCTTCAGAACTAAGTGGCCTAAGCTGCACCAAAAAAAAAAAAAAAATCAGGGTTTTATGTTCTTTTGTCCTTTCAGAGCTATATATGTTATATAACTTACTATGTGAAAGGAACAAGTGCTCAGCCTAAGCTAGAGGTCAATGAACCCTGAACCTTGGCCTGCACAAAGATGTGAAGGCTTTATGCACAGACATAGACTTTCCCAAGGCAAAGTGGATACTGCAGGTCCCAGAGCTGCTGATACAATTCATGAATGCTGAAAGTCATACAGATTTTTTTTTTTTTTTAATTCTACAGTGATAGTGCACAAGTTTCTCGAGAAACTCCGAAATTTTCCAATTCTAGGCACGTAAGAATTTTGATCTTTAGGAACATCATCTCCCATTTAGGGACAACAATTCCTTTCTGTGAACTATGCCACATCCAGATATTTTCCAGAATTGTCTGAAAGCCTTTTAGCTGACGGGCAATAAACTTCCCGTCAGCTAAATGAACTTTTACTTCAGCAAAATGAAACTCCCTAATGAGTTTATTAGCCTATAAACTATGGTGTAAATGTGAACTTTGATACGAAGACAAAAATATCTCCTTTCTTCTGTAAACTGTTAACAGGACCTCCTCAATACCTAAGACTACTGGAAATTAGCCCTAGAACATATGTTAAAGAAATTAAATTGCCACATTCTGTTACTTTTTGCAGCCATTTACAAAATTAGTATTAAATTTGCTCATTTGTTTTCATTACTTTTTTTTCTCTTTTTACACTAGTGAAATAATTTCAAAATATGGATACTGACCAAGATGCCAGCCCTAAGAGCGGAACCTTATGCTGTATTAAATAGCCAATCAGAAAATAAGAACAAATATTGCCAACAAATGTATTGGAAAACCAGGATAATTGTTTGCTGCAAAGCCATGCAGGAATCACCATGTTGAATCAGGCTGCTCAACAACTCTTCTGTAACAGTGGCAACTTTTGCAAAGACTAGATTAAAAATTTGAATACCATGAGCATGTTTCACCTGTACCCAAGACTGCTCTTTTTCCCTTGAAGAAGCTTCCATACCTTTATACCAGAAACAAGAAGGACCAGAGTCCAAAAAAAGGGTCAGTAATTTGGCCAAACAGAAAACAACAAAAAATTACTCTTAAACCACTAATTTTGCACCAAAAGGGTGTGTTTTCTACCTGGACAGATACACACATCCTTATGTTTGCTCAATTCTTTATTTTTTAAACACTGCTTTTACTACCTTGCTTAGACATCACATAGAATCACAGACTAACAGAATGTTGAGAGATTGGAATGGACCTTAAAGTTCATCTAGTCCCAACCCCCCTGCCATGGGCAGGGACATCTCCTGCTAGACCAGTCTTCTCAAGGCCTTATCCAAGCTGGCTTTGAACACTGCCAGGACTCGGGCACCCACAGCCTCCCTGGGCAACCTGTGCCAGTAATTAACCACCCTCACAGTAAAGAATTTCTTCCTAATATCTAATCTAAATTCCCCTCTTTCAGTCTGTACCCATTCCCCCTTGTCCTATCACTAGAGTCCCTGAAAAAGAGTCCTTCTCCAGATTCCCTGTAGCTCCTTCAGACACTGGAAGGTTGCTATGAGGTCTTTAGGCAAACTTTTCTCCTTCAGGCTGAAGAGCCTTGGCTTCCTCAGCCCGTCTTTGTAGGGGAAGTGCTCCAGTCCTCTTACCAACTTCACAACCCTCCTCTGGACTTGCTCCAACAGGCCCATGTCCTTCTTATGTTGCGGACAGCAGAACATTACACAGTATTCCAGGTGGGGGTCATCCTAATTTTAAAGCCCAATTCCTCTTGTTTTGCTGGTGTTCTGGTTTCAATTCAGAGCATGACCGGCAAAGTCACCCATAAAATCTCCCCTAAATTACGCAGTTCGTATCAGCTACTAGATGTAGCACATACATCAGAAAACAACATCAGAAAACAACAACTGAACAAGCCAACATCTATTAGATTCTGTAACAACTTTCCAGGGCCAAGGAGCCGAGTGCAAGGTCCTATACTTGACCTTCTCTATGTCTTGTTGCTCAGAGGCTGTGACTTTGACAGAACCATATTGCAAAAAAATCTGGATCAAATCTAGCAAAGAAAGGGATCATTTATAAGTCCTCTGTGGGTACAGTCTGTCTTTGGTGTGTGGCTGAAACTCCCATTAACACTAACATGATCTACACAGCCCTACTGATGGGTGAATTATACCCCTAAGAGAAGAGTGGTTTTTTGCTCGGTGGATTTGCTTTGATGAACTTGTTGGCTACTGCACAGTCATGTGTATATATTTAAGTATTTCTCTGTGTGTAGGCATCTGTACATCTCTGCAGTGATGATGTCAGTTTGACTAAAAACGCAGATAAAGCATTTCTCAAGCCAAAATGGGCCAAAGCTAATTTTCCCCATATAAACTTTGGTTTGGCCCTTATTTATCAAAACCAGAAAAAGTTTGACAGAAAAGGGGATCCAAGTTGGTTATCCCAACAAAAAAATAGAAGTTAGGGCCTTTCTTAAGACTTACTTTATAGGAACCGTATGCACAACTTTCACTTTCTAGAAAGTGGTTTTCTCTTGAACACACATCAGAACCATTCATCATCACATAATTGCAAGTTGTCAGTCAGAGCCGCACCCTTCACGCAGTGGCAGGCCGCCAGCACATCTGTCAGAAGCACTCACAAGCTTCCGTGTATTATTGTAATCCCCTACAAAAGGAACAAACCCATTCATCCTGTCCACATTTTCCAAATCAGATGACAACTGTAAACCCTGAGCCTGGAAAAATAATAGCACTTACCCTAAAAATGCCACACTTGTCAGGTAACCACAAGCTAAATACCAGTGAGCAAATTTAAAATAATTCTAATCTCTACATCTAAGACAAAACTTTTAGGGGACTGGGTTCTTCATGAAAGAGGAAAGCTGGATTCCATGCATACAACAAAGTGGTCTCTAATAGTGAAACAGGCTGTTCGGTTAAATCATTGTACCCCATCTGCAAACACTCACTTATCGCACTCTGGACTCTATTAGGACATATCTATCCTCCTTCTTTAATGTTTCTATTCTCTTTTTTGGCTTCCTGTGTTTTCTTTCTCCTTTGCCTAGAATCATCTACTCTTTATGTTAACACATACTTTTCCCTCCTGTACCTCTTAAAAGATGTTCAGACAGGCTCCACAGGTAACACCTCAGGGACAGTCTGGATTTGGTGAACATGAGGACTTGGGCCAATGAGTACACAGCAGGCAAGACTCTCTTCCCAGAAATGATGTTAAAGACATTCATGGAGAATTAAACAGCTTTTGGTGAATTAAATACTGTTTTACATAGGGCTTCAAAAGCTTATTTGCAGAGTATATGCACATGAGAGCCACAAATACTTTGGAGAATGGAGTACTAAGCTTTTCCTCTGTACCTTCACTAACTCTTTTGCATTCTCTCTCTGGAGAAGTCTGACAGCAATGCTCCCCAGCACTGAGCGAAACACATGCCACGCCCTTTGAGACAACAGTACAGCCACATCAGCCCGGCAAGACTTTCAGAGTAGATTTGCCTCAGCAAGGCTGCAGACAGTCTAACACTTCCCTCTAACCAGCCAGATCTTTATACATGCTCAGATGCAGAAGTGAAGCTATGAGACTTCTCTGAGCCTACTTCCAATCCTTTACTCCAGGAACTTTAAAGGAACAGGAGCAGACAGCCAGCATGCATGTCTAGCCACAATGATGGTGCTGCTGAAGGGCTGTGCAGGCCACACTGCTACTGGGCATTTTTATCATCCCTTGATGCAGGCACAATGCATATTATATGCACAGATATAGATAGATAGATAGATAGATAGATAGATAGATAGATAGATAGATAGATAGATATAAACATTCATTTCTGAAACTATTCAAAAGATATATGATGGCTGACCTGATACAAAATTTATTTCCAAGAGCAAACAGGGAAAGAATTACTCCTGAGTGATACAGCCAGGAGTAAATTATACCATCTCACTGCACAAAGGGAGAAAAATATTGTAACAAATCAACTCCCAGCTGTCCTGCACACCTATATTCACACCGTGTTGTTGCTTAAACTAGTATTAAGGAAAATACAATTCTCCAGCTGTCTCCAAAAATCCCTCTGTACTGTAAAACTGCCATGCAAGCATGAAGAAGGTGCAGGAGATGCTCTGCTGGATGGCCACACAGACTAGTCTAGCGGGTTCACCCCACTGGAATTAAGCTGGAATACAGGAATAAAGAAATTGTTCATCACACTCCTGCAAAACATGCTGGTTTCAAAAACACTGGTGGTTGAATAAAAATCAACCCTTCAATTTTTTCATTACTCAGTTTCTCAGATAGAAAGATGATCTTTCTATCTCATACAACTACTGAAGAATTTAATTCTTTTGCAAAATGGTAATATAAGCAGTTTTAAGCACAATAGTACCTTTTTTCAATTACACTATCTTAACTTCTAAGTATTTTCAAAGTTTAGTTGACATTTTGTCAGAATTAGCCATATTCAGTGATTCTTAGTTTTTGTCATGAATGAAGCCCAAATTTCACTAACTCTGAAAGAAATTAATTTTGGACTTGAGACATGATGAGGTAATAATATCTGCTGTAAACTGGCTAAGTCAAGATAAATGAATGCTTTCCCTTTATATATATATGATATAAACACACACAAATATAAGTACAACATATGGTCCACTAGAAATAAATAAAACTGAAAACACTTTACAACGGCATGGCAAGCATCCAAACTAAATTTCAGGTAGCAGATGGCATGAATAGGATACATGTGAGAAACAGGCAATTTCAATTATCTTTGAATAGTTCATAAACAGGAAAATTTGGCAAAGCACAATTTAAAAAAAATCGACTTGAAAAATAACATTGCATAATAGAGGCAACTGAATTGAAAACATAACAATGCAAAGTTGTTAAGCTCATTCTGACCATAATTTCATAATGAGTATTAAATGATTACATGTGGCAGAAAAGAGCTGCCCCAAATACTCACAGAAAAAGTTATAAATAATTATTCCAAGTGGGGCTCAGAATTCCCTTTCAGTTACTATCATCACCAAAAAGTAGCCAAAAGATCTTGCTCACCAAGTCCCTTCCTAGCTTTTGTGCAATCTGCAGATATATTAAAAAAAAAAGAAAAACCAAACCCAAGTACAATCTGGATCTCAACATTTCTTCAAGCAGTTATTCAAACTTCAATGGGGTTTATTCATCAGAGGTCAAATTTGCCCACAAGTCATAAAAAAATTACATTCTTTTAAGCCATACAGTGAAAAAGATGCAAAAAAATAATGCGTTTAGACACCAAGTAAGAATCTGAGAGCACAAAAGAGCTTGCTGTCTTTTTAACTTATTGTTTTGAGAAATCAAAAGAGTCAAGTGGATCTCTGAAATACCAAAATTTGATAAGCGGAACTGAGGCTAATTTCCTAAACATTTCATTGAGGTGCTTATAAATGCTGTGTATAGTCAGCCAGGCAAGTCACCTAGGAATCAATTTATCAGATTTTGTACTTTTGTCTTCCTACTGCCCTCCCTCAATCTCCTTTCCACATAAGAGATGCGTCACATAGAAAAATCTATTAGCTCAAATACCTGAAGTTATTCAGATATCTAAATGTGATTTAAGTGCCTAATTGACATTTGTGACAATTTGTGTGAGTTAGATAGCTAAACAATAGTTTGGGTGTCTGTATTCCACTGAGATGTAAGCTTTTCTGCTAATGAAAGTCCCAGCATTATCTCTAAGAAAAAATAGTAGAAGAGTCCTCAACCATTCCATTCTTAAATTAAAGACAAAACAATTAAAAGGGGGGAAAAAAAATCTGCCTGCATAAAAAAAGGCGGAAAAAATGTAATCTTCACTGAAATACATATATATTTTTAGTTATCAGGTTAGCTGTTAACAGACAAGACAAGTACCTCCAAAAATCAGGAAAAAAGGAAGAGTTTGTTGGCCCACTGCGATGCCAGAAACATTTAGTAAGAATTGGAGTAGCTGTAATCCAGTTCAAATGATATATATTTCTCTTTTTTTCATGCTAATAAAGAGAGTTTGATCCCTGTTGAAAGGGAAGGTTCTTCAGAAGGCTTTATCAACAGCACCTTCAGGCTGGAATAATAGAGGCACAGCAAAATCAACAGATGCTTCTGAGCATCTCAATAACCAAGGTCTGGGTCTTTGGAAGAATGACTAGTCTGCTGTTTCATAACTGTCGTTTGAAAAAAAAAGGAAAATAATGTTTAATGACAGCTGGGTTTTACTGCCCAAATGAATTGGAATACGCAGAACCCAAGTATTTCATGTACATTGAATGCTTATGTAACTTATACATCTGTGTGCCTACACCTACAAACAGATACGTACACAACTGCAGCATTTAAAAAATGGACAGCAGTTTTAGGAATGGTGGTTGAATCAAATTGCATCTCATTTTCAAAGCTGGTGGGTCCAGTAGTTTTGGAGGTTGAAGTTCTAAGTGCTGTACATATCTCAAAAATCAGCCCCACTGCGTTATGAGTTGAGCATCCAAAGTCACCACAACTGATCATTGGGTCACTGGAAAGTACGGTCACAGTGTACACAGCTATACAGGGAAGGCTCTGTCAGTTGAATATCACTCCCAGAAGAAAAAGGGATGCTATATAATACCTTTCAGACAAAGCAACACAGGAGCCACCAGCTGCAAATATGTTTTGACAATTCACAGCCTCCCTGGGGGGAATCAGCTGCTTCTATTGGAGACCAAAAACCTTTCCCATCGTACCCCCGACAGCCCTTTCGCAGGTCCTTCTACCACAACTCACAAAACCTATGCTGTACCTCCTATCTTGGAAGCCTGGAACACAGCAAAAGCTAGTATGGAGTTGTCAGAAGCATCAGTAGCCACTCCATACATTAGGAACCCCAGTCAAGACAGGATCTCTCGGGCCCGTGAGTCCTGTCCTCGGTAAGAGCAGGTAACCATACAATAATCAGCAGCAAAGCCTGCAGAGCTCACCAAGCTCCATGTGGCTACTCACTTCAAAATGAACATGGTTCTGCTTTCAGAGTGGTTATAAGCACAGGGGTTCAGCAGACTTACATTTTTCTTTCCCTTCTTGCCCACTGACTGACAGTCCTGCAAAACAACAGCTACAACTCTTGTCTTTTCCATGGCTCAGAGCACAGGAGATTGCCTGGCTTCATAAAAGAAAGATCCTGTACTGAGAATATTCCTCACTCTCTCTGTAATAAAATTTTAAAAATTACAAAACTTTCTAAAATTTAGAAGTGCATCAGAAAATTTAAACTTAATTCTTAATACAAATTAAATGAATCCTAGCGGCCCAACTATCAGTTTCAAACCAGTAAATCAGCGTGCTTAATGTCGGCAGCCAATAAAGCAGAAACATATGCTCTGCTTCACTAATGGCATAAAGAACATTCCCTGATTGCCTTTCGGTTGGAGCCAAATATTTGTTGGCTAAAACAAGATTTATTTTAGAAACATTAATTTTCTATAGCATGCAAACCGATTCATTTTCCACTAAAATCTGTGAGATTACTTTTAGTTTTAAAAGACTTCCATAATGGTTTCTACACAAGACCTATCAAATGATATTTCTTGGCCCATAACAGTCATCTATCGTTTCTCCTGGCTAAGAAACCTTCCCACAGTATATAATAGTACAATATGTGAGCTACTGTGTTTGAAGTTACAGCTTATTTTACCAAGCCCATGGTGTTCTCTACAGCTGGTAAATGGTGCTCTCCCTTGAAACAAATAGATCAGTGTTTCCTTTGATTTTGTGTTTCCTTTGTTTGAAAAGAATACTAGATGCTAAGGCAACAAAATATCAAATATTCAAAATATAACTGCTGAAATATACACACACATTCTGTATATCACACCAAGCAGGATACCAGAACCATGTGACAGCTGCTTAGCTTCCGTTTTTCTCGTACATTTACACCAAGAACCTAGAAGTTAGGTTTTCCAGAAAGTTCAACTCTCTTTCGAGCACTCTAAAAATGTGAAGAATTTCTCTGAAGTGTTCCCGCTGTTCTCAGCACTGAAAGTTTTAATGAATGAAACTTTTTTTTTTGTGACTAAATAAGAGCTGTTGAACACTCTGACCGTTTGAAAATCTGGTCCAGCAGGGGCATCTCACAATGAGAAAAAGTCCAACTAATACTCTTTACATTTGGGGCATAACATTGTACTATCTAAGCAAGAACTGCGAGATTGGTCCAATAAAATGTAAATTTTACTTTTCAATTTGTGACAAATGTAATTTTAAGAAACCAGCTAATTTCAGCATTGCAGAGATCAAAGTAAATAAATGGTTTGATGAAAGGGTCAGCTGAAAGTGTACGGCATGCAGTGGTTGACAAAAGATTAAAATGCAATCACATACAAAAAAGCCACAACTTGAAAGAAATCATGCATTCTTGAAAAGATACTTAATACTAATAGATGACATACTTTTACTTGAGTTTGGATCATCTATCCTCATGACTCATTATGTGTTTGAGTACATCAATTATATCATAAATAATTTATATCATTACAATGTTCTGTGGTTTAATGCATTTAAAACTGTTTCAGACAGATGAGGGTCTACACGTCTCACACACCTCAACAGACCAGGACACTAAGACTGAAAACCTTCTTCTTAATAAGACTTAATACTTTTCTGTATAAAAACGTTAATTCAAAATATGCCAATGAATAATGCAAAATCAAGAGCTGGGGTGTCTAATTTCCAGACGGGGTATGTGAAGCAGAAAGGTTAACATCTTTGCCCAAACTCAAAGCAAGTCACTGCAGTAGTTGTGCTTCTCACCAGATTCTGAGCCAACTCCTGGAACATAATAGAAAACCTAACAAAAACAGAGCTTGTAGGAAACGTTCTCTCAACATACAGCATGATCACAAACACTGAAAGGCTGGTTGACATTTTCAAAGCTGCAAAGGGAATTTGGATGCCGCCAATTCTCATTAACTTTAATGGGAACTGGGCATCTAAATCTCTTAGGAAGTTTTGCAAATCCCACCACAAATGACCATTTAGGTGGTAAGCATTAAATGGTATTGCCTGCCAGGCACCTTTATCTTAAGAGAGCTTCATAAAGCGAAGCTTCATTGTTTTCCTCCTTGCAGAATAGTATGTGAGCTAAATGAAGTTTCTCACTCATGGTTTACACAGAAACATTTTTTTCCTGCCCCTGCAAGCTGTAATTCAACGGGTTTCTTTAGGCTATCACTGGGAGAGACAGGACAAAGAAAACACATAGGAAAACAATTACTGCTGAGAGATAAAAAGTAAATTAACTGCAAGTTGGTGAGTATTTCTGAGCAGACACTTCTGAAATACATGGGCTTTTTATGTGACTTTTAATAGAAATATTTGGCATTATTAGAGTGCTAAATTTCTCACCTATTCATCTTTTACTTTCTATATGCCCATCTTTCTGACTAACACCTTGGCATTCAAACAAGTACTATGCTCAAAAATAAAAAAAAATAAAACCTGTATAAATGACAGTGTTCAACCATGAACACATTGTCTTTTATGAATATTATAATCACAGAATCAATAAGCCTACAAAGAAAAAACAGGACACAAAACGTGTTTTGTCATTTCTGACGAAGTTATAAAAACAACAGACATTCAATATGCCAAGTGTTCTTCAATCCTTCATAATCATAGCCTTATTGAAGTGAGGACAAAAAGGGTCTAATTGCATAGGAGCAATCTCAATGTAATAGGTTATACACCCAGGCACTGCTGCACAATACAACAAAAACAACGTTCCCTGTGTATAGCAGAATGTCATCTCTCATTTTCAGGCAATTACCTTCTTTCTTGTCAACAGTTTTAATAACCTCCATCATCTCTAAAAGACTTTTGCTTCAGTTAAATAATTTTCAGCTTTTTAATATGCAAATGTGCTTGTTCATATGCATGGGTGAAGTGGCGCTGCTACTTGAAATGTGTCAGTACATTGTGGAGCACCTGCACCTCGGGGAAGCTTGATTTAATTGACACCTAATACTATTCATTATTCCACTTAGTGAGCAACTCCTATTAGTCACCTGTAGGTTTTCCTATAAGCAGTGCTTTGGCCACCAATGAAAATATGAATATTTCTATAAATAGAATGGCCATATTTAGTAAAGGGGGTTCACTACTGGTGAGTCTGGAACATCATCTCATTGGGAATATTTCTTACGATTCTCCCCCACCCCCATTTCTCCCAAGAACTTTTCTTGACTATGATGGGAGTCAAGAGTAACTCCGATTCAAAAAATATTTAATCTGTGTTAACTCTCGATAGCTTGATTGTCTAACTGTATTAAATGAACGTTGTGTGAAATATGCAAGAGGGAACAGGGGATAAAAAGAATCAAGGTGGGTGGGTCTCATTAATGGAGCTCCTGTTTCCTTAAAGTGGAATCTGAGTTGGACAATTCAAACGTCTGCTTTATGTGACCAGAATGTAATCACTGGCTGTGCAAAAAATGCAGAATATGTGTTATTAATTGAATATTCCTGTAATAAATATTTACCATTATAATCTAGCTTAACCTTATCCAGCTAATAGCCAATTTTGCTCAATTGTGAAGAATGTGCAACAAGGATCTTTAAATTGCCACACGAAATAATTATGTTGAATATGGGATTCTCTGTCTTTACTGATATGAATGTGATAAATACACGCTATAAATGGATACAATTTCAAACTGACATTGTTCTTCCACTGCTGTATTAGAACTCAGGCTCAGTGCACCGCATGTGCTGAGTTGATGATATCGGGGTTGTTTCTTTACCACATGGTCTGTAACCTTATTGTTCAGGCCACATTTCTTTCCAGCATTAATGCATTTGTTAGTCCCAGAAGGCTTAAACTACAGATGTTTAACATCCTGCTTATGGACAGATCATCTGGAATATGAACTAAGAAATCTATACGACTTATTAGTATATGTTATGAGTGGAGCAGAGATTTAATAGCCTGTTCAAACTAGATTAGCGAAACAGTTTCTTACAAAACTGCAACCTCTTAAAATAGGCTCATGTAAAAATGAAAAATTAAGATATTCTTTTGATTAAAAATGATTTTTATCAGAAGAATTTGTCACTAATTAATGCTGTTTACATAATAGTGCATGTAACATTAATTACAGCTTTCAGAATGTTAACTGCAAACCTTTTTTTTTTTTTTTTCCCTTCTGTGAGCACAGATTTACCAGTATGGTAGAAATCAGAGCTCTTTTGAGGTTTTTTTTCTGCAGTGTATTCAAAGTGATCGTAAATCAAGTCTAGAATTCAAAGACAATTAAGGACATAGGCAGTAAAAAAGACTGAGCCATGCTAACCCAAAACTCCAATCATTTTTAAAGTAAGTGGGGAGAGCACCGGTCAACTAGGCGATTGTTGGTATCCCCCAAAATGTAATCTCCAAGCTGAAGAATGGCAGCTGGCAGAACAGCTGGTGAATAGGATTAATGTCAGAAGAAAGAAATAAAACTCAACATATGTCCAAGCCTGCGGTGCTGGGACTGAGCATGATTGTACCCCGACGGATACCATGTGTACAGCTGGAAAGTGCCACTGTGCCATGCTTCTCTACCCCACAAGGTCATTTCTAAGAAGTATAGCTAATATCTGAACTGAACTTTTCCTTGAGAACTCTGGCTGATTAAGAAACGAAGAAACAAGCTTCACAGTGTAAATATTTTGGATGATTTTAATGCTCTCTGGGTGGGATTTTTTATAATACAATCTCAACTAAAAAAGCAGATTAGTATTAAAAAGGACAGATTGCACTAAAGTAAATATAAATTTAAAGCTATTTAAACCTTTTAATCTCATCTCATTCAGATTTCCACATTCAAGGTTCAAATAATACCAAAACTGCAAGTTTAATAAAATAATTTGATTTCATAGTACTTTCATATTTTAGTGAAAACAAATTTTAATAAACAGCATGCATAGCTAGAATATGTCAAAGAAATTTGGAAAATGGGGGAAAATTTGCCACTAGCATTAATTCATGTTTATATTTTGAAATGTTATCTCTTAAGAGTTTTTCAGCTCACGTCTTAGCACACTCCTATTTTTTTGTGTAACAGGGCAGTTGTTGGAATTGGTTATAGTGAAGAACAGTAAACATATAAAAATTCCTAACTCATGAGAAAGGCCTGAGTATTTTTAGAAGTTTGAAAAGAACAAATTCTGTTCAGTTTCCATTTTTCTACTAGTAGCTTCAAGCAAATACTATCAGCTAAAAGGCAAAGTTCATACAAAACCAAACTACACCACAACTCTGTACAGAGAGAACAAAGGGTTAACATAACCCATTTTGTTCTGTGCCTAATGTCATTTTCAAAAATGGTGATTTTGGGTGCCTTTTATTTTGCTTAGGGAATATAAGGGAAAAAATACAGTCCCAAATCCAGGTCACTTTCTAAAATACTGGCTTCAGCTCTGTTCACTTGAACTTAAAATATTTCCCTGAAGAAAATGCAAAAATTATTGAAGTGAAGAATCACAAATGCATCCCAAAACAGTCTGGTCACCTTTTCACTTTTCTATTTCCCTTTTATTACTGTTATCTTTCCTTTTCGCTTTCTCTGTTCTTTTTCCTTTCCTTTCTGGCAGCATATCAGGAAACATGCAGTGGAATAATCTCCCACACTCTCTTCCCAGAGGAAAAGACACATGCATCTCAAAGGATGCAAGCATGCAATGCTACCTGGGTACCTTAAAATGGAATATCCAACTGGTGTTCCATCTGTCAGCTGCAAGACAGCAACAGGTAACCAGAGGTAATATTTTATTACTCATACTAAGTTGACTTCACTTAGGAGGATAAGTGTGCAGCTTTCTTCTTAAAGAAAAGAATCAAGAAATGGCAAGCACACCTAGTGACTTGTTTGGGTTAGAATTACATTTTTCTGACTTGTGGAAGGATGCTTGTTCATATTTTAATAATAATGAAAATCCTTTACAGTAAGAGATACAGAAGAGCTACAAAAGAAACCCCAGTACAGATGAGAAACTTGAGCCGGTTTGAAACCAGTGAATTCCAAATTAAATTTCCACTAAAACCTCTAACTTTTGTTTATTTATCAGGTGCTGCTATGATAGTCACATAATTTTAGATACCATGGTATGTTACAGAAATAAACTAGAGGCCTTCTATTCTTTAAACATATTTTATTCTAAGTCCATTAGTGGCCTAATTTTAAGTGAACTGCTGTAGTATGAACCGATATAGCATGTATTTAAGAAATTTCTAATGCGTTTTCATCCTCTTAACAAAGAAAATTCACAATTTGTGTTCCATCATTTCCTTCAAATGTCACTATAACCTATTTGTTACATCTGTCATTGCCTACCCATTTTCCTTTTATTTGGAAATACCACCGACTTTTACCAATTTTTCCTAACCACTTCTCAAATGACCACCAATAAGCCAAGTGGAAAAATAATTTTATATAATGACAGTAAAAGTATAATGTGTGGTATATTCTAATGTCCTGATGGCTGACTCCTTCACTAGGAAAAACGCTGAGAAATTTTAATTTCTCATACACAAACATCTGCATTTCTAGCAACAGCAAAACTTCTAGGAATGATTCTGAGCTTTCCTTGAAGAAGGACTCTTATGTGAAGGTCTATATGTCTAATCAAGATAGCAAATCTTGGCTATTTTTCATCACAAAAAATTATTCCACTCTATTTCAAGATAGCCTTGATTCCAAGTAAGAATCTCCACCAGCACTGATCTAATATCATTATGTAGTGGGGAAAATGTTTTTGTTTACATTTATATAAAAGGGAAAGAAAAGCACATTGCTTATTAATATCTACTGAATTGTTTAAGAGGATTTTTAAGATACAAGTTAAAAGAATTTCATAATTTCAATTTCTCCTTTTCATTTAATAGTAGACATTCATTAGGACCCACACACTGTAATAAATTATAATAATTTCAAACAAGAATTAAATTACTAGGTACCTAGTGAAAGAGCCATTTTTTCTTAGGTACCCTGTAATCTAACTGTCAGATTTAAAATCTATTCCCAATCAACTCTTCACAACATTCACATTTATTCATCTATGCTAAATTAATAAAAGGTGTGAATAATACTGACAAAATTGATCATTATTGTTCATGTAGATTTAGAAAATTATAAGGTAATCTAAAATATAAAAGGAATTGAGGGAAACTATTACAGTTCTTATAAATAAATTCATCCTCTGCTATCTTTTTTTAAATCAGGAAAAATCTTCCACAAGAATTTATTGAGATTGACTAGCAAAGCTATTTAATAAATTGCACATTTCAGAACAGAACTGCTTTTTTATTTCAAAAACTATTAAAAGTTGATGATGACTCTAATGCAACATGAGAGTTCACCCAAAACCTTAAAAAGTAATGCTGAAATACCAAACGAGCTACCCAATGTCAGCCTGAATGCAAATTTTTTGTAGGTTGAGCCTAGGGTATGCCAAACACCTTCCAGGAGGTCCTGAGCGAGCTCAGGTAACGTGGAAATAAATGGGAATTGGGGTCACCCAGAATCCCTTGGAATCCAGATTTGACCGAATTCTCCAACTGTGTAAAACAAGCCGAGCGTCCCTCCCCTTTATCTTGTAGACAGACATACAAGGGGACAGCATTCTCCAAGGAATTAAAGAGGGTTGTTACACAACCATCTTTGCTTACATACAGACTCCTCAGCAAGTGCCCACTGGATGCTATTCCTGCTCTAGTAAAATACGAGACAACGTCTGCATCAGACTCTCCTGTCCTTTGCACATTTGCGGTAATTCCTGCCATCTAACCTCAGTGACCCTCTCCCCCCTGACGGGGATCCCTGCAGATAAAGTAAAGCATGTCAACATCTGTTCCCATTCACACCGATTTTAATTTACAAAAAGAGCTTTGCTATTTTCAGAACAGGCTCCAGAGCACAATGACAGATTTAAGGCCTTTAATGGGGTTGCGTTTTGAGTGTGTCAGCGTTTCAGACTCACCAGGACTTGATTCTAAGGGGCTGCACCAAAGGAAGCTGCAGGGGTTTATGGAGCCGCAGAAAGGGTGTTCTCCTCACTACCGTGCTATTTACCTACTAACCAGCTGGCAAAGTTTTATGTCCTTAACAAACCCCTGCATTTTCTGCTTTGACCAGAAATTGGAGATCCAGAGCTCCAGGGATACAATTCCTTCCCCTCCTATTTTCACTCAGCGCATTCCTTCTGCCACCACACACCTTTCTGAAACCCAGCATGTATTACTGGGGGGATGTTTTCCAAACTGCTTTCTCATGACAAAGCTCTGTTCTTAAAGACTTTTGAACCCACTGGTTTTTGTGAAAGCATAACAAGGCCAAAGCACTGTCTGGTTTTTGGGTTTGGTGGATTTTTAAAAAAAAACCCACAGTACTTGGTCTCTCCTGCTCTGATATATTACAAATACTTGCAAGAAGTAACCATCATTTTTCCAAAGTTCTTTTACTGGACATAATTTATCAATTACCCTTGTAAATCTAAAGAACTTATTCATCCCACTAGAAAGTTGCAGAGCACACAGACTGTGAGGATCACTGTGGTACAAAAACGATTCACAGAGTTCCAGGGAATTCATGGTGACTCAAAATATTTTTTTTCCATCTCCTCAAGAAGGTTTAGAGGTTTTATAAAAGATATACAATATGAAGAACAACTTGGAGAAACAATGCACAAGTTGTGTTGTAATCACAGAACAGCTAAGACATGAGCAGCTGAGCAGAAGGAAGATGGGCAGCGGAATGCCATACAGTAATCAGCACTGTTGACTAATCAGAATTTGAGACACTAGAAGGTAATAAGGGTATTATAAAGAATGGCTTATTGAAGGAGCAGCTGTTTATGTGTAGCTCACTGTCTAAATGAATTCCACTAGATTGACATGGTATGTTTTGGTTAAAAAAAAAAAAAAAAGTTTTACTTGGGAAAAAAAAAAAAGAAAAGAAAAAGATATATCAGGAAGGGCAAGTACGACGGAGTAAATATCTGTGTGCCACGACCACAAGTACATAAATAGAAGTAGTACTCTAGGTACTGGGGACCTCCAAAAAATGACATAAATTCAGTGGCCCTGGAAGTTACAAAAGAATATTCATTACTTAGGCAAAGCTTAAATGTCATCTTTGTTAGCCTCCACCACTGAGCGTTGTTGCCATGGGCACAAGAGCTGAGGTGGTTATGGAGGGTAATAGACAAAGAGGAAAAAACCAAGGGAAAGTATAACTAAAACCAACTACAGAGCCATTTTAAGACATTTGTATTTGCAACAGCAGCCAATAAACACAATAAATAAATTCAACCTCATTTACAAAAAAAAAAAAGCCAATTTTAATATTTCTCTCCATAAACATAGTAATAAAATAGCGCTATGATCTCAACTAGGAAAATCTAATTAAATAATGTAAAAAGACCAGAAATAGAAACAATATTCAAAATCATACAAGTGAAACCAACAACTCACCATAATGCTCAGACAATAATCATGTTCAAATCTATGTGCCATAGGGTTGTTCAACAATTTTTTTGTTTGCTTGTTTGTTTTCAGAAACCAAGTCACAGTTTTGCTTTTCAAAATATCTTTGAAGAGTTGGGAGCAGGAATGAGGCTGACTAATTGTAGTGGAAATTTATCATAATCCATTATTTAAAATATTCTACTTTGGACAGCAAGGGCTTGGTAATATTTAAAAGCAGTCAGCAAGAAGTGGAAACTCTGGTATCTTTTGTAACAGTTCACATGTCAGACTGGCAAAGTGCCCACAGTGTACGGCAGAAAAATCTATTTAATGTCTGCCCCACAAGGCGACATGAGGCTTGATTGGCAGAAAGCAGAGAGTGGCTTTTGATCATGTGTCCTAACAAGCAGTTCCAGCTCCTGTCTCTTCGGCTGAGCGGCTCCACATTACCTATTCAAACAGAAGTGACAGGCCACTGCACTACTCTTTGGCTCTAGTCTCACGCAGTGGGAGCTATGCTGGAGACAGAGCCACTGATTAAATATATCACTTTTTCAAGACAAGCAGGTTGTCTGAATCAAAGTTGGACAGAATAGACTCAACATTATTAAAAGAGGATATAAAACTGGAGTTGAGTGATGTTAGGCCAGTGTGTACAGCCTCAGGGATTCACAGACTGACAAGGGGAATAAGGAACAGCAGAACTCATAAAGCAGGGTCAAAAATTAGCTGTGACACCTTGGCCATTTTCCCATCACTTCAGGGCCACTGTGTTTCAAATCCTGTAGTCTATTTTTTGGCCTTTTTTAAAATGATTTTCTGTGCAGAGAGGAGGAAGGGGGGTGTAAAAATCGTTCACTAGCGAAAGTTGCAAATTGCAGTTTTACAATTAGATATAAAACATTAGCCACATTTTGCCACCTAATATACAGTGTTTTCTAATTAGATTGTGGCTTTTTCCCTTGTATTCTCAGCCGCCAAATTATTGTCATCAAATAATTTGTTGATAGAGCACTGGCTACCCTTGCTCTAAGGAAAAACCGAAAGCTGGGGAAAATGACTGAATAGAGATGCTTATTACATTGCCTTGTTAGTTCATTAACAAATTGGTTTGATTTTTGAGGTCATATGTCTGGCCACTGTCTGTTGTGTTACCTGATACACAGACACAAAAGGGCAACAGACATGATTCTTTGTCTAGTTATTATATCACAGAAACACCAGATACACTGAAACCGAGTGGAACCAATGCTCCAACTAAATTTTTAATTACAACTATAGCTGCAGATGTAACAAAACCTATTAACAAAGCTGCAACAACCCCATTTAAACAGCTAAAAACACAAACAGACTACAGAGGGAACAGAGGCTGAGGCAAAAGAAGCTTATTTTACTTAGTGATGCATATGCATGCCAAACCTATAAAATTATTTCTGGGCTATTCAAAGTTCTGTAAAAAAATATTTAAATTATGATACAAAATCTTGACAGATTTTTTCCAGAACTACTCCTGCAGTAATTCTATTGAAATTAATAGAGTCACCTCAGGAATAAACTTGGTTCAATATTTATTTTTCATTATGGCAAGTTCTTCTGACATTTTAACAAACCTCTGCCCGATGTGTTAGTTTTTGTTTCACTGTAAATATTTAAAAGTAATCTGCTTGTTACATATTTAAGATACGATAAGGACTGCTAAGACCTACACTGAGAAGCAGAGCTGTTTTAAATATTGAATATGCAGGTAAATTTTAAGATCGAGTAGAAAGAGCCGAATCCTGTCCTCATGCATATCCGGTAACACACACAGCATAGCTATAAATGCAAACAGAATTCATTCTCAAGGTGGTGTTACACTAAGAAATGCACTACAGAGCCCTTAATGTTTTTGGTGCCACTGCAGGCTCTCTAAGCTGTAGCGTTCAGACTTCTTCCAGATGGGTGAAAGAGCCTGCTTGCTTCAACATTTTCAAACAAATAAAAGACAGAAGAGTATTCAAGATGGGGTTTTTTAGGTTCAGTGAAGATCATGATTTACCATAGAGGGTGATGTCACATCAAGTTCTTTAAGAAATGTGAGCAGGCAGCACTGCATTACAGCTTCATTTCAAAATATGGCAAATGGTTATGTAAAGCATTAAGTAAAGCAGTTAACAAAAAGGAAGATGAAAATAAACAGCCATTCATACATAGGGCACTGTGCCCAGGAACTCTGGGCACCTATGTAAGTAAAACTAAAAATATATTATGATTAATAAAAGAAAACAGCTATTAGATACATTCCAAAATGCTAGGCTGTAGAACAAGACACTTTGGCACAGCTTTACTGATTGGCAGCCCATGTTAAAGACCGACCCAAGACTGCAACAGAGTGAGCGCTGCTGTCAGGACAGAGCAAGGCTAACAGGAGCTCTCTGCAGATGTTTACACAGAACTTGCCCTCAAGACTATATTTAACAAGGACTATTGCACTTTTTTTCAGGAATATAACAATCTGAACTTTACAAAAACTTCACCACTTCTTTACATTATTAAAACAGGACAGAAGAGGGTGGATTTTGACACACTAACAACTGCTTCGTTTTGGAGATCAGCGTGCCAATGAGCAAATAAGGAAGAAATCTGGCTACAAATAGGAATTAGAAGGATTCCTCACAGTCCAAAATACACTTGTGAAGTACAGAAATATGTAGTTCAGAGCACTGAATTTTGTTTTTATTCTTGCTTTTCGCTTTGTGCTCATCAGCTATGCACAGGGAAGTGAGAGCACAGGCGCAGGGCTAAAACTCAAATTATGCCGATGAACAGGGCTCAGCCAGGGCCTGAGCAGAAGTTCAGGAAGTACCAGGCTTTATTATAATAAATTCCCTCTTGGCTTTAAAGGTACCAGCTCAGTCCTACAGTGCAGAACTACTGGCCTTAAAATAAAACATATTTGAGACCGGACTTAGGGTGCTGTGTCCAGTTCAGGGCTCCCCAGTACAAGAAAACATGGGACTGGAGGGAGTCCAGGAATGGGTCACATGGCAACCAAGTGACTGGAGCATCTTGCACATGAAGAGCACTGTGAGTGTTTAGGCTGGAAAAGAGCAGCTTCCAGGGGATAATATATAAAAATCTGAGGCAGGAGTAAACAAGACAGATCCACGCCCTTCTCAACAGTGCCCAGTGACAGGCCCAGAGGCAAAGGGAACACAAGAGAGAACAGGAAAGTCCCTTGAAAGATAGGAAAATCCTGGCTTATCGTAAGGATGACCAAACACTGAACAGACTGTGGAGTTTACAGCCTTGGAGATACTCCAAATTTTACAGAACATGGTTCTGAACAACCTGTTGTAGGTGATCCTGCCCTGTGCAGAGAAGCCTACCCACCTCAGCCATCCCATGATCCTATGGAACCAGCAGCAAACCAAGTGCAGGAGAGCACAGATCAACTACCACTAAAATAAACACAGTAAGGCTCTTTCTCAGACTGGCTGATACACTCGAAACAAGAAAGCTGCTTTTAATGATGACATCCTAAATTTTATGATGCTGAACTGAGCAGTTCTTTGCAAAAAACAATAAATTCAAAAGCCAATTTCCTCTCTTACACTGGAAAAAGATTTTACATTTAGTCTCTTACACGCTAGAAAGATTTCCAAATTTTTAAGCTCCAATTCTTCCCATTGCAAATTTCAGTGAAAATAAAATTGTAAAAGAAAAAAGTTTAAATGAAGTAATATTTTAAATAGAAAAAAATTGGCTAGTTTTTTTTCCTCTCTAATTCCTACTCATATTTAATAATACACAAAAGCAACACTGACATTGAACGGATTTAGGGTCCCTGTTAAGTATATTTGTTTGGGCTTAATAAGCATGGCTGAAGACTAATCTTAATAATTATTTGTTGCTTCCACTGGAGGCAGGTTTCCCTCACAAACGAAGTGACATCTTGGAGTTTCTGACTGAAACACAGAGGTGAGAGTAGCTGCTCTATCCACTGGATGAACAAGACAGCCTGAGCATGCAGCTGCCTCGTGCAGCCAGGCAGCAAGTGCCTCTGTCTCTCCTGTGGCAACAAAATAAAGTTGTCAAAATTATTTTAAAATAATGATAAGGTATCTAAACCAAATACTGTATAGAAAAATAAGGAATATATCAGCATTTAAAATGTATATGCTGCTGAACATTTTTACTGTCATTTCTTTAAGAAAAGCAGATCTAATTAGCTGTATCTCCAAAGTGTGTACCTAGCATTTTTATTATGTATTATAACATTTTGCTTAGAGTTGACATTTTTATTCTGACAAGGACTGTCTGGAGAGCTCTCAATAAATAATACATTCACAATTTTCAGTAAATAAGCACTGGACACAAATCGTTATCCTTACTTACAGTTGCCCCTCTCTAATAGTGCTTTTACAAGTAAGGTGACTATTCAGTCTAATGCAATATTCTCAGTGCTGGGAAGATACTTTCATTCATTACCCCAGTCACAAGCACTTAAACCACTTTTAGGCCCTGTTGCAAAACAGCAGGAATGGAAAAGCAAGTAAGACCAACTAAAACTAAAGCCCACCACCAAAGAAATCTGAGGCCATTCACCCTCCAGATCTTGGAAAATACAATGGCATACGAGATCAGCCACGTTCGAGCCCTACTTTTCCCTTGTATCCTTACATTTACATTAGCAATTTTAGGAAGGGAAGTATCCCAGTCTAGTCCCTACTATTAACCTGATGATTACAAAAGTTATTTCAATTGTCTTTTAAAAGCATGATCTGATCATAACCTTGTTTGTGTCACAGAACATCAGAAACCAATGGAGTTTGAATTTGTTTTTCTGTTGCCAAGATCATGCAACTGAAGCAACTCTCCATATTTTTACAGCTTTTTAGCCACCTATATTCTCTAACACAGAGCTCATTGTCAGTTGTACCTATTTGTACTGATCCTGACTTTTTTACTGCCCCTAGGAAAAAGCTGACTTTTAAAATGTGCTTTTGTAATGATGCGTTCACAATACTAATAACATAAAATTTACATAATTTACAATAAATAGTGTAAAGATTGCAGATGTTTAACCATGTCTTAAAAGGAGACAAAAGTATAGAGGAGCATAGTGCAGAAAATTATATAGGATGGGAGCATTGGGACAATTTATCACGCAATAAAAAATAAATTAAATTGTTTCTAACAATGGAGAACTTAAGAATTGAGGGGTACAGTGGGATTAAAGAAAAAGTAAAAATGAGATTATCCCTGAAGGTAAAACATTGGAAAACACATCTCTGGGGAGGAACTGACTGGAATGGTCAGATGATGGGAAAGAGAATATTTCAGCCGTCATCAGTATAATCTGTCCTGGTCTACAGCTTAAGTTTAGAGATAATGAGAACAGGTTCAAGGCACATTTGTTTCAACGAAAAGAATTTTACTCATCTCACATATTTTAGGTTGAATAAAGAAGTTTCTTCAACATAATATAAGAATCTCAAAATGGTGAAAAATACCGGCTCAAAAATAAAAAATTGACATGGCTAGAATGGATTTTCCAATCTTCAGAACTGAGTCCTGAATTTCAGACTCTTCCCCTATCAGGATCAACTCTGTTTGTGTCAGCAAAAGCAACAATCTTGTAGAGGTGCACAGGTACAAAGCTTCAAAAAGAGAACAACCTGCACTGGGAAACTGAACCTTCAGAAAAGTAGAAGCTCCATAAAATTCCATGGATCCTACACCTAGGGAACTGTCTGATAGTAACCAAAGTGTGTTTTTTCCTGACAGGCTCTCAAGTGGCTACCATCAGACTCACCAGTTTCTTGTTGATGATCCTGAATAAGGACTAAGAGGGGACATGAAAACCTCTTAGCAAAACAAATGGTCTAACTAATCTATCAAGTTATTCATGTAGATCTCATTTTCCATGATACCTATGTAAAAGTCTGTACTATTCTCCATTTGTGTGCCATGAATTAATTCCAGAACCAAGAAAAGTGAAGAGAAGCTTTCAAATGTAGCATGAAACATACCAAAAAGTGCTGAAAAATTCCAATATCCACACAGAACCTGGGAGTAATGATTAGATTCTCAAATGCTAGAACACTGGGTAAGACTGCAGTGTAGGCAGCCAGATAAATACAAAGATGATGTGGAAAGATGGCAATTTAAGCCAGTTTCCTAAATAAAAATTGTGAGATAGAATTCAATCACAAAATACTGCTCTGAAAGATTTAAAGTATATAAGAAAGTGAATAATCAAAAATGCCTAAATTCTCACTCAGAATGATAAATAAAAATACAAGACAAAATGTTAATGATCAGACACAGTATGGTTGCACAGACTGAGCCTCTCTTTGCAAAAAAAAAATATTTAAATGTGTGTTGGATTCTAAATTTCATTAAAAGAAAATACATTAATGGAATGAATTTCTAAAAGAAAAATCAAATACAACAGAGAGAAGGAAAATGGGTTGCATCTTCTTTTAGTTACCAGGAAAATAACCCTAGAAAACACTTTCTTTGTGGTAATGTTCCAAAAAAAGGTCCAAAATTACTTTAACTTAACGCATTAAGACATAGGAATTCACTGTAGACTTCAACAAATGAATCCTTAGAAATTTTATGATCTATAAAACTTCCATAAATAGAATAATATTTTTTTCTAAAACAGCAGTATATATTGCAATGAAAAAGAGTGTCCAAAATGATTTTACGAAGATAACTGGAATTAAAATTAAAAAAATTAAAAAAAAAAAAAAGAAACAACCAAAAAGAGAAATAATAAGTTGCATTTAATTACATGGTAAGGAGGTAAATAATAGATGAAAACAGCAATTTAGGAAAATGTGTTTCATATCTCTCCTTTAACTTGGTCTGAGTCATCTGTTTATTTTCTGGACATTTGAGCTTTTGTGTTTCTATTTTGGAAGCAAGTTTAGAGATTAGAAGAAAAATTATCTTCTTAGATGTCACAATATACAGCTTCCTACAAAAAGCAAATAAAAGATAAGTATTAAATTAACTATATGTATAACTGATTCTGAATTTTCTTAGCAAAAGTGATTTCTAAGAAGAAAAGGGAAACACAATGAGGATGGTACCGAGCAGATATGGTAGGGTTTTTCAAAGGTGATAAAAGGATTTTGAAATGGGCTTTTTCATATCCAAAGAGAAATGCCAGTGACCATTTGCAAATTTCACAGATATCACAAAGAATAGCACAGCAGTAATAAGTCGTTTTTATTGATTACTTTGGATAATCCTAATACCAAAACCCAGCAACATTTCTGAAGCCTTGAAATAGGACAAAATATCTGGATCCATTAAAAAAAAAAAGAACAAGGGTCTATAAATACCAAGTGTATGAGGACAGCCAGGGATCATGCCTTCATCAGTGGAAAGTGTGGGTACCCAACACACCACAAGACAGATAACTTGAAATAAATCTCTGCAAAAAATCTGAAAAACATTTAAAAATATTCACTGACCACAAATGGTCAGCAGTTCACTTCTAGGACTCATCCACCAAAGAGAGCTCCTGACATGTAACAGCCTCAAAGGTTATGCTTAAAACTATACTAAAAAACAAGTATACATGTCTGAAATCTCTCTGTTCTCAGCTGTGGCAGGCTTAAAACAAAGAATACAAAATGGAAACTCTCCATTCATTTAATACAATATAATACACACAGATTCTTAAAAAAGAACCCAAAACAACCACAGTAAAAAAAACTCAAACAAAACCTAAAAAAGAAAAAATTGCAACCAAAATGGTTTGCTAATGTCCACTTCTAAAACACAGTATGTGAAAGTTTAAGTTTCTTTACTTCCCAATGAAATTAGCAGGAAATTTGTGGATTTGTGTGTGCAATATTTCAGTAGACTCTCCTTACTGGAATGATAGAAAATTTTATAGGGGAAGTGTTCATCTATTTTAAGTCAAAATAAGAGAAAGTGTTCAATTATTATTAACACAGGAGTCTGTAGAAAACAATAACAAAACACAAAAACAGAAAAACCATCACTGCTGAGTAATGTAGTAAAATTTTCCCTGCTGCATATAGAATTAATAACACGTATGAACCCTTAATTTTTAATTTAGATATCCACCCATATATCCACCCATAGAGAGAGAGCACAAACAGGTGCACATGACAGAGAATAGATGGAAATTTATGAATATACTACCCTTTATATAGATGTTCATTTTTCCGCCATGCATACATAGAAATCTTTGATCTCTGAATGTTCAACTATGGTCTTCAAGGAGGAAACAAGAATGGGAAGCACTTTGTAAAAAGCTTGTGCTAGAATTGTGAACCGAGCTTGGTTGAAAAATGATACTGTATACATTGCTCAGAATCAAGGTCAAAAGTGAATTAGGAATCCAGGCCCTGAGTAATGAGGGCTTAGCACTCAGCAGAAATGACATGCCCAGTTTCCAGCTCAGAAGTGCCAGCTGACCTGCCAACCTAGCATTCCAGATCTGAAAGGGGGAAATCTGCTCTCCTCGCTACAGACAAGATGTGTAGTACTAATTATTGCTCCTAGAGGCTTATGATGAAGTACAGTAGGATAGTTGTCTGGAAGCCAATTCTCAGCATAGAATTCAGGCAGCCCAGGCTGTAAATCTCTCTCACAAAAGTAACATAAGCAATATTCAGAAAGAAAAGTCTTTTACTTAAAGGGGATAGATAAGGAAAGAAGCAGTTGGACCATACTGTCTAACATAAACTCTTCATTTTGAGCTGAGAAGAGATTTAATACTTGATTTTACTGGAGGATAGTTCCAAAGAAAAAAAGCCAGTAAAACAATCCTTTGGCTCATAGAATAACTAAGCTGAATATACTGAAGTCATCCAAGAGGCCCTAGAGTCTAATGTTGTTGATTAAATTAGGCACCTGTTCATTTCTGACCTCTTCTGTCTTATGAGAACACATGTCAGCAAAGTCTTTACATACTCAAATTAACTCTAAATATTTGTAGCATTCTTTTCTTTTTCAATTACAATTTTCTCATCAGTTTTCTCATTTCGAAATCATTACAAATTAAGACACAGGAGTGTTGTAATGTACAAAAAATGCAAATGCTGGACCATGAAGTCAATAAAAAAAAATGTTGTTTATCTTGTAATGTTGGTAATCTTTGTTCAGACTACAAATAAAGCTAAAAACATACCTAAGGTATATTCCTGTGTGAGGCACCCGTGTTCCCACACCATACACAAGACATGACACTGGCTGAAGCACTATTATTAAAGAGAGATTAAAACAGCTGTACATTATGCTGAAGCACTCACTCTTCCCTTTACAAACAGACGGTCCTGGATTACAAGCGGCACTTGACCATTTAAATCACTACAACAACCAGATTTAACCAGCTGGGCCATATTCTCTTAGGCAATGCCTGTTGACCTCCTCAGCCACAGCTGCTCAGATGAAATTCTCATTAGACAACTTATTTTCAGGAGCCAAAGGACTCTGATTAAATATATCTGTTTAGACACGATAAAGTCTTCCAGTGTATATTTCTTTCCCAACGTTATGAGGTACAACAGAGACCACAAGTAGTATATACAAGCATGACACCTAATATCTGGGTAAATAGCACAAAGTATTTAAGTATTTGACTCCAACAGACTGTATTTCTCAAATTCAGATGCTATAGATTGACCAGAAAGTTACTATGTAACAATATTAAAAGAGACTTTTTGCTGGGCTGGCATGGGGGTTAGATCTGATGACTGGAATTTTTGCATTCTTTACTCCACTTTTAACTCTACAATTAACTTGACATATGACTGTGTGTTAGCCCAAATCCCACAGCTACATCAATGGTCATGGAGGTCATCCCTATAAAAGAGGCTAACATGAACTGTTGCATTCTTTTAAAGGAAACATGCAAGGCTTAAAGCCCCACACCATGGTATACAGTAGAAACACAGGTCTTTTCCCCACTTCATTCATTATACCAATTATATTATTCTCTCTATTTCTTAAAAAATCAGCAGGTATTTTTCAATTTGGGTAAGCAATTTTGTGGCAGGACAGGACTTAGTACACAAAGAGCTCCTCAATTGCACTGGTTGCATACCATTTTAAGAAAAGAACTGCAGAGAAATATATTTTAAAGGATAGATTTTAAAGAGCATCATGTATAGTATGTGTGTGATCAGGCTTTTAATCAGGTTGTTTAAAAGACATTTTACAATGGCAATACAATTTCATAATCTCAGACCTCATTTCTCCAACTGACTGAACACGGTTAAAACAGTCTTAAAATAGTAATTATTTTTAAAACATTTTATTTTAATCAAACAAGCATGGAGAGTTTACTCTTTTTTTAATTCAGAGAAACCTCTGAATACTGAAATAAGTATTCAAATTTCTTCTAAGAATTTTAATATTCCTGGTCTACACAGAAGTTTAGAAAGATTGAAATTCCTAAGTGTAACATCCTGAAGAATTTCCAATCTTTCTATTAATAATTTTTTTTATGTTAGTTTATATGGTATCAGCCAGATATCCATTGATTATTTTCTGTTAAACTTAAGTAACTTTTTTTCCTACAGAACATGCCAGATGAATTGAAAAGAACTTAACACAGAACCATAAAATCATCCCAGAACAGCCTGGGTTGGAAGACACCTTAAAGATCATCTTATTCCCACCCCACTGCTGTAGGAAGAGACACTTTTCATCACACCAGGTTGCTCAGAGCTCCATCCAACCTGACCTTAAACACTTCCAGGGAGGGGTGTCCACAACTTCTCTGGGCAACCTGTGCCAGAGCTTCTCCACCCTCACAGCAAAGAATTGTCCCTAATATCTAATCTAAACCTAACCTAGACACGAAGATACAGTCAAATACCTTTGAACTTACAGGCAGACTTTAGAATAGCTTTCCAGTATAATGTGATCCATAAAAGGCAAGATAATTTTATAGATCAAAAATGACCTTTATTTCACAGCTGAGGAGAACACATAGCGTGGAAGGCTCTGACTCAGAGAGAGGGATCTCTCTGCTCTGCACTCTTAAAACAACCAGTGTATACTAACACAGGGGAAGTGCAGAAAATTCTTGAGAATCCGTACAAGAATAAGCTATGAAATGCTTGAATCCC
Source organism: Struthidea cinerea (assembly GCA_013397865.1). Taxonomy (NCBI): domain Eukaryota; kingdom Metazoa; phylum Chordata; class Aves; order Passeriformes; family Corcoracidae; genus Struthidea; species Struthidea cinerea. Next base: position 1,319,845 of record VZTI01002164.1, on the reverse strand, counting down.
TACAGATAGATACTGTGTTTAAACTTTTTGATGCACATTTTTATTAGCACACCATCCAGGACACTCCTGGAAAAGCCTTAGCTGTGGTGTCAATATAATCAACAGCAACTTGTGCACTCCCGCAGCAAAGTACGAGCCAAGACCTTTGATTAGCATGGGGTGTCGAACGACTGCTACTGACTGCAGAAAACAACTTTGCCAAAGTAATATTTAAAATAGTTTTCCTAGCCTAACCACCAAATCTAAGAAAGCAATTTTTAAAAGAGTGATCTTTACAGCTGAAAACAGACAGATGGTAGTAAAGAATCTGGGACATTCTCTCTTTAGAGATGTTTCACCAGCTTCAGAAAGGACACCTATAGAACACACTGGCATTTAACTATCATGCCAAGAAATTTGGAAGCCTACTTCCATCACTACATGATTTTATCCCATATTTTAAAATATTATTGTATCAGCTTCAATTTTAATTGAAATCTGCATTGCTGCATGGAAGCAAAGGAGCTTACAGTGCACTGTTTAAAGTGCACTGCGACCATGCCATGAAATTGAGGATTCAAAATAATTCTGAACTCATTCATATTTCAAAGAAAAAACAAATCACAAAGTTCTACTACCTTGTGGGTCTGCTACGTTATAAATATTCTTCCTGGGTTATTTTTAATGCCACAAAACAGAACTGGTAAAATATCTAAGAGAATCTACACAGATGCCTCCACACCTGTTTTTCTATTTCAGAGCCTCCTGCTCTCACAACTTCCCTGATTCAAACACATGTATGAGCTCACAGAGTAGAAGGCATTGTTGCAGAACCAAGTGAGACTTCATTCTACTTAGCGTGGGGAGAAATTTTCATGGTGAGCCCTGACTGCGTGCGCACATACACTGATAAACTCACTCTCCAATTCTGTTTGTTTCCTACCATGGCCTAAATCTTAGCAAAATCAATGAAAATAACTGAATAAGGACTGGCCACATAAACTGCCTCAGCACTCAAAGATTTGTCCTCATTTTTATCTCTGTTTTAATACTTGTAACAATATCTGAGGAGGCTGTTTAAAAAAAAAAAAAAAAAAGACATTTCTTCCTCTGTAATTCTAGCTATATAGGTCAGAACTATGTACTTTTACACTTAAAACTGTTTCCCATTCTCCTAGATACAGATGCTGGGTCGTTAAAGATGAGAATTTCTAAGGCAAAACAAACCAGCTCATGTTTTATCCATTCTTATTGTTAAAAATAAACATTTATCTTTTAAAAGAAAAAGAACAAATACAACTGAAGAATAGCCCTCACAACTCTACAGCCAGTTAAGAATTCCTCATAACCTTTCGAGTTCAGTTTTCACCAAATCCAACATTCTTGCTTTGACTCACAACCAAGACAATTTTAAAAGTTTTTGAAAAGTGGCATATTTGTCTAAAATCCCTAATGGATCTCAAACTATCATTGCCATGGAAGCCTGTGAGTAACTTTATCCTAGCCTTTGCCAATTATGCAGTTTTATGGCTCTTGGTACCCAACACAACCTTTACGCCATAAAAATTACAGGATTGAGGGGTGGGAAAACTGTATCACTCTTATCCAATGCATACCTTCTTGCTCAGTCCTGGTCATTTCTTCTAGTTTCTTCTGCTTCAGTGTGTCCACCACATCTGCTAGGCTTCCTTTGCGGCGCTCCGGCGTTCCAAAACTAACACTGGTCATTAGCTCACTGCGGTCACGACCTCCTTCGTCGGGCTTGTTTGGTGAGGTAGAGGTATTTCGGAAGGAATATAGGGAACATAACTTATTACTCTCTGACTCCTGCAAAGAAACAAAACAATGTCAAAACATGAGCAGAAGGGTCTCAGTCAGGTAAAAGCTGAAAGCATTATTTCTTAGTCTGTAATATTAACAAGCCTACATGTATCCTTCAATTTCTAAAATGAGCATCGTGATTTGAATTTCTTCATGTCAGTGTTTTACATGGGCACTTTTGTCCTTAAGTCCGGTTCTCTCCATGTTTCTAACATTCATACTTAGTGCCTGAGATAATCTTCATCAAGGATTTCCCTTGTCAGGAACAAGCCACTTCAACACTTTTTAACAATTAATGTGTTAAGCTTTTAAAGTTCTCTTCAGTTCCTTAACTAAGGACAATTCATGTAGCACTAAGGAAGAAAGGACAAATTATTCCTGGATAAATCCTCAGCTAATGGAAAACAGCATGACTTTAAAACCAGAGAAAGAGTTAGGCCAACAATGACTGAGGAGCAAGGAATCTACTTCACAGTTAAATAAGGCTTATGGTACGTGTCTATCTATGCTCTTTATCCAGTCCATCCATACTGCCCTTTAAATTAAATTTAAATTTTTCTTAAAGAATGGAGGCTACAATGCCTCTAATAAAGAAAAGGAAATGTTATTTTCAGGCCAACATAGGCAAGAATGAGCAAGGAAATGGGGTTATGGCAGAACAAGTCATGTGCCAACACATAGGTGTGAAGACATGTATCAGAGGTGTTATAGAGTCAAAAACATAGAAGTAAAAAAGGGTTTACCTCCTTTGTCGATAGATAGTGCTTATTTGAGCAAATTTTTTTTTTAAAAAAGCATCAAAAAGCAATGAGTAATGACAATTCTCCTCAATTTTGTGATATCACTCAACAGTGGAGCCTTTCCTCAACTTCTCTGGCTCAGCCCTGTCATTCTCCCTGTTGCAACATTCACTGCATCTCTGCTTTCACAATCTCAGCTAAAAAGAGAAGTTGTTCTTGGATTTTTCCTCAAAAACTCAGCCACAAGAATTTCTCACACACTTTCATTTCCAAAATTACTCTTTTTTTTTAATTTTTAATAATGCCAGGCTAGGACTGCTAAACATTTGGGGTAAAAAACTACTGATTTTTTTTTTTTTGTTTCTTTATGCTATGCCTAGAAATGTTAGTGTGTATTTTAGATTCCATGAAACATATTCAGTTTAAAATTAAAGAGCAATAATAGTGGCAATACATTTAAAAATTAAGAGATTAATTAATAGTCTTGTCAAAAACTTCTCTCGCAATGCATAGTGTTCCCCATAACAATAGTATTCCCGCTACTTTACAAGCTCAAAATACCCATTTTCAGAGCACTGAAGAAACTTGTGTTATGAAGAAAGGCTAGGAACCATTAGCCATCAGCAACAACACTAGGCAAAAATCTTTGCTTCAGTCTGGGAGCGATTAAGAAGCAGCTGTGCAATGTAGCAGGAGCAGCAACACCAACAATGGGCAAGCCGGGTGACTCAGGGCTGGGGACGGGGCAGGAGGAGGTGGTGACACATGATCAGCACAGCACTGCTACAGTCACTGGAGAAGGAGGCAGCACTTGCTGGGGATGTTGCAAATGTATTTGTTCACTAAGACAGGAAATTAGAAGACACTATCTCATCCCAGCGCCAGCAGACCCTCATCAACACAGTAGGAGTGACAGAGGCTTTGCAGGCACAAACAGAAAGAGAGGTGACTTGGAATAAAAGTTTTACCTTTGCTTTTTCAGCAAACAAATGTTAACAAATTTTTCATTCCATCCATTTGTTTTCATTGAAGAATCAAACATCACAGAGAACAATGTCTTAGACCAGGTATAGGGATGAACTTATTTAGCTGCCTTTAAAATGGAAAGCTTTCATGTATTTCATTGTTTCTGAAAAATACTTTGTATTTCTCTTAAAACTGGGTCTTACAATTGAGATGTAAAGAGCATCTTCTAATATTTTTCAAATGTAAAGCCTGAATTTCTATAATCCCTTTCCTCAATGAAGAATTAATACTACATACTTTGGCACTTTCACCTTTGAGAACAAGAGTATAAGAGCAATTTAGTAATTTTAAAGGAGTTTTTTCTCCAGAAAGCAACATCCTCTTACAGGACATGAAGCACATCCATCAGGCTCAATGCAGGGGGTTTCATGCTCTCAGCAAGGAACACTAAATCTATTGTTTAGGCCGGAAACAAGAAGATAAGGCAAATCTGTGGAGCAAGTAGGAATAACGGAATGTTCTTCCTCCTGATAACCTCCCCTGTTCGTCGTCTGGATGCGTGCATGGTCCAGCACAATGCTCCCTTGCTGTAATGGAAGACTCCCCTAGTCCTGCCTCCTTCAGGCAGCATGCTCACCCTTCTTTTTCTTGCCCAAAAGACTGCAATAGCCACACCGGAGACAAGTTTAAACTCCACACAAATGACGCAGAATTACAGAATGGAGAATGACTGCCTTTGCAGGTTTGTCAAATTAATAAACTCTTTTATATTGCCAGTTCTGTGGACAATTAAAATGTAGAACAAAAATTTTTTGAAAAGGCACTTTCAATATTTCTGGTTTTGTTAAGGCCTACAGGAGGTAGAGCAGGTTTTATTGACCTCACATTAATGGCTAACTAGACAGACCAAAACACAAGGGAGCAAGAGGAGTATTCCTGTTATTTTTTTCTCTAGAATGTTGATTCAACTTTATTTGAAGAGAAGCTGCTACTGCAGCATTCAACTTGTTGAAAATGAAATAAATGCTGCATCAAATTTATGAAGGATTTTAATTTTCATGGTGGACCTTATAAACTTTTGCAGACCACTTGTTGTGGCACGGCAGGTTTGTCCCAACACCTCACCCACGGCAAGACCAAAAGTGCAACTAACACATACATCAGATGCAGACCTGGCCATCAAAAATTAATTTGCATTGACATGCACGAGCAGCACACAGAGACCCTCCTAATACATTCTTGTGGCCCAGGTATCCTCTGAAAATAATCTAGTGGATCGTGTGTGTTGCCTGAAACGAGGGATACCACCCCTGCAAGTTGTTTGTTAGTCCTCTTGCCCTAATGCATAAAGCACTCTCCCTAAAAAGTCTGGAGCTCAGACGGAAAAGGACCACCACTAAATTAGTACAAGCCTGTGAATTCGTGGTTAGGAAAGGAGAACCTGGTCCTTTTGAATATGGAACAATTCAATAAAGACACATCTCTTATCCTTAATAAGTTTTTGAAGCCACCTTTTACAGAATGAGAAATTCCCACTTTGTTTGACCTGAAGACAGAAAAGAAAGGATGCTATTAAGGGGTTTTTTTCATGTATTTTCCAAGACCATGGAAGAGGAAATAAAGACAAGTGCCTAGCCAAGATCAACTCAAATGTTTTCATTTCGCAAAGTCCAAATGAGAAATCCATCAGCACTGATGAAAATTCTCCATGAAAGTCAAATTTCTCAGCATCACTGATAAAAAAAAGAAAATTAATAATAGAGTATGACTGACATGAATATCCACTTAATGTATGTGGACACAATCTGGTCCCCAAATTCATCCAGTTGCTCCATAATACACTAGACAAATGACACATCCCTGAATTCTCAGGTTTAAAATTCATGTATTTCTGTAAAAATGGTACTTTAAGTCTTAACTTGAAATAATATCTTCAACGCATGACATTTCCCTTTGAAAGGCACATTTTTCAAGGTGTGCTATTCTTACCGATTTCAGTGATTTCCAGGTAAGGAGGGGGAAAATACAGAAAATATAATCAGATAAATAGCAAACATTTAGTCTATGGATAAAAGATTTAACATAGGGCATGCTTCTTCAGGATCCCGCTCTGTCTTTGCTGGATTTATAAAACTATCCTCCCACTTACACACTAATACTGGATAAACATAGAACTGTTTATGTCTGCACCAGAATGCTCAAGGGATTGCACAGGGATATCTGTCCACCACAGTGGAGGCACTTCCAGATTGGCCTCTAACATTTGGCAAACCATAAAATTTGAAGACACCATATTAAGCAAAAAGAGAACAAATCTGGATGTTTAAACAACATGTACAATGATTTTGTATCTTAATTTTTCCTCTTTGCCTGTGTCAGAAAAAAATGCTTTAAGTTGTAAAGGTATTTATTTGCAGAGATGACTAAGCCAGAAAATCTTACTGCTCAACACCTGAAGAGAGAAACTCAGTCTAGAACCACTACTTAAGCTGCTTACTTTTCAGCAGGGGCAAAATTGAGTCTATTTTTGAAATGTTGGGGTTTCATATCAAGGTAAATAAATGGCATTTTTCCTGTCTACATTTTCTTGCCAGCCCATTAGCACAGACCAAGTTTTATTACTGATCATGCAATCCACCGTGGTTAGTGTTTTGACTAAATGCTATTATTATAACAGCTTAAATACCTATATATAGGCACTGAAATTTAAGGATTAAGTTCCAAAGTGAACAAAACAGAGAAAAATAAATAAATGCACAAAAGACAGAAAACTAGAAATTAGTGAGGCATGGACAATAAAATACTATGGTTGACTCATTCAGGGGTAGATGGCCCATGCATGAAATCATACTTTTACTAAAACCCCCACCTTACTCATATGTAATTGGAAAACAACATGAAGAGTCCCAGCACAATATGGGAAAAGCTTTCCTAAGTCTATCCTTGGCCTTTTTCATGTTGGAGGGACAGTATACTTGAACCAACCTCAAATTTTGTTGAAATATACGTGGTCCAACAACAGTTTCCTTAGTCTTATCAGCTTTCCAGGCTGCCTGGTGTAAACAAGTGACCTGTTGGCCACTTCTTTTAGAGTTGTTGTGAATGGCTCAGGTACAGCTTTGGTAATGGCGGGAACAATTCTGATAATTACAAACAGCTTGGTAAAAATAAAGACGGGGACTCTGTGACTGCACACATGGTATTTTCTTCACACACAATTCCTCCAAAACTGTTACACTAAGATAATATGTAAAGATAGTTCATTAGGCCTCTTACTCTGAGAAATTTTTTTTTTAGCAAGTACATTCACTAAATTTCACAAGTTACATCCTTCAAAAAGATAGCTGATGGTTTCTGTACAAAGAAAGGAAAATCCTTATAGTTTCTTAAACGTTTCTGCTGAAAAGGGACCGAGCAAATAACAATAATTTTCTTGTTAGTGTAAAAAGAATATTTTCTTGTACATTTAGATTCTAACAGTTTAAGTAGTTCATTTTCCAGCAGTGCTCCCACTGGTTTTAACAGGATAAATGAGGGAGTACTGCTGGAAGTGATGAAAATCAAGGTGTTGATAGTTGACCCAGTATTTCTTATATTGGGAAGCTAATATTTATAGCAATACCTGCAAGCTGAATCACGAGCCAACTTGGTCACCTTTCATGAAGTCTTTTCACTTCCAAAATAGAGCAAACAGACTCAAAATTATGGTTCTGTTGGTGAAAGATTACAGGCTAAAATGAAAATTCAATATTCCTGCTCTGTCCTCCAAATGGCCAAAGTACAAAATATGGGGGGCTCTATTTGAGGGTTGAGATGAAACATCTTGGTTTGGAGACACCACAGTGACGAGTGGAGATCTGCCTTGGGACGGATCTCTCTTTGGTGTCCTCATAAGGGTTAAGGACAGACCAACAGCCTGGTGAACTGGATTCTCTGCTCAGCAGTCTTAAATGGGGGGAAGTGCACAGGGCTGCGGATTTTAATGGCACTATTTATGTTTCACGTAGGGAAGATGGATCCTCTGGAGCTCTCTGAAGGTGAGAAAAGAGGAGACCTTGGGAAATGAAACTGAGGGCTGTACAAAATCGGGGTCACAGTGTTAGTTAGCAATTTAATAATAACTATGATCAACTTTGATTGAAAGTTGACGACTGCAATCCCACTTAATAGCCAGAGAGAAAACTGTTTCTGTAAGAGTTCAACTGAAATCACAGCATGAATGGCCAAGAAGTAGAAAGCAAATATTACTAACATAAAATGTGTTAGCTGAATTGCTTATTTCCATGTGGATGAGGCTTTTCTGTTATAAAGGGATATTTATCTGTCTCTGCATTGAATGGGACACATGTAAACACCCCAGGAAAGTTGGATATCCAGAGTGGTTTTGATTCCAAGTACTAGAGGCATGCTGGCACTTGGAACTAGTCTGGAGTTAACATATAATGAAAGCAAATGTTTACAAAATCATTTCCAATCACTACATTAAATATGGTTTCCCATTTTGAGGAATTTAATTAAATAGAATTAAAATAAATTAAAAATCTAAGTGATCATTTCCAATTCTCATCTGATTAAGAAAAAAACACAAAAGTTTTATTAAGAAAGATTTATTTAAATCCAAGGCTTGAGAATGACTGCTATGAGCTATTGAGAGAACATCATTTGTTAAGTCTCAGCAAATTATGCTAGTGGGAGGGCAAATGGCAAGTAGTGGAATAAAGCCTCAAGTCTCTAACTCAGCATTTACTCTGACAAAACTTATACTGATTTCACTGCCAAAGTATGGGCTGAATACAATCTGTAAAGGGCTTGTATTTCATCTTTTATACACATTTAAAAACTTCAAGAAGGAACAACATGACAGTAAGGTCTAAGCCAAGAAATAATGGGCTAAATTAAGAATTTAAAAAAAAAAAAAGAAAATCATTTATATCGAAGGTTTAAAAACGAGATGTCATAATAATCAGTCACATATAATCCAAGTATGGTCTTATGAAGAGGCCACTGCAAACCCAACTGTCTGTTTGGAAGGAATAGGCAGGGGCTTTTTGTCTCATGTAAAATATGACCACTTAATTGCAGCAATCCCTTCCTATTCAGGTGTTAGAGCAAATCAGGTAAACCAGCTTTGGGTACAGAGATTTCAGAAAATTACAATTTCTAGGCTTTGTGATTTAAACTCTTCTCTTTACAGAGGAGCAGAGATTTGAAACATGTCGACAGGCACTTTGCTCCATTCCACAATGGAAAATCACCTCAAAGTTTTTAAATACAATGACAAATCCCTTCTGTTTGGCAATCAATTCACCCACGAAAGATATGCATAAACTCGTGTGCTTTTGTAAGAGTTAGATGCTAAGGATTTCCTTAATTATCCAAATACCATATGTCCTAACTCCCAGTGTTTAGGTTTGGTAACAAATCACAACAATATTGAGACTTTATGCCCCAGACTTTGGTTAAATGCTCATATTAAGGAAAAATAATGGACAGCCATTTACAAAATGAGTATTTAGACTTACATTTTCATCTAAACTGAAATGGAAGAAGCATTGTGATCAGTCCCAGCTGATCAGCACTGTTTACCTCTTGGGTAAATAAAGACACATATTTTGTGATGCATGCTTGTCAGAAGCTGCCAAATAAAACAAGGGTTGTGTGGCTTGGATATTCCAGACCACTCTGTATATATCCAACTTCCCCCTATTAGGTCATCTTAATTGTCCAACTTATGTCTATTGTAAATATAAAAATAAAATTTGTCTTTATGTTTTTAGCAATATCAAATGCACATGAAAATCCTCCTCTGTATATAGTTCCATGACACGTATTACATGCTTTATGTTCCCCTTTTAGCATTTGCAGAGGAATGCATGCAGGAAACCAGCCTGCTGCATAGAGTACTTGTATTTCTTTAAGGTAAACACTGATGAAACATTTGGAAGATTGAAATAAAAACAAGACATTTATGAGACATAAAGGTATCACATAAAATTGCTGTGAATTACAATAACATTGGCTGAATCCCAGAACAGATAATCCTTATAAACATGCAGGAATGTTGTAAACTGTATATGAATGTCAGTGATACAGTGCATTAGGAGATTCGTATTATGCTTGGTGCTGTGTTAGTCTCAGTCCCTGGATTTTTCATGGCCTCAAAGATTAAAATAAATATATGTAGTATCTCTCCTTCCTCCATGAAGATATTTTATGTACACAGTTTTATTATGCTGAACAAAGATACCAAAGTCTGTTTTTTCTTGAGCTGTCAAAGTACAAAAGAAATGCAAAAAGTCCTTGCACAGATGTAGTAAAGTGCTGGATTTTATCTTTTGGCAGGTGCTCAATATGCAGCCCACATAATCACATGTTAATGACTGGAGTGTGTTAATCAGCATGCATACCTGATTCCTTCTTGCCCAAGGAAAAAAAAAAAAATTAACAATTTAGAACATGTTAATGCTTCTGCTTTTGAAAAAATTCATGTCGATATACAGAAGTGAAGTTAAAAGTTTTCAAATATTGCTGCATAAAAATAGGAAATGTTAAAATAGGAGAAAGGAATAAAATTGTTACAGATTTAGATGAACATAAACCACAAGTCTTTTGCAAAGAACTCAGGTGATGATTAATTCTGTTTAAACACAGTTCACCCTAGAATATAGGGAAAGGTTTAAATCAGAGCATGTATTTCGAAAAGAAAAATTATACAATGTCAAAAGGAAAATAAAACAAATATAACAAGCATGCCAACAGGAACAATTATTTAATTCTTCTTCAAATAAAGTTCAATTTTGTATTTCACCACCTCCATTAAGCACATTATCCTGCACATTTCCAGGGAATTGTTTTATTGTTTTTAATATGAAATGTTAACATCTTTTTATGCTAAAGCTAGTAAAACTAAGTCCTTGATATTTCAAACCTTTAGACATGTGCTTAGCATTATAGTTGCTGGTAGTCCTAATAAAGTCAAGTTAAGCACATACCTGAATGCCTTCTGAATCAAAACAACATGCTTGAAAAAAAATTAATTCTATCTTTTCTGCAATATATTTCTCATAGCAATTTGTTTTTATGGAAATATAAAATACCACATCCTCAGCTTTTTCACACCCTTTAATTTCAGCCAAAACTTCGTACCCATGCAATTATATATGTAGGTATTTACCTCTTTAGTTAGATAAAAATTCTAATGCACTACCTGACATGCAGAAATAATATCACAAGCAGAGTGGATTTGCTTTCCATCATCACAAAACTCAGATTTGTACATGTAAATAACAGCTGCATGAGCAATTTAGCAGAGACAGAATTGCCAGAGTTTAGGGCATTTATGTTTGATGCATTTTATACGTTCATATTCAGTCCGTAAAGGAACCAAAAATAAAATCTCAAAACATGCAATTGTATCTATAACTTTCAAGAATTTGAAGCCATGAATTTATATAACAACAAACTCACAGTGTTTAGCATGTGTAAATGTTTTTCAATGGTCTACCCTGAACACCTGAGTTTATTTTCCTTAAAGGGAAGAACCTTCAACATGAGAAGTTAATAACAAGGAGCAGGAGGTGGGGGGGAGCAACAGGATTGTGCCTGTTTTATGTAGAGACAGAAGCACCGAAACATTAAGACCTTTAGGATACCACCTATTTCTGTCTTTCTGATGCCAGTAGCTTTGCTAAAGATTTTTAAAGTTAAATTTGATACTTGATGTTTCAAAATTATTTTAAAAGGAACAAATATATGTGGTATGAAGAGATCTTCAATTTTTCTGCTGCATATATAAATCTGCTCTCAGTACTGCTGAGATGTACACACAGCCACAGTGGAAAGGTAGGAAGCCTTTCACTCCTTTGGCAAGAAGTCAATAAAAGATAGAGTCTTGACGTAATTATGACATATATGTCAATGCTGCCATTTGAGATAAAATCCAACAAGATACAATTAGTTTCTAAATCCAAGGGGTCTCTGAATGATGTTACAAAACATATAGGGAAACTCAGCATATATTTGGAGAGAATTAATTTTATTTGTGTATGTATCTATGTTTGGTTTCCCTCGGTCACAGGGAAATAACACCCACCCTTTAGACTGGATTTGTTGCAGGGGTTGCCTGTGAGAGTCACTCACATCCAAATAACAGCAGAGCAAAAAAGATGTGCCTGCCCTCATTCAGTGCATGCACACACTGTCTCACTAATGAACATGCTGCTGACTAACTGCCCTGGGGTTGTGGGCAGGGGGGAACAGCCATGGGAAAAGGAGATTCCAGTGACCGTCTCAATGACACATCACCACCTACAGTGATTGCCACAGTCCCTTGCATGTTCCTCAAAAAGCCCTGTTTGTTACGGGACTGCTACATCGGGATTGGGGATGGGAAGAGAACTTACCTCTCTGTGGGTTATTTACTTTTGGGAACAGATGAGAAATTGTACATTTTGGAGAAAGTGTCCAGATTTCTTTAGATTAAAGCTGCTAAAATTTATTATTCACAAGTCCCAAGTCCAGCCTTACTAGTATGGGAATACACCACCCCATTCCTCAAAGAAGGCAAAGTCACTTTTCCATCTAAATCTGCATTTTCTTGTTGGCCCTGCTTTCTCCTGATACTTTCAGAGCAAAAATAAAAGATCTTTATAATTTATCCCACAGGCTGTGCAGAACTCTATATGAAGATGGGAGCCATTCCTGGTTCCCCAGTGAACAACCACATTAATATTTTCCATTTCTTTACATACTGGCCAATAAATGTATTATTGGGATACAACAATTCAATTACTATTAAATTTGGCAAAATTAAGTGGTTTTGGCCTTTCCCGCTCGTCCTCTCTGTTGCCTTAACAGAGACAACAGATTAGATTTAGATTTTTGGATGCAATCTAAAAATTTGACTTTTTTTCTTGCCTGCTTCTGGCTGTCCATTGGAGAAGGCACAACACTTTCACCATTATCTTAGTACCACTTTGCCCTCTTCCCTACAGTTTACCACCACAAATAGATATTGCCTTAGCCTAAAATAGATTTTATTTTCTAGTAGGGCTACAGTCAGTGATAAATACCCATACATACAGGTATTTTTATACTAAGTTACAGTTAGAAACATAAGTATAATCTTTTCAGCTCCGCAATATGAGTTTACAGAAATCTTTGGGTTGCTTTATCTTCTCCCCACCGTAACATCAAACTGGCTCGTGAAATGATACTGGCAGCATAAGTCATTACAGGTCTGACGTTACAGTTGTTACACATTGCTGAATCTGTCAAATGAAAAGGGAGCACAAAGGGAATTTCCAAATGCAGCTGCTATTTCCCATTTGTTAAATCCTTTTATTACACCATATAAGTACACAGCTGGGAAATACTACAGAGTGGGAGTTAAAACAAAATATTTTGGCTTCCAGACATTCAGAATACACAAAGGACTCAGTGGAAAGTAATGCCTGATATCAAAAGGGAGTGAAAGTTTGAAAACATTTCTTGCCAGTGTGGTTTTTTTTCTGATAATGCACAACGTAGTTTAAAGGTATCTTACATTACAGAAAGTGCTGCGTACCAGGATTGTTGGGTAAAAACGCAAATTTTTTTTCACTAAAATTGCCCTCCTACAGTATCTTTTCTAAGCTTAAGATCTGTACAGCCCTCGTAGCAAATTATGATCCATACTGCGTGCTCTCTCAAATTCCAGTGAACTCCTTAGTAGTTTTAAGGACAGAAAGGATGCAGGATTGTGCCCTTAATTAGATACCAGATAAAAGAGAAATTTTTCCTCCCCATATGTCGACACAGCATTCTTTGAATTTACTATCTTTTAACCAGACAACACACATTATTGATGCATTTTAATGACAGCACTACTGCCTTTACTTTCACTGTAAATGCTATGAACAGGTGCTCCTTCAAATCTGCTTCTAAAGCATCCATCTGGGAAAGGTCAGGAAGGTGCTTACCTTCTGGGAATTTGGGTTTACTAAGTAAAAAAGTGGCCACTGCCACAGCACCTATCTCAGAATTGCCCAACTCACCTTCTGGAATCTGTCTTTCTGGAAAGAAACGTCTATCCTCCCTCTGAGGAGTATGAACATGTTTTCATCAGGATAGTTGCAGGCACCTCTGAATTCTTTCTTAACAATACAAATATCTGCTTGACTGAGATACTTCAGAGAAACTATATCCAATTAATAGAGGCTTAAATGTTTGCTCATGAAGAACATATTTAAGTCAGAAAAAAAAAATGTCATTAAAAATCGAACAAGGTACTTAAATGGCAGTCCCTCAAGGAGAAAAAGTTTTTCCCCACTTCACTGTTGTGATCTCACTAGCCATCTAAGTCACCTAACTGTAAATACACTTGGACCTTGCTCTGTACATTTTAGAGCTCTTTTCAGTGCAACCAAAAAACATGTCTCAGTATTTCAGCCTTCACTGGTAGCCAAGCCTTGTAAATTATACCCAGCTTCAAGCTGTGAAGAAAAAAAAAATCCATTTTGTTGAGCTGAGAGGGCCCGAAATAAGGTTGACATATATCCACCACCAGATTTAAGCCAAGGGACTTGTGGAAACTGCTAATGATTTTCAGGACATTCATCTGCATATATAATGGAATATTTACTGGAAAAAGGAGATCGGAAAACCAGAGTGCTAAGTCCCTCAAGCAAAGTTTATGCACCTGTTCTGAAACATGATAAGCTGTGCACTGATTCGTGCCTGTCCAGAGGTACAGAGAGTGTTGACATGACAGTGCAGCATTAGGAAAGGAAACAGAGATTGCTCTCTGTCACTGGGACTGCAAACCACTTCAGAGCAATATGAGCACAACTGATCACACTGCACAAGGGCCATTTCAGCTCACTCCAGTTCCAAGGAACAGGCTGAACCAAAAAAAAATGCATTGAGGGACTGCTGGAAGCTAAGAGTTCCTTTCTCTCTAGGACACAGAGTAATTTTGTCAATGATATTGGTGTCCTGATATCAAAATTCCAAGAGTGCACCTGCCTCTCTGAATGAATGGAGAAGTAGCTGATGAATTCACAGATTAACTTTTTCCATCAACAAACGGGATCAGTCCTTTCTACTCCACATGCAGCTTGTCCTCCTGATAACATAGAAGTTAAAATTATTCAAATGTGCTTATTGCATAACTTAGTCAAAAGCGTGCCTCTCTGTCCAAAATTCTGAATACAAGCCATCTATACAACTTACAACCTACCTTGCCAAATTGCTAAGATATAATCATTTTTCTTTAAAGTGATTTTGCAGTTGAAATTTTGCCTTCTTCATGACAATCACCCAAATACCTAGGGATATTTTAGGCCTGATAGAAAGTTCTGCACTGGGTTAAACTGTGCATTACATTACTGAATAAGCAGCATTTTTCTGGTTTGGTTTGATCTTTTGAATCAATTGGACTTTAGGAAGAAAACTCAACAATATATTAACAAAATAAATCTTATTGTAGTGCTATTATTTAACCGATGGTATTAAAAAGCGGTATTAAAAAATTCTTCAATTGTGTTTAACAATATTGAAATCTGCTGATTTGTACTGGAAAAAAAAAAGATTTGCTGAAAAAAATCTGCTCATATGTATTTAATAGAAATAGCGTATAATTTTTTTGAAAAGGCAGATTATTCTTTTTAAGTTGCCTGAATTTAAGATTTTTGAAAGTCACTTTCCAAAGAGTCTGGAATTACAATGTTCTAAATTTACAGAACACCTGGCTGCTCCACATACCTTAAGTCTGTTTCTGAGGAACACATGCAAGGAGAATAAATTGACTGAGGTGCTATGCCCATTCAGCCTGCCCATTACAACCACTAAATAATTATATCTAGGCTACTGAAGAGCACAGGGATAATAATTCTGATCATTTCTAACATCACCTGTATACAAAGTGGTGATCTAGCTACTCATAAACACCTTTCCCCTCCACAAAAAGTTGTAATTTCCTATAGACACAGCAGTATGTTTGTGTCACCTAAAATGCCAGCTTCTTTGTTGCGGTGTAAAGATACAATATTAAAGGTTTGGTGGGTCCTGTTTCTGAGAGATGGGTAAAAAAAATACATTAAAGTTTCTTCCTTCAGCACAACACTTTGCAGATGACAAACAGTTGTGAGCTACATCCTCCTGTCAGAAATTAATGCTTGAATATATGAGCTAGAAAGGTTATGACATAAATCAGGGTGTGAACGAACACATGATAAATAGATGCATTTCCTTTCAGAAGGTGAACTCATCAAATGACCTCATTCGAACAGACCTGTATACTTAAGTAGATTATACAATTGTAATTTACAATTACACCCTATGATCTTGATCTACTGCTAACACTTCAACATTTAAAAAGCTTTACACCTGAACATGTCTTTCCAAACACGAGTTAACAGTCTCTTACAACACTAAATTGAAAAAGCCCCTGTGGGGACTGGGAAACTCACCATTCTGTGTTGGGCTGAGATTACTCCATCCCACTCGGGGTCCTGTTGGATGGTCGTGACCAGAGTCGGTAGCTCCTCAGAGTGAGGTTTGTTGTGCATTACATTATGTAGAGGCAGATGAGAGGCCGCATGCTGATCACTGTTGCCCTCTTCCTTGTCTCGTGATGCTAAGTCCTGGGTCATTGTTTCCTCTCCATCAGCTGCACATGCAAATGGAGAGGTAGCCTGCTTGGAAGACATTCTTCTACGAAACAAGAAAAGGAGACAAAAAGAAAATATTGGTGCTCAGTGGAAACAGCCAAGCTCAAAACAATCCTCTAAGCGCATCACACCTGCCTAGAACAGTCACAAATTAATCATGTGCAGTCAACACAAGTACTCTAAAAAGCACAGGTTTGGGGATCTGGATCCCAAACTCCGACGAAAAATATTCCTTGACGCCAAGACAAGATCAGGGTTAAGTTATATGACATAATTCTATTCATTTAGACTTGTCAAACAACATCATTTTCTCCAGTCATAAGAAAATAGCGATTTTATTGGTATTTTCATGTTGATTTTCTATAAGAGTTCAATTTTTTTAACTCTTATTCCCATGAGCAACCTGAAGCTTATAAGCAGACATTTAAAGGAGAGAGCTCATCGTGCTCACCTGACCTCATTCCTTGCAAGCAGAAGATGTTTGCTACACAGATGAGAATAACTTTTAAATCCATTTAAATTCTGCTAAAGAAGTCCTTTTGGTGTTTGTTTAAAGCTGTACTGCTTTTAAACTGTTCAAAATTTGCCCGGTTTTACCTTGCAGAAAGTGTTTTAAGGAGTTCACATGAAAAGCGTTCAGAACCTGAAAGGTTTATTGAATGGATGGATAATGCCTTAGTAACATTTTACAGTTCAAACTAAAAATCTAAAATAATTATGTTTCCTTTCATATTAGGCATGAAGTACAGGATATAGCTCAACAAAATACTTTAAATTACTTAAAAGTGCAATGAATAAATGCATTGATTTATGTTAAATGCCTTTTCCTAATAATGGCCTCTTACTACCATCTCATATGCAAACACAGCTTTCGCCACAGTTTCTGCACTTAGATGAAAATATTACTGACTTCAACTCAAAATCTGAAAACACTGTCATTTAAAATTTCTAGTAAGATTAGCTGCAACTGTTAAAACAATCATTAATAAACCTGAAAAGGGACAGCTAAAATATATTAGCTATTTTCCCAGGTTTTAGTAACTTTAGAATATCCTTGACACTGAAATTGCTGAGAAACTAACTAATAAGATCTTCACCTTAATTGCTTTTTAACAATAATTGATTTCATACCATTTCTTTAAAAATGCACAAATCAGTTAACATAGGAAACCACATGAGCATTTTTCAAATTAGCAAATCATTAACTTGCTAGTACTGTTTCTACAGACAAATAAATACTGATTAAAGGGTCTGGAAATCTGAGACTAACAGTTAAATTTACAAATCTGTCACATGCTTTCATGAATATTACAGTGAAGGAAATATCAAGTGCAAAGAAAAATAATTAAGTTAATTCCAATTTAAACAGTAGTTTTTATGTAGCAGCCTGTGTTTCACATAGGATTTAACAGCTAATGCTAAATTTCTCACAATTAATGAGGGAGTTCAGATTTAGTATCCTACAGTGAAAAAAAGTTAATATAGGATCAACTAATCTAATTATGTACAGTTCAATATGAAAGTATTACAAGCTTTGAAGTGCTTTGAAACATATTAAAACACTGATACCTATTTAGAATAACTATTCTGTAAATAGAGATAATCCTGCCTCTTAAACTCGATCCTGGTGGGGGAAAAAAAGGTTTGTGTTTTCTTTAGGGAAGCCTAAGCGTAAGTGGGAGTCTAACGTGAGTGTTGCCAATAAGCAGAACTGAGGAATTCAAACCGTGCATTACATTCTTCCTATGCTAAAGAATTTGTCTTGATGCTACAGAGAACATGCCAAGAGTTCAGCAACCGGCATTATCGTGTGTACTTCAAAAGGTTCTGGCTCATAATTGCTATGATCCAAGATAAAATAAAAGGGTTGCTTTCCCTTTTCTCATTAGAATGAGAAACGTTAATGTAATCACTCACATAAAAATATAAGTCATGCTTTATGTAATTTGAAAACCCAACATGAAAACTGGAAGTCACAGTAAAGGTTTTTCCTTTCTTTCACCTTCTCAACAGATCTCATTGCTGTTTCATACTGAACGAGCTTCTGTGTAAAGCAAGAGCTATGGCTGTTTCTTCACCATAAATTAATCATGACACAAAACTAGAAATGAAAATGTCTCTTAAGAATAATTTCAACTACAAACTGCACCAATGAATAATAGTGCACAATCCTAATTAAACACAACTCCGCAGCTGCAAAAATAGGCTGAATCTGTCCAAAGCTATGAGTTGGCTTTAAAGGCTGGTTTGTTAGGGACTGTTTTCTTAAGGAAGGCTGGGCCCTCAGTCTTAATCAGCCAATAAATTATTTCCTGCAATTACATTAAATAGAAAATTATCTTCAAATTGGGAATGTTAATTGAAAATCAAAATTCAGACTGAAGTTTAGAAATTACATGCTGAATATAATTAGTCTAGAAAGGCTTCACCTCTATTTCATAAACAGGCTTTTGGTGTTTCCTCAAGTGACCATTCAGCAAAGCTATCTACTGGTAATGCACTATAGGGGAAACATTTTTTTCTTTGACACGTACACTAATTTACTTTCCTCTTATTCATGATGTTTTAAACACAATTCAATAAAAATCTCCATTCAAATTCTGTTAAGTTGATTACATAGAGAAGAGAGACTTTGTTAACACTAAAAATAAAATTATATCAACAAAGTGTCATTGACTAATAATCTCAAGCCAAGGCCAGCAACTTTCTGTACTGAAGTAAGAGAACAGACCAAGAGTAGGGTTCAAACGCTTCCTAGCTTCACCTACCCCTTTTCCCCACTGCTGCATTATGGACAGATGCCTTCCATGGTGCACTTTAGACAGTCACCTATTGTCTTGGAGCCTGGAAGGGAAGACAGGTCCAGGAAGGCCTCCCAGACACTTGCTCTCCTCGTGGCATAATTTTTAGGGGTGTGTTTCACTTCTATTTTCTCCAAAGCTTTGTTAAAACAACTAGATTGAATGGTAACTTTTTGGTTGTTAGATTTAAAACATTGGGTTTAAAGGGACAGATGTGTAGAGGCCTGTTAGGTTAAGCCCTCCACCTTCTTTTCCCAGCACACGAATATACTTCGATGAATATACTTCATTTGCACATGGCTTCTGAGGGTGTCCAGTTATGCCTGGGTTTGCAATCAGTAAAGCAGAGCAAATTTAAACTCTGCAGATGGGTGTCATCCAGCAATTTGGGAGAATTATGAGCACATGATTCCATCAGGTCAAAAGGCAGAGTTCAGTCAATAGCTCCAAGGCCTCATTCAATTCCAGTGAAGACTCTGGCCCAGTTGAGTAGTTTATGTTTATGATAAAATTAAGCCATAGAACAGCGTGTTGTGTTAAAATATTTCAATGTTAAAATATGAGCATGAATAGCAGTCAAATTTTAAGCCATAACAACTTCCCAATTTTGTTTAAAATATTCAAAATGCATTTGCTAAAATCCCTGCTGAGAGGGGGAAAAAAAAAATCAATATTCATAATAAATAAGGCTTGCAAAAAGTATCAGAAATTTACTAATTTCCATTGTAATTTATTTTATTTTTTTCTGCTATTATCAATTAAACTCACGGGAATGATTTTTAAAAAAAAAGTTTCTGATAAAAAATATCTCCCTAGTGATAACCCCTGCAAACAGGGGTTTATAATGGAAGTGCTGACACAACCCTAACTACAGCAGCGCAAATGGTGCCGCTATAATACACAAAATCAAGTTCTATTATTCTAAACTATCCTCGCTCGGGGGGTTTTCTTTACTGTGCTCCCAGACAAACTGCTGAAGCATGAAAAATTTAAATGCAATCAAGTGGGTCCAATTCTACTTTACTAGAACAAGTGTCTACAGTGGTACAATCTTAAAAGAAGATGCAACAGATTTGTTTGGTGCTTTTCTTTCTTTTTTCTTTTTTAGCTGTTTATTTATAATACTGTGCAGTGGAGATAAAATAAGAGAGGAAATTACACTCACATTATATCAGTATATTGATTACACAGCACACAATCAGAAAGAAAACTACATTGTGAAATTGTTGCTTTGGTTAAATTGACAGATTAGCTGAACACAGCAATCACTAAAGGTGGAAAATACATCTAATGGGGATGAGAAAAGGTTGAAAAAGGCCCTAATTAACTGAAGTCCTATCACCTACTCAAGTTTGAGAATTTAAAAAAATCTTGGTTCATATTTTCCAACACTTGAATAAATTCTATCTCATTTTGAACTTGAGACATAAACAAAATGTGATGATGTTTCAAAAGGTCAGTAAAGCTGAGGGATTGGGCCCCAACCTCAATCAGCCTCAACACCGAGGTAGTAAAGCTAATATCGAAGTGCTAAGGGATTTTTTACCTACAAAAAGCTAAACACAGTCCCAAAGAGCTTAATTTGCTACAGATATGACCTGATTTTTTATTTTAAACTAGAGAAGAAATTCTCTCTGCCATAATGAAGACTGCCAGTCAGATTCACAAGACATTGGCTTTCCTTATTTCCTACAGCCAGTGTGTGTTATACCTCTCTAAATACAAATATTAATACTTTTTTTTTTGTCTAAGGTTTTTCTATGGTCTCAAATTCTTCAAAAAATTAATATACTCTTTTTCAAAACACACAGCTGATAGTCCTGACGTGAGAGGTTTCCAAAGCCTGAAAAATCTTCCATCCCTCTTGACTGCTCAAGTGATTAAATGTTACAGTAGAAATTCAGGCAAGACCTGGAGTTTCAGCTGCCAGATGTTTCAGAATCAAGCCACAAAGTATAACAACAGATAACAACAACGCAATGGTCCAGACTTGGTTTCAAAAACATATAAACTGAGCAACAACAACGAGATATATGACAAAGCAGACTCGTAGTTGGCCGGGGACTCTCGCTTCTGTTCTGCTCCACCCTCACAAAGCATTCATAAACCTAAAGGCATGTCTACACTGCAGCCACATAAATGACTGCTTTGTAATGCCCTGATATCCAAACTAATTTTAAACAAGCTTGCTTCTGATAGCTCTCCAACTACAGTAGCATGGTGCTCAGATGGACTAATTCATCCTGCTTTAGTGACTGCAGCAGAGACATAACCCAGGTCTACAGCTCCAACAGTAGATTGGAATCAGATTAGATTAGAAATATATTCGCTTACAGAGCTTTTATGAACAGTCTCCATTCCTTTTCCCCAAAGTGCCAGATTAAAGTACTTAAGTGCATGATTAACTGTAAGTATGCAAGCAGTCCACTAATTTCAAATTGGACTACTCGGTTTCAAAACGTTAAGCACATGTCTAAGTGCTTTGGTGACTCCAGAACTAAATAAATTAAAAGAAACCATTTTTAGAAGTACTCATAACCTTTTAAGCATTTCCTTCTAAACTTTTATGCTGACCTGGTGTTCATAAGTAAAAAAAAATATCAGCCACAGCATCTAATCCTTTCCCACCTTTTAAAATGTGCATACTCCTCTCATAACGTTAAACATGGTTACAGGACCCTCCCTCACAAATCAGTGCTCAGCTTTGGGGTACATTAGATGCATTATAGTTCAGATAGACTTAAAGAAAAACAAAGGTGCTTTGGCAATAGCCAAAATATTTTGCAGCTCTGCCCCTGTAAAACAATGTTTTGTAGGCAGAACCCAGTAACATAATTCACTGTAAAGCTAATGCTGTAATCCTTCTGCCATTTTAGAATAAACAGCTATTTCCTAAAATTATGAAATTGCATCTCTTTTTTCAAGGAGAGTTAGGAACACAATTGAACAGTTAGTAAAAGATTTTGTTCTCCTGGGGCTCCACACCCCAACATAAATCCCTGTACATAAAGGCCAAATAGCTTGAGAAGGCAGCAATGGGAGAGAATTTCTCAGTTTCTGTTCCTGGCTCTGAGTCACAGCAAGGCCTCAGGCCAATCAACTCTACACCCTCAAGCTCTTCCTTGGCTTCATTTTGCAGGAATTCTACAAGAATTAGTTACATATAGATCATAAACAGCATTGCAAGATTAGAGAGTTTATGGTAATCGCAGGAACCGCCTTGGAAATAAAAGGGCGGGAGGGGGAGTGGAAGCAAATGTGATTCAAGAAATGACAGCTATAATGTTAACTGAGCACCCAAATCTCTGGCTGAAATAAGCATCAAGCTAAGCAATACACCCACGGCTTCCAAGATACACACTCAGCTATTCTTGCATTTGTTTTTCCAATCCAGGCAAATTGCACTTCTGCTAATAGATACTGATCCAAATCACAAAGTTTGTCTTCAGATTCAGACTTCCTCAGAGCTCAGAGGGTTGAGAACAACTTTTATGGGATTTATTCTCATTTGAATAAAAGCAATGCAAGGAAAAAAAACCCAGCTCCTTGGAACTTTTTGGAAAGTCTTTTTCTTATATTCTGCCATTAGAGTGACCTTCCCAACCATGCAGCCACGGTGAACAGTTCGGGTTAGGGAATGAGCTCTTGTCTATTCACCTAGTTGTTGAAAACATCAAAATGGATGCAGCAAAACAGCCTCACAGCCCATCAGACCTTTTCAGTGAAAATCCAAAAGTATCTGTTTGGATTCTTAAAATGCCAAAATTACAACCTATCTTTTTCAGCAGGCTAAATACTCCATTCTCTTAATCCAATGACAGAAGCTTTCACTGAAAATGCCTGAGGTGAATGAACCCACATTGAACGCAGTAAAAGGGCAGAGAAAGAATAGTCGTTTAGCACCTGGGATGTGCTCATCTTCGGTCACTGTAGTTAATATTTTCTATAGTTTATATTTAGCTGACAATATTGCTGTCACTTTATTTAAACAGCTTGAGACTGTTCTTTGGACTGGAGCTCATATGCCCTGGAATGCTTTGACTCATGAATTGTTTCTCCTGATAATGTTACATCACGTAACCACCTCTGTTTAATTGGTTGGTATTAGCTTCTCGGTGATGGCTGCCTTTAAAGTCCTATGACTGGGCCATGTGTCTCTGGATATCCAATTTCCTACTGTTGGAAAAAGGAAAAAAAAAAAAAAAGAAAGGCAGTACTGACTCCCAGCTATCTTTACCAATAATTATGGGAACAAGAGTGAGCGTGCCAAGAATTTATCCATCAGCAACTTATCAGGATTTGTTTCTCTAGGCAGCAAGTAAGAGAATACACAATAAAATTAAAAAACAATGCTTGCTATAAGTAAGCATTAATCCACATATTTTTATGGATCAGAATGACTTAATTGTTTATCTGGATGATTATACAAATGGTTTTGATAAAGGATGCCTAAAAATACTAAGAAAAATTTATTTTATCAAGTTTAGACTTTGAGACTTTACACAGAAGACAAGAATACTTTTTTTTTTTCCCCTTAAAAAGCCAGTTAAGAAGTTGTTCTAATAACCAAAAATCTCCCTGACCACACTTAAACCTGGTGGGCATAAGTTCCTGAAAGGTTCATTAAATCCTTTCAATGCTCCATAAGAAACAGGCTCCAATGGTAAGATACAGTATTCTTACATTTTTTCACTCCTACATTTTCAGGATTTGCTTAAGATTCCATGTAATGAGTTAAACAATTAATTTTCAATCCTACAGGTGTGAAAGGTCACATGCCATCGCTCTGCATTTCAGAACAGAAATATCAATACAGTCAGACTTCCCTCCCCTTCTCCTGTGTTCTACTCCCTCCTTTCCATACTTTTGGTTCTCATCTCTAAGTCAAACCAAACACCTCAGTAGACAGAGAAATGAAGTATCAGTTGCAGGCTCACCTGTAGCCTGTTGCACTAAAGCCCCTGATTAGTACCTCCATGTAACACAAAACAATGGCTCTGCAGCTCAGTTACAGATTTGTCTTTTTAATAAAAACCTTACACTACAAGCCTAAAAACATTTCTAGCAGGCAAAACATTTCTGATTCAGTAGAGGTTATGCAAGCATCAAAGCACTTAAATATAGGTGCCAAACCACATTGCCAGGAGCTCTTAGTATTGTGAGGTACTGTTACCTGACAGCTCAGTGAATATAAAATTGCTTGTTTCTCCAACTGAAGACAATCAAATTGTCACCTTCCATTGTAATAATACACAACTTGAGATCAGCAAAGTGCCGACACAATTACCAGGGAGAAATAAAACGTAACAAAAATATCAGATCTAAAATTCTCTAAAGGGTAAACACTTCCATCTGGCTATTCACACACGCACACGCCAAAAAAAAAAAAAAAAAAAGGATGAGAGATTTTATTCTCACTATCAAATATCCCAGTGTTATTTAGCAATAAGATTTACTTGTAAAATAGAAAAAACAGCTAAAGGAGGTGATTCATGTAACACTAAAAATAAACACAGGTCAGAACTGTGCTGGGATTTTACTTGTGCACATTTAAAGTACTGCAAGGGTCAGCAGAGCTGCTAGGGACGAGCATATGTATCTGTATTGTTGTTATTATAAACTCATATATGTGAGGTTTCATAAAAATTAATTCTAACTGGCACACGGCGTACTTTGGCACAAGCTACACATGACGTGCCAGTTTTATTTGTTTCTTTAAATGACTTCACTCTAAGAACTGAAAATGAAGTTTGAACTGCAGTCTGCCTCAGAACTGGGACTTTCAGGATATTAAAAACCTGGGGAAAACCTTTGAAGGAGGTAATCTGAATACATGAAAAATAGCATTTTCACCATATATTTCTTGAGGTTATTCAGCAAGTGGCCTACATATTCAGGAGGGAAATTTGCATTTTGGTGATACAGAGATCTAATAACCAGAAATTGTTTTATATCTACAGTAGCTCTGGGCATCCTATAAACTACAAAAGAGTGTCCTAGGTAGGATATATACATGGAAAACTATTTTCATCTGGTTCACAAAAGTGAAACTAAACTTAAACCCTTCTTGAAAAACTTGCACTGTAGAGTGTTATCATGGATTATCTTTTCTGTGTTGGTATTCCATTCACTACTAACACATACACAAAGTTCCTGTACATTTATTGATGCAAATTCACACCACCTTCACATACTATTTAAGGTTTCACCAGCTATGAGCAAGTCAGAAAAGAAGAGAAAAGAGCAAACTATGCAAAGCCAAGAATCAGTCTTTGACATCAGCTTTTCTCTGAAGGACTATTAAAGAATGGCAGTAATGGTCAAGGAGCTTTTTTCTACCCTGCACAGCTGCACCAGAGCCAGATATAATCCTAACCCTTTGGATAAAGCAGGCACAAGGGCTACTTATATGTTTTTAGCCTTGCAGAAGAGGATAAGATGCAGCTCCACGTATCCAACTGGGAATTCCTGCTGTGCCTTGTCTCAGGTGCTGCATCGACAGGAGCTCAAGTGCAACACAGAAAGGCTGGATTTCCAACTGCAAGCTGCTCCCAGGCTTTGGTCTCTGATGGTTGCTCTTGTGCACTGCACCAATTCACACAACACAGCACCAGTGGGAACAGAGGAAGAAAGAAAGAAAGGTAGCAAAAACCCAAAAGAATTTTAAAAGCCCAAGTATCTTGGTCAGATAAGACATAACTAGAGACAATACCCATTTTTCTACAACTTTGGGAAATTCTGATTTTTGTTGGGGGTCGTTTTAGAAGGCAGCATTGTGCCCAATATTTATTTGTTTTGAGCTATGGTCTACCCAATATGATCATTACCTGTGTGCACCATGGGAACCCTAAAATGTGTTTACAGACCCCTGCAGGAATCACCTCATTCGCCAGTGAGCTGCAGCTACTGCTGGGAGAAAGGAGAGGGTAGTCTGAAGCAGCACTCTGTTCAGAAAAAGATCACATGCCTACCCAGGAAATATTTGAGGAATACCCTTATTTGCTGGGCAATGTGGCCAAGAACAAGTGTGGTAGCATCTTTTTTCCTCCCCCAAACTCTCCACTGCTTGGGCTGGGCAACAGCAGGGGACCCTTTTCTTTTTATTTTAATTATCTTCACTATGAAAATATGAAGAAAGAAGATAAATAATTACAACACTCGAAGAATTCAAATAAAGTAAAACAAAATATTTTCTCCTCTATTAATTAAGGTAATCAGCTGCTATTAAGTGCAAAACAATTTAAAGTTCGATTTATTGGGACTTTGAACCTCCTATCCTTTCACAAGCTCCACAGGTGAAATATCTACCAATTTTAACTGCCTTTAAAAAAAGCCTGAAATAATAAGACATTGTTATTCAAATTCTTAGTATGGCATATTTAACATCAAGTATTTTAACTGTTATTTAGTTAAAAAAATAAAATTGTTTAATACTAACCAGATTCCCAAAGAAAGTTTTGTATTTTTTAAGAAATTCACTAAGGTATCTGGAGTAGGCACTAAAAAGAATCAGAGAACATTAAAAAGTCATTGTCACAGGTGAAACTTACACCGCTTCATCACTCAGCTTGGAGAGATCCAGCAGCAGCAGTCCCTGCATGCAGCACTCTGAAACTGCATCAGTTGCAAAGCACACCACAAACTCTCCCTGTCTTTTGATTTCAGTTCTGTAAAGCACCACAAAATTGTTAAGAAGAAATAATCTGCAATAACAGAGGGCCCTCGACTATCCTGCTTCCATGGAAGGTTACAGAATACAGCATCTGCTGTCTAACAAGGAGAAGGAAACATGCATATCAAAATCAGTCATAAGGGTAAAGGTGAAGAGTGCCTAGGCTCTGAATTGCTCCACATTTCTGAGTGCTCAAAGTTCAGTGTTAGTAATTTTAAATGTGTCAAAGAACATAATGAAGAACAACTATAAGAATACAAAAGAAAACACAAGCAGGCACACGAAACAAAAGCTCAGATGAAGTTGTTTCCAAATAATTAGAAAGTAAAAAGACCAAAGGTCTAAAATGCAGACCTAAAATATTGTCAGTGATTTTAAATATTTTCACCACTACCCCGCACATCCCGTTAGATCCCCTGCAAGTGATTTTAGCTAAAATATTGAGGTATTCTTTTATAACTTGTGGTGCAGTATGTTTGCCATTGAAATATACAGCATGTTATTGTGTTTTCATCTCTGACCTATTTTTTCCTATATATTAAGGATAAAACATACGATCTGCATTTGTAAGGAAGTCTTCTCAAACAATGTCAATTTTTTCTCAGGGCTATACTTTGTAACAGTTTCCCACTTATGTTTATTGGTAATAATTTATAATAGACAAGTAAACAGTGCATAATATGTGCAGCCTATCACTTCTAAACCCAGATTTGAACAGTTTCGTTTTCTCATGGACATTTGTTGAGGGCTCTGTTAACAATTTCAAAAGCATTGCGTACAGAATGTAATACATACATTACACACGCAGGCAGGTTTAGCTGGTACAGTTATCCTCACTACCACAAATCATAAACAAGATAGTCCATTGCCTGTGGTCCTAACCGAAATATGAATAGAATCGAAAAGAAATGTTTTAATCCACGAATTATGACACAGACATAGAATTGTTACAGACTTTTGAGAACGGGTCAGATCCTCAGATGCTCTAAATCAGAGCAGTTGTATTGAGGTTAACTCAATCCTATTCATTAATCTAAAGGTTTATCCTTAACAACTTTTCTTGGCATTGAAAATTTACATTGGGTCTTTTTGCAGTATGGAATTTCTGTGTTTTCCATGAAAAACTGACTCCCATTACAATATTAGCAGGAATCATATGACGCGATAATATTCCTCCAAACACTCATCGCAGAGAAATGCAAAAAATAGTAAGGTAGATTAGGAATAGTAGCAGACTGTATCCATTTCTCTCAGTATTTTTAAAGTGTATTCCTCTTGAACTGATTCAAAATAACAAGATCTCTTCACTTACACAGACAAGCACTTTCAAAAAAACCCCAAAAATTACTTCTCTGACTGGCATGAGAGCTTATAGCAGATCATAGTTTGGGGAGGAATCAAACACAAACTACTAAAACAAAAATAATTTATGTTTTAATTTTAACATCTTGGCAAAGCACTGCAGTCCAGCAGCTCCTGTGGAGCAAGGTCACGAAAGAGACAGGGGGGTCATCCAAATACGTAAGACCCCCAACACAGCAGGCACAAACTCCGCACTAATTATTTGAGGTCACTTCAGTCCCCAGCACACAACCACTCTGGCAGCCTCCCCGTGGCATTAGCATCAGGCAGGACAGTGCTGAGGTGACAGGACCAGGGCAGGTGCCCATCAGCCCATCAGGAGGCACACATTTGGGCAGACAAAAATAAAGCGTGAAAAGGGAGACAGCAAAGACCCTTTCAGTTTCTTTTTGCTGAATCATTTTTGGTCATTGAGGTTTTGGAAGCTGATTTAGGCAGGGAAAAGCCCTACCTGATCAGAAACTGGAGCTCACAGGGAGGCACAGAGCCACCCCAGAAGGAGGCAGATTTGGGGTGAGCCCTCTCATCTTTTCAGCAGAGGGTCAATCTCCAAGAGAAGGCCCCTCTACAAAGAGGTTCTCTTACACTGAGACTGTACCCTGGTTGTTTTTTCATAGAAGGTAATGAAGCAATCTAATATTTGGCAATCAGCACAACTTCTCATGTTCCAGAAATCTCAAAATATCTTCACCTTTACTAAGCAACTCTCTCAGCACTCTCACTTTTACAAAAGAAACTGTGACACAAAGAGTTTAATGAATTAACCCAAGGAAACAAAGAAAATCAAAAGGACACAGGACTGGACTAACAGCCCTTCCCAGCTCCCTATGAAAGGCATAACTTGCAGCAAAAGATGAATCTCAAATCAGGTTCGTAACATGTTCACAACCAAACAAGTCTCCTCTCTCTAGCAGACAAAGAAATCTTTCCTTACAATCATTTATTTCAACAAATAAAAGTGTAGAGTTGTATTTATTTCTGTGACTTTGTCATTATCAATTTACTACACCATGTCACAAGTTACAGTTTACTTAAATCAGCCAGTAAATGCTGGGAGAAATGTTTGTTGACACGGAGTAGTGAATTCCTACAAAACCTGACTGCACTTCTGCACTGGCAAGTGCTGATCAAAGTGATATGAAACTGAAAGCTCCCACACCAGGATGAACACCACGTTA
>VZTI01002164.1:1170676-1285676 GCA_013397865.1 Struthidea cinerea | reverse complement strand
CATGTGTGTGCAGATACATAAATGTATGTGTCTACGTGTACATAGGTTTCTTTGTCATACATTTATTATATATTAGATTCAAGTCCTAAGGGTACAAAGAGAATGTGATCCGTCCTTGTAGCTTTTTTCCCTGTGCCCTGTTGTCCAGATGTAAGCTGTGAAACACATCCAAGTTCCATAGAATGGGAAGTGTCGAGCCAGGCGGCTCAGGCTGAGCTGTTCCAGTTATCACTCCATTGAAAACGAACAACAGATTCAAATAACAGAGGCTGTGTTTGATTCTGGATCTTTCTGGGTTTTCTTTCTCTAGTTCCCACCCCCACAGTCTCACCTCTCTCCCACCCTTCCCTACTTACCATAAAGTTATGATGCCCTTTGCTATAATAATGAATGGAATTCCCAGATTATTATTTTAGGGGCTTAACTGATTCTCAGTGGTTTTCATGTGTTTAGCACTTATACAAAGAGGCTTTTTCATATGTCTTTCAGCAAATATACAAATAGGCTTGGAGTCACTATTCATTTTAATAGTTTCACCAGATAGTCACATTTATTTTCAAAGATTTATTTTTTTTCTCATTGCACTTTTGCATCGCTCTGCATGCAGCTGTACTACACATCCATCTATAAACCTGGACCTAGCATCAGCAAGTAGAATATCTCCATCCTTAAAGTAATCTTTGTATAAAAAGATTTATACCTGCACAATGCTCATTGCACAAAATTCTAAATTCATATAAGAGCAGATCTGTTGGAACCTCACATCCCCCTCTGTGTGTTATTTATTTCCAGGTAATCTCAGCTGAGAGCTTTCTAATGCTGTCACGATGGCCAATTTTATATTGGACATTTTTCCCAATACAGATGTGTAGCTATTTGCCTTTTCTTTACCTCTCCCTAAATGCCATATGGACAGAAATCATTGAGTCACCAGATCATACATTTATTTTTCTGATATATTATGCTGTTTGATGTCATGTTGACATGTAATTGATGTTGGTTTTGCTTTTTTTTTTCTTTGTTTTGTTTCTTGGTTTCAATAAAAAGAGAATTTAAAAAAGGCTGTAGAGTGATGACTTAAGGCACTGACAGACATGAACATAGTATGCATCTCTTTTATGATGTGCTGCTGAGTAAATGGGTATATTTCTAGCTTTAGATAACATATAGGAGACCTCTGAATTTTTACTGTATAGTGAAGTATTTGTATAAGCCTAGCCTATAACCTCAAAAGAACTTCTTTCACTTGCAAGAAGTACATACAGAACATGTTTTCAATAAGGGCTTAACCCATGATTTAAGAGTCAATAAAGAAAGATTTTCCATAAAGAAATGGGAGAGCAACAATAGAAATAAAATACAACATAGCAAAGATTAAATATGTTCCATCAGCACAACAGAGTCTTTGTACAGTAAAGAGGAGAAGGGGATGATTAATAGTAAAATGGTATATATGTCAAAAGAAAAATAAATGCAATTTAGACAAAGTACACACTTATTAACAGAGAACATCATTTACAGTTATTCAGATGGGAGGAAGGCAAGGATGAAACTAGCAGAGAATCTATTTCACAACGTGAAGTCACATTCATCTTGGTTCAGGCTTCCCCCCCTCCACAGCTGCAAAATAAAAATACTGGTGAAATCCTTGCTGACATAAAATTAATGCTTAAGTACCCAGCAACTTCAGCAGAATCAGGATTTCACTCAAGATATTTTAAGGTGCAGCTTTACTAGGCAGACCTCGTGGATCACCAGTGGGAATGGGTCCACACTTCCTCCTAGTTCCCACTGCAGTCACCACCAGCTCTAACAGCCCTTGCACCAGACCTTTCTAAAGGGGACCCGAGGCTGTGGGGTGCTTCCCACTCATCCTTCTTCTGAATGGTTAATAACAGGGTCAAGCGATGCCTGGGGCTCTCCCAGGTGGCTTTACCAGGCGCTGGGTTTTGGGGCATGGGGAGGAAAGGAGGGATGGAGACACTTTAAACAAGCCCAGAGACCAGGTTAAGCTTAAACCAGTGATTAACATGCCTGATGGACCAAATGCCTGCCCAGCACTACCAGAAAGTTGTCACCTGACACCAACTGAAAGGTTGCAGAGGAATTGTTCCAGCATGGTACTATACTGTGAGAAGATTTTGGGAACACCTCCTCTAGATTTGCCAGAAACGTTATGAAAATGACCAGATGCAGACTTTGTATTTTAAACATTCCAAGTTTTGAGCTAGAAAGATAGAAATATGTTATCAGCCTGTATCACTCCCTGCAGAGCCACAGGGCTCCCTGAAGGTGCCCCAGCAGTGTGCCAGTCCAGTCTGTTTGTGGAAAACACCTTCCACAATTAAATACAATTACAACCAAATATATAAAAAATGGGAAAATACAAGACAGAAAGAAAATTGCCATTTCATTCTGCATGCAAGAAACACTCTATATGATATTTCCATAACCTCTGCCCACAGTGCTCTAATATTTCCAAATAAACCAACACAAAATAAATATGTTTTTACAAGGCAGGGGAGGTAATTTTTAAATGAAGAAGAAAGGTTGGAGAAGTTGCAAATTAAAAGAAAAAGTTTAAAAAGTAAATTTTTGTTCCATATTAATTCTAGAAATTTCTATCACTCCTACTTTGCATGCATAGTTACACACAAAATGGGAAAGAGACACAGAAAGAAAACAAGGGTTATAATTCCCCCAATAATTACCTGGAAAAGAGCCTTCCTCTCCTGATATATGGTCTCAGTAGAAACCAGACAGGGAATTAAAGCCCATAACTCATAGTATGCATGGGTTTAGGGGACATGAGATAGAAACTTGGATGAAGTGGTAGATCTGAAATATACATCTGAAAACACCCATTCTCAAAGCTCCTTTTTAACTACCTCTCTCAAAATCCTAAGATGACCCAAAAATATTTTGATTATGGTCTAATCTATTCTATATGACCCTTGCAGAAATGACTCTTTGCAGCTCTGGCAAGTTTCTTTCTCTACCACTTTTGTGAAATGAATGACTCCTTCCATTTGCGAGGAAGTTCTCAGGAACTCTGCATTATAGGACTATTATTATCAAAACTCATTGAGCTCTTGCTGTGTTCACAGATTTAAATCTGAAAGCCAGAAATTATAAACATATACCTCATTCAAGATAGTACACGCAAGCACACATTATACAAATTATTTCTGTAGTGTACATTATAGCTACAAAAAGAATGACATCAGAAACCTTTATTAGCATCAGACAAGAGCCTCAAATCCTAAATCAACTCACTCAATTTCTCTTTTTCTAAACTCCCTTTGATTTTTTTGCCTATTGAATCCAATTGCTATACAAGTTGGTGCAAGATGCTCCTGAAGTCCCACAGAAATTTACCGATCCAGTTTAAACCATATTATCCTGATATAACATTCCATATGGCAGTTCGATGGAACGCCACAGAGACCACCTCTGCATTGCCCAAATTGCTTGCCATCTTGACACTCCTACAATTTTAATCCCAGTCATCAATTGTCTTCAGGATTTTATACTTTTTGGAAACAGGTATTTCTGCACCTTCTAACTAAACTTCAAATCTGCCTGCACTGCAGGACACGGATAGAAACATTTAAAACAGAAATGCACCAATGTAATCCCAGCAAGAAAAAAAATTGCCAGAAAGACAATGACTAAAAAGAACTCAAAACTTAACTGAGCATTCCCACTTTCTAAGATTTTACTTGGAAAATAACACTGTGTCAACAAGGCCAAGTAATTCTCTCTATGAATGAAAGAATTAGAAGACATGAGCAGGTCAAGGAAATACATAAGAATGAAAGCCTTAAAAGGAAAGAGAATCCTTCTAGTTACATTATGAACAAAGTCAATAAACGTGAAATAACCTCCTATCCCCCTTCAAAATCCCAGAGTAATACATAAATTATTTGCAATATTATTTTCACTTTAGCAGCACCACAATACACATTATATTAACAATCCATTCCCGGTAATTCTAAGAACTATGAAGTAAATTGTGATTCCCACATAAGTGTTTGTCTAAATTATGCACAATAGTCTCACTAAAGAGCATCCAGGCTTTTAAGAGAATTCCAAGGAGGTGATCTGATTTTAATCCTGTCATACTTTCAAGCAAATGTAGATTGACTTAAAGTAAACATTGCAGGAGGGAGCTCATGCTCTAGGCTTCACCAAGCAATCAGCAAGGCATCTGACACGCTACAGAAAACCTGCAAAATCCAGCAAATAAATCTTGTAACACCCATTCAGTATCCTACGAAGCACACAGTGGGGAGCTGACACATTATTAACTGACTGTAATTTTCACAAACTGTAACATACTAAGAGCTTTATGACGTACATGTGGTGAAATATATTTTTATCTAGTATAAATGCCCATGTTTTGAAAGCACGTTAATCAAGATGCTTCAAATAAATCATTAGGTCATGTTTGTTTTTAAGTTAGTAGCATCAAAAATATTAAACATTACAGTAAGAAGATTTGGGAAATATCTCCATCTCATGACTCCACTCTAACAAAATCACAAGCTTTTGATGGTGCAGTAGTTGTGTGTAACACAACAAAGGGACTGACCCCGGCAACAGAAAAGATAACCTTGGGACAGGCAACTGTCATAAAGTGGTGCTTCCATTAAATATGGGGTTTTAAATTCAATTATGTTTCATATAAACTTGCTTAAACCCTGCTCTTTCAATGAAAGCAAATCCACAAGGAACAATGCAGGTTCCAAGGAAGCTCCAATGCCATCCAGAAGGAAAGAATTGAAGATCATATGACACAGATGTCAACTCTCAGCCAAAACATCTTTCCTTTTGCCTTGGTGAAGATTTATACAACTTTACAGAGACAGACCTCACCTGCCTCTCTCAGGAGCAGCAGAAGCACTCCTCCAAGTGACAGAACACTGGCTGTTGAAGCCTTACATTGTTCTGCCACACACAGGAATAACTAGAGGTCCCAAAGGTTCATAGAGGAGAATGGCACTTTGCCAACTCTCATTACTGCCTGCCAACCTGTAGATAATCTTCTTGTACTGTACTTCATCTGATACTTTCACATTTACAACCCTTTACAGTACTCAGCAGTTTCTGTTTAAATAAAAGTAGACAAGATTAAAAAAATAAACCTAAAGTAGAAAATGCAGGCTAGATGTGAAAACTGAGAGCATTTTCCTCACTATCGTCCATTATTCCTTAATGTATCTTTCTCTTTCTGCATGTAGGCCAAAAAAATAAATCCAATGTAAACACAAAAGGCAAATACCTTTTGAAGGCCAAGCAAATATTTGAAAAGCAAAAAAGAGATTCTGCTTTTATCTCCAGATCACCCTACAATTTAATGGTTAGTGGAGAGGGGTTTCTTTTTTCCTCTCTTTCTTTTTTTTCTCTTCTCTTTAGTTCAGGGAATGCAGCAGGGGCAGGTCCACACCTCATAGCTCACAGAATGGTTATCAACCTGTAAACCAACACAATGGGATAACAAAGGTCGTGTAACTATGCCATGTTTGTTACACAGAGAAAAATTGGCACTATCAACACCTGTAAGGCAACAGAGCAATGTATTAAAAATCTTGATCCAGTATTATATCTAAATCATGAAAATTACGTGCCTGACCTCATAGTCTGATGTCTGTAATATATAAGCAAAGTGCAGGTGCCTGTATGGAGCTTAATGGTCTTTATGGGGTTTCATGAAATCAAAAGTAATACCACTCCGTGGACTAGAGAGAGAGACTTGGGTCTTCACCTATGACAATGGTATTAAATAGCACTGAAGAGAAGAAAAAAATATTAACAGCAAGGTAAAATGTTAAAGCCAGCACAGCATTACCAGTGAGTCCACAATCACCTGGCAGGAAGAGTAAATGACTGAGTACAGAGAACAGTTTTCAAAAAAGTTTTTAGGTGGGAATAAAGCTGTTGAAACCAAAATGGAACACAAGGCCCTGTTTTGCCCCCTAATTACTAGTCCACGATTCTCAGGTCACCACTGAATACAAACATACAAGTGTTCAGTAGTTCAAATTTGACACTCTCAGGTCAATAGCAAATCTCTACCAATCACACACGAGCCCCAGCAATTCCACAGAAACTCTGTAACATCATATAAGGAGAACCAGTTCTTTCTTAAATTGCAGGTAAAAGATCCCTAAATTATCTTATCATTAAAATAAAGCCATCAGTGGTAATGTTACTAAAAATATTGATGCAACATTTGGGGTTAATGACTTGTCCACTGACTTCAAAGATGTAAGATCACATTTCATATGTGTTCAAGCTGAAAAGTATGTGTACTTTATTATCTTTTATTGGAAAGAAAAGTCATAGGCACTTCTTATAATCAAAGAAGTCTGATCAGCAAAGTAGGATGAATACTAGAAAGAATTAATACTCACTTATTCTTGTAAGAAACATTTACAGATAAAAGATATTAAAAAAAAAATCTATTTTCTAGCAAACACAAAAAATCTAATTAAGCATCTCAAAGCTATTTTGATTAGGTTAATCTTCAGTTTTCACAACATGATATCACATTAGAAGATGATGATATTCTACAGAAGACAGTAACAGAAACAATGAGAAAAGGTATTATGTGCCAGACTACTACATAAATTAGGACACACCAACCCTTCATGGACTACTACAGATATTGCCAGGAAGGATTTTTTTAAAGAATTTTCTCCTGAAATCTTTCTAAAAAAAAAGACAATAAATAATTTTTTTTAAATTGGCAAAAATAGCCACAATATCGCTATGATCTCTAAACACAATTTTAATAATATCTTAGCTAATAATTAAACATGTACAATGTCCAAGTCTCTATTTGTTTAATAATAGAAATCCTGCAACTGCGAGGTAGAACACAGGGATGGCCACAATCCCATTGCTATGCTAGAACAGACACACACATTACACAAATAAAACGGCTACCAATGGTCTGGAAGAATCATAAGCACTCTCATCTACTCCTGATTTTATCAAGTAATTCTCAATAATTTTTGCCATATTTGTCCTCTAAATTATAGATTGTCATCTCTGAAAGTAGAATTATATGGAAGACAGACACTACTTTTAAGGAAGTGTGAAGCTTTGTGCCTAATATTAGTATGAAAATTACACACTAATATTACTGTGCACACGACCATTAGATGTATATGTATGTTCACCTGTATATTTGCATATGTAGAAATACATATAAATAATGGACAAAATGGACTTATATCCATGTGTGTATGTATCTGTGTGCATGCTTGTATACACAGATACATAAATATGTAGACAAAAGTTCTCCAACCTGCTTATGATTACGTGTTGTTTAGACTGGCACACCTATACATAATATGGATGGAATTCACTGTGCTAATTGTTACCAGTGAGAACTACAGTAATTAATACAGTGCTTGCTCACAAATTTTCTAAAGCACAGATCTCTTCCCACTCTGGTTCTAAAAACCACATTACAGGGTCACAAAGCAATATATTTTTTAAATATTTTTTCTTTCAATTGCCTACTGTGTGATTAAGTCTCTCTAGATTTGGTTGATATCAGTCAACCCATTTTGTGTAGCTCTAGTAACTTTTGAAGAGGTATTTTAACAGACTGGCACATTTTTTATACTAAAATTGTTGCTTCAGCGCTGGGGCTGTGGAAGTAAAATCAGAACATCACCACTGATGAATTAAAATTTCTGCAACTTCTATGACCTAAGGCATGCTGATTGTACCCTTGAAGGATAATGAATGGTATGATAGGGAAAAAAAGCATTTATAAGAAGGCTCAAAAATTTATTTGCTGGCATCAAGCTTTCTTTCTAATTTATTCCCTGAAAACATCAGCTTTAGGAAAATGGGAAAGTGACATTTCTCATACAATGCAGAAATTATTATTGATACTAGCAGATGAAGGAGTCACTTTTATTTGTTTCTTTCTTTGCTTGCAGAGACAAAACAGCTAAAAGCAGATAGCAGGAGACAGAGGACCCAGTAACTCTGGATTCCATGTCACAGCTGTAGGGTGCAGAAGAGAATAACCCTAATGAGGTCCATATACGATCTTTAGAGCTATATCAGTACAGCTCAAAGCAGACTCTGATCCTCCCTGAAACACAAAGCTGGCTATTACTGATTATTGTTTTAGTTGACTTCGACATCAGTTCCAAAACTCAGCTCTCTCTTTGCAATAGGAAGTCTAGGCAAGTATGCGCTGAATGCCCAGATCTGAACCCCGACAAGCCAGGCTTATTATTCTGCTGCTTATAACACAGCAGCTCCCTTCCTAACGGGCATTTAGAACAAAACAATGTTTCTCTCCTGCAGGGTTTTATTTGGCCTTTAGATTAAACAGCGCTCTAGGTTAGTAATCAGGTTTACCAGACAGTTGCCACGGGACCACCAGCAGCTACTCTGTTTTCCCTCAACGCTGTGCTCTCTAAGGGGGTGATAGTGTTAAATGGAATACAACTGATGGGAAAAGTAGAAAGATGAATCAACAACGTCCTAAAAACACTTTTTTCAAAGGAAAAAAGTCTATTGAAAAGTCACAGGCAAGAAAGATTCAGTACAAACACTAGTAAACCATATAAAGTACCTCAGTAAATGCTAAAAGCCTACACTGGTAAAGCAAGAACAAGGACATTTGTGATTTAGCTCACATTTTTCATGCAAAAATTAGGATGTATGCTTACACACGTGGCTTTTTTAAAATCCAAGTTCATAGGGAGGTAGAACAATTCTTTAAATTGGAACTAAACAAGAACAGTCCTGATGAAAACTTTGCTTTGAAAAAAAAACAAAATCCAAAAAAAAGCATAAACAATTAAGATCTGGCTACTGCAATTCTCACTGAGGTTTAAACACATGATTCTCCTACTGTAAAATGCCAGGAAACTTGCACACGAGCATAAAATATTAGCAGACACACTGTTATATATAAATATATATTTTTACTTTATCCATTCCTGTTCAGAGGTAGAAAGGCCAAAAGTATGTGCATGATAGCTGCTGCTGAAATGCCCAGCTTTGGCCTTCTCCCAGCACCATGGAGTTTGGTTGCTTGACCTGTTGAAGCAGTAAGTGCCCTGAAAAATCTCTGCTTTGTTCTGAACACCCCTGTTTGCCTACGATACTGAACACCTGCACATCACCGCCTCATCAGTCTGGTCCATAAAAGAGACCCATTTAGTGGGAAAACACTCAGTCTGCTGTCCTTTGGCTCTCACAAACTTGGGTGATTACAGTTAAAGCAAATTTGCTGTGGGTTTTGTCTTGGGTGGTTGTTTTTGTGTGTGTGTTTTTACTACAATTAAAACATTTGCTCTAAAGACCACAGAAAAATTAATAACTACACCAATATTGATTTGTACTACCTTTGAAAGAAATGCCAGCAGATTTTCCTCTGGCAGCTATAAAAATACACCCAAAACCTGTGTAGCAAAGACAGGCAGGGGAATACATTTTACAGTTCTATGGATGTTATGTGCTATCACCCACTACAGCCACAGAACTGTATTCAGAAGGTGAAAAATGACACGTTTGATTGCTCCAGGATTTAGTAGCTGAAAATAATGTGTCTTTGAGAATACACTGCTTCATGAGTATGTCTTTTTAAAAAACTACTGGAATATGTTGGGTGTAATAAGGAACACATGCAACTCCTACTTCAGATGAGGAAAAAAAAGGAAAGAAAAAATGTTTTCCTTTAGCAGTATGTGATTCAATTAACTCTTCAAGTTCTTTTTTTGCAGCTGTTTGAGATATAATTATTTTCTATAAGACACTAAAAATGCTAGCCCCAAAGGCAAAATGAAATCTCATACAATTTCTCTCTGTTATCAGACGTGGATCGAGTGCTAATAAACACCTATGTATCTAACCAGCATTTTTGAAACATGTGGAACACTACAGAGTTTGCAGAAAGCAAAACCCACAAGACACTAGGCCTATTTTATTCTCGTGTTTAGATGTGGCAAGTTTAATTTGGTTTTTTTCAGCTCTAGCATTTTATAATTTATTTTCTTCTAGAATGAGCATTCTAATGATCCATATTCTCTCTTTATATCTTGTAGAGATTGCCCTGAATTTGTCCTTTTTTCATGACGTAGCCTTGTAATCTTATATCTGACCACTCTATGCTGCTGATGCTCCATAAGGACTCAGTAAAAGCTGGAGTTATTTGTGAACTCTTTTGGTAATATTACAGCCTGAAGCCAGGCTAAGCACCACCTGCCCCGTATTTATCTACTTGTTTATGAAAGAGTTTCCCCCTCATTGTGTGGATAACTGACCTTAGCCATAGCTAATAAGACATGATCTTCCTTGAACTATGCAGCTTTACACTGAATCTTATAAAACACTTCAGTGTTATCCATATAGCTTCACTGAGCTCCTAATGAACTGAAACACATTCTCTCTCCAGTACTGTCACCACAGACAAGGTGTGGTCCAAGAAACAAAAATAACCTGGCCCAAACTTTGCTTTGGCCATCTGTTTCTGTAGACAAGCTTCTTCCTGGATACTAACAGGTTTTTATAAAGTAGAGAATCAAGCAACATATAGATATTTATGCTCCACCCTCCATGTCATCTCATCTTACAGCCCCGACCATGTAGTGACAAGAATGGCTTGCTTGCTGCAGGCTAACTGCTTCAGCAGCCTCCCCCAAGTGCAGCTGTGTTTCCAGACATGTGTCTAGTTAGTCAGAGACCTCTGGAACTTCATCTTTCCTCGACATTAAGCCTTTAAACAGGTTGGGATCTACACAGTCTGTGTTGAAGAAAATACAATTTTTCTTAACATGAACACCCTGCTCAGTCAAAGTAGTTCCAGTAAATCAGATGATGTTCTTATCAACCTATTCCAGACACGTCTAACTTTTTTGGTTGGAGTTTTTTTCTGCATTTTTTTTTCCTGTAATACACAACTGAGAACAGGAACTGGCACAAAAGCAGTGGTGCCAGCTAAACTGAATTGTAGGGGGACATTTTTCAAAGGTTACGCTATCATGTTGTTGAATTTGAAACAAGTCACTGGAATGGCCACAAAAACCCCACAGCTTCTGCTTGATATCTTTTGTTTCTATCTTTTACTTAAGAATATTACTTTCATCCAAGTTGATATAAATAATAATAATTAAACAACAGCTAATTTACACAGTTTTATAGCTGTGGGGGATCAAGACTATTTCTGTTAATTTGCAGGTAGTGTTTGATGATTTAGGATTCTGTCAATAAGCTACTGCTTACAATTAATTTTAAAATGAACCAGCTGAACCAGTACAGTGCTAGAGCTCAAGTGTCAACTACATATATACACGAAATACAATAAATCCTGAAGTCCTACTTCAAAATCCAACCAATTTGTCTAATTTGTGGGTTAGTACACACATAAGTAATATAATCACCTTAATCATTCCAAATAAGCACACAGCGAGTTTCATTTTGTGTTTTACTTTTTCCCCAACAGCACTACACTAGTTGTTCCTGATGATGTTCCAAGCAGAGCATTCCAAAGAGTCACTCGTGCAGGAAAACAGTTGGGATAAACTCAAGTTGCCAGCTCTTTTCTAATTTTAAGTTTAGCTTTCCCATTCTGAAGCAAGCATTCCTCTCCAATACTAGTTAAAAGAGCTTATCTAATTCAACTTTCATTTTTCCCTTAAACATCTGGGAAATTTCATTTCTCTAATCAGTTTCTTACTTTCCTCCACTAATTACAATCTTGTTTTTTCTACGTATATCATTTCCTGTGTGATAATTTTTTCATCATTGGGTTTCTTGCTCTTTATATATTTCCTAGATGCTGGTGTTCAAACTCGGAAAATGCAGCTTATTTACGTTGTCCCCATTCTCCTTAAAATAATCAGCTAAAATGTGCCTCAAGAAGTTATTTGCCTCTATGTATAGCTGAATATTTAGCACAGCTTCCAAAATGCCACCATTTGTTGCCCTGATAGATTCATCAACAGCAAATTCGGGGTTTTTAATTTAACATGGCAAGATGCCCTTCAGAGAACTTGGCCACCAGCTGTCCCTCTGCACGGGGAGGCCAAAGTCACAAGCAAAACAATGACGCTGTCAGACAAACACCACTTCTCCCTTTCACTTTCCCCACTTCCTCTTCTTCCTTTCTCTTTCTCCTTTGCCTGAGGCCATATCCTAATCCCATTCCCAAAATTAAAAGGTTTCTTCCTTTCTCTATGGCTCATGAAAGGTTACCCCATAGAACTACATTGCTACAGGGGCTCAGCCTTTAAATTTGGAATTCTTTCAGTTTTTATCTGTATTTTCATTCTTGTATCACCATGAACCCTTTCATATAGCTTTCAGGCTATTTCATACATACCAGGCTAAAATCTGGACTTGGTAAACTCTTTTTCACTGAGACAGATACTGTAGTCACGTCATGTGAATACTGAATTCCATTCTACGTGCAGATCAGAATTTTTTTTAAGTGCTACTAATTTAAGTAACAGCACACAACTTAGCAAAAGTTATTAAATGCTGAATACAGACTTTCTAGTTTCCACAGTACTAAACTACCATTTAAAAGATTTTGCACAACTCTTATAATAAGCTAAATATTAAAGACTACATTGAAAAAGAGAAATGTTTATCATACCTACTTAATAGTGTCAGGGGCACAAATTTGAAAGTTTTCCCAAGATAGGGCTTTGAGTTTTTAAACAATTACCAAATTATGAGATTATACTCAATAATGGTTTCATTTGCATTTCTCTGTATAAACACAGTGGTATGTTTACCAAACATCCATTTCCTTCTAACCCCAGATCACAGATTTTTGAAACCTTCCCCCTCAAAAAAAGTTTTTTAATGAACAGAAATGTGTTCACAATATCAAATCAAACTTAAATAAATCATTCCTACAGTGTGAAAACTGAAATCTAATAAATCTGAATGGAAGAGCTCTGCAACATAAAAGTTCCTTTAAACCTCCACAATATGTCCAAGCACTACCAAAGACAGACTTACGTAATATATTAGCTTGCAATTGCAAAGGACTCTCCAGGTTTTGTAATCAGTTCTCACACTTAACTGCAAACCAGGAAAGCATTGTTATGATATTTCACAGTTACATACGTCGTGTAGCTTAGAAATATGGCTTAGAAATGTATCTTCTTACCAAAGTTAAACACAAGTTTAATTTCTTTCATTCATTTGAGGAAACTGAGGATCAACATATGCTGTTTCACATGCTGATACTTTAAGTAAAACAACAATGATTCTTTTAAAAACTAAACTCTCTTATAATGAAAAACAGAAAGAAAAGATTTTGCTCTTTTGAGAAGATGATTACCTTACCTGGTTTTGCCATTCCACACCGACAGCCCGAACAATATTATCAGCTCTTCAGGTACTAATTCTTGCTAACTGGAAGGATATTTTCTCTCTTGCTGGATTAATAATCAACTTTCCTGATAGTTCATTTGTAATTCTCTGCTGGTTAACCCTTTGCAGGGCTCCCATTTTGAACTAAGCAGCCTACACTGTTCGGCTCATTGTAATACAAAAATAACAAAACATAGGCTAACACATAAATGAGAACTAAATAGCAAGCAAAAGAGAAAATTAAGAATAGATTATCTTAAAAAACTAAAAGCTTGCAAATACTTAAAGCAAGACTTCCTTTTTCTGAAAGACTCTAATTACTAAACCTAGTTGCTGGTAAAACAATGCATCAACAACCTGGGAGCTGTAAAGTCCAATGGCTCATACCACCCCACACTCCCAGGAAGCCACAACTCAACCTCTCATCTTCAGCCAGCGAGTAAGTATGACACATGCCTGCCTAATTCTGAAAATAACATCTTTTATTAGTGAATAGTGTGCTAAGAAATTGCCACAGTTATCAGTTTGTGCAAGGCCACCCATCTGTGCTGTCAGAAAGCAAAAGCAAGAGTGGCCAGGAGTAAAAATGAGATAAGAGAGGCCCAGAAAAGCTAAAAAAGGGGAGTTCAAATGAGGTCAGAACAGTTTAAGATGGGATACCTAAAAATTATATGTAATTTTATTTTTCAAATGTAATAGTAGTAAATTACATATATATTATCAGTTTCATAAAAATTCAATACAGCTCTGGCAGCTCTGTTGTGAAATGAGTAAGAGGATTGTAAAACAAACCTGTTAAAAGGGTTCAGAGATTCCATATAAGAATGTGGAACATTCTGGAAATGCTCACCTAAAGAAACTAGTCTTTGGGAGATATGTGATGGACCTTGGGATGTGCTTTGATTGTGGACAGAGGTAAGAGGAAAAGGAAAAATAAACTTGTTGCATGGATGACTAAGGCATAATACAAAATGCTAAATATAGGGAAATAACAAGAAAGGGGGAAAAAAAGCCTTTCTGAAAAACAGTGAATTGGGTTTTTGGACAATCTTGGAAAAATATACGAGGTGACAGCTCTATTCACTAACAGAAATGCTTTCCTCATGAACTCCACTATAGCTGTTTTATTAAATAATACGGCAGTAGTTCTGTTTTTTTCCTTAAAACAAAGGCACAGCTTCCTAAAGCTTCTGCAAAGCACTGATGAGACTTTATCTGTTTCCTTTTGCGTAAGAGTAGTCCTATAGCTAATCTATTTTTACACAACTATAGGTCTCTGCTCTCTATTCAGTAGTGCCTAATACAGTTTGCTGCAAACTTTCTGCAATATGTGCTGTAGAATTTATGATAAAATGCTATAAAGTTTTGAAGCAAATTTATTTCATATTTATAGCTAATTTTACTCTGTGTTTGAAGGAAAACCTTTTAAGAACGCCAATAATGTGAGAAAGCTACAACAACTGCATTTATCGCTAAGTATCACATCAGTGGTACTCCTGGGGGCTCCTCTTCATGGGAAGAAAGCTTAAACAACATTTTCTAACACATTGGATTGCTTCCCAGAGATGTGATGGCCTACAGAGGCAGTGCTGAACAAAGCAGGCTGGAATAGTAAGTCAGTAAACAACCCTTTTCAGAGGATGGCCACAAGTAAGTGCAACTTTGTTTAATAAAGGCGAACTATAGTTATCTTTTGTTCTTTAGTAGGTGCATTATCTTTCTCTCCTGTTCCACCTGACTAAACTGGTAGTATCTTTTCTATCACCTGACTGAGTAGTTGGCTGGAAATAATGGGACCAAACAATCCACTATTGTTACAAGAGACAATGACCTTTCATGTCCTTGGAGCTCGCCATGACCTTTCATCTTTCCTATCCTCCAATGGTCTCTTGTAACAACTAAAACTACACCCCTTTAGGCTGAATTCCAGATTGTCATAAAAAGCCCCTTCCTTTCAAAACAAAACCAATTTTTACACCAAGGTGGAGGAGAAACACAGGTCCATTGTTCCCGCACAGATGGAAGTTAGAGTTACTAAGGCAACAGCTCTAATCCCTCTTTTTACCACCTTTTTCACATCATTGGCCTATCAAGTGTGCTACCTTTTAACTCATAAGCTCAAAAGCTGGTAGTCTAACTGACTGCCCTAATTAGCTACGATTTTCACAGTACAGACAACATGATGAGCTAATCGAA
Organism: Struthidea cinerea; assembly: GCA_013397865.1. Taxonomy (NCBI): domain Eukaryota; kingdom Metazoa; phylum Chordata; class Aves; order Passeriformes; family Corcoracidae; genus Struthidea; species Struthidea cinerea. The sequence continues at coordinate 1,270,115 of VZTI01002164.1, read as the reverse complement.
ATTTGCAAAATAATGACGTACCTCCAGCAAATATTCCTCCTCCTGAGGCCCAGTCTTAGAATAACAATAATGAGACCATTATTAGAGGAGGGCATTAAAATGCTGCACTGCTGCTAAACAGAGAACTTAATTGTTCTGGTCTTGTCCATTGAATCAACAACCTATTGTTGTGGACTTGAAAAATAAAGGACTGGAGAATGGGTGCCATAATGATTGGTCTGTGCTGCCATACCAGCACTCTGTAGAATTGTTTTCCTTTTGAAACTCTTGATGGACTAGTAGTTTTGTTTAAAAGTAATATAAAAGCCAATTGTCTGCATAAAAAGTCCTATTTATTGAAATCTTTAGAAGCGGGTGCATGGATTTGTTCATGACCCCCAAGATAAAATCATAGAGACCATAATAATGCTATTTGTGGCAACCACTGCTTGTAGTGACACTGCTTGTAGATAACGCTGTCCTGTTTTGCTACTGCAAAAGGAAGGAAGGCATTTCCTTTGCAGACAGAAATCATGGCAGAAGGTCAAATAGTGGACAGACCCAATTCATCTGTAAAAATGAGGAAGTTTTATTAAAAAAAAAAAAAGTGGCCTAGTGTGTTTGGTCGTCATTTACAATTCAGGGTTTAGGACAAACTGATAAAGGTATCTCTAATCACTCAGCACAGGACTTTTTTTATTGATTAGTTTGTTAGATGTTAAAACTGACAGACTCTATTTTTTTTTCTTCACATCTATAGAATTAAACCCTAAATTTTGTCATTGGGAAACTGAATAATACACGCCTTGAGATGCAGTGACTGAACTGATGCAAATTGTAGCTTACTGTTAACTTTGGATAGTCTTTATTTAAATTTGGGACTGGGAAGAAGAGACACCTAAAATCTCTGACATGCCTTTTAATCTTGGGGTTTTTTTAGTTGTTAAGAAATTAGAAACTACAGTTTGTCACAAAATGTTTAAAACAAACATGGTCTTGGGAAAAAATATTCTCCCAAATAAAAAATCATAGTTTTATTACATAAAATCATTATTAATTAACACTATCCTGGATTCTTCTCTTAGCTTTCACTCCAATAGGACAGTTGAAAACACATAAGCAACAATAGATTTACACTTTGGAATACAAACTAAAATCACATCTTATTGTATTTTTATAGTTAGGTCTCTTAATGCATCTTTTTACACACAAATTGCTCAAAAATAAACTATGAGTCTAGGTTAATATAAACAATGAAAAACTGTACAATTTGGCCTTGCAAGAGTTTCCATTGGTCATTTGCTATTGATTTCAATGGGAAAAGGTTTAGGGTTTAATTTTTCTTGTTCCTATCAACATATTGTAAATCAAATTGAGAAAAATAATTGTGAAAAGGGGGAAAAAAAAAAAAAAAAGAGAGAGGAAAACTTAAAGATTAACCCAAAAGGTATTTTCAGCAGTTCTAGGATCCACTCATAAAATGTAAAGTTTTCTTGCATGCATTTGCAGAATACCTTTTCTTTAAACTCCTTTCTTCTGTTAATTGAAAAATGCCTAACATAAAGTAGTATTAAATTGTAAATAAGACCTCTTGCTTCATTCAATCCATGCTTTGCTTCATTTATCTTCATCTTGTTAGGCTAAATTAATTAACAATCTCTGTGTTGCACACTTTCTCTTTTCATTACATCAAATAATGGCCTGGATATGGGAGAAAACCCTCACCACAGGGATCTTGAAACGCTACCTTGAGGAAGAGTCTCTTACATATGCATTTCTTTAGCAATATTAACTAGCTGGATGTTATGACATTTATTAAATGGATCCTTCAACCCTTCACCACAGTAAAATAATTATTCTGATTTTGTTAGAAACAAAAATATTTTTCAAAAAATCAGGGGCTTGCAATAGATCATGTCTGCAATTTGTGAGCCACAAGTACTAAAAAGAAAGAAAGTACCTAAATAGCTTTAATCAATGTTTTATTTAATATAAAAAAACCTGCAACTTGAATACAATCTCTGGCCAATTGTGTATACAGTCCCAAACATATTAATGTGTCAAATTACTCAAACCGAGTTGCCATATCATCTGTTTGTGAATGTTCTGTATGTAATTAATTGGGTGTCTGGGACAGTTTCATTGGTAAATCTGGTTATTTAGATATTGTAATGGGGAGCAATGTGCTAAACTATTAGACAAGTTTTCTTCCTTTAACCTACACTATGGCATCTAGAGCAAAAGGACAAAACAGTAAAGCCTTTTTTAATCTCACCCTGATCAAACAACCCTCTTTCTCCAACCACAGCTTTGTGCGTGATATCTTTCTGCTAGTGTTTCTTATTTAATTAAAACAGACACTGACAGAAGGACATGGATTAGGACTGTAATGATGCATTTACTTAGATTAATCGGAGGCTCCTTTTGGAGTAATGGCTTAAACAAAGAACAAAAGGAAATTGTTATGAAACAGCCTTTTATCCCAGGCAAAGGTCAAATTATGAGGTTTTTAATTTTGTCAGCCTCTGTTATATTGGACCTTTCTACTGGAACATGAGAAGTGCTTCTCTCCCCTTCTCCCCTGAGCCAAAGCAGTTATTATAATACAGCCATTAAAGCTGCAAATTAAAATGTCTGATTTTAAACCAGGTTGCTTAGCTTTCAAAACCCCCTAATTAGCATGTTGTGCATTGTTGTGAAGGAAAGAAACCTAAAATGCTAATGACCTGCTGCCAGGTGACCACACTGCTGTGCAAAATAATACAGACTCATTCAAGTAGTAGTAATACCAATAACACCCAGCTCTTATGAATTACCCAGCTCCAGGTCTGCTCTGCACCACATGTGCTTAAAGAAACAAGCGTGCATCCAGCCAAAGATCAGAGTTCAGTTGTCAGCACAAGAGATTGTTGTATGTTAACTGGGAAGAAGTCTGTGCCCATTCAGACACTGCAAGGCAGGAGAAAAACATTCGAAATCACCACGGGCCAAGTGATACTTGGGCTGGGCACAGAGAAAAGCACAGAATGGAAAATTCTTCCCCTTTTGGGCAGAAGCTACAGATACACTTCTGTATATCTCAAAGGAGACAGCCCCAACATGCTGTGATAAATTCTGCTTCTGTTCTTTGTTCACAAAAGGGCAACAATGCAGGAAAACACCCCAAATACAGGTATATTTTTGCCCTTTCACAGTTTACCATTCATTACAGCAAGTTCACTGAATACACAAATTTAAGTTAGATCGTGATATTTCCTTAAAATATGCAATAGGAGAAAGTCTGGTAATGTGTCTTCAAAGACTCAAACCAAATAGAAAACATTTCCTTAAACCTCATGGTACTTGAGGCTCTAGGTTTTTGAATATTGGATTTTTATTCACACAAATTTTCAAAAGAAAAGAACTCTCACATTCCAGTGACAAAATGAAGCTTTAAGTAACTTCCTTTTTCAAAACTGCAGAAATATTCATCAGTTTTCTGCGCCACCAAAACTGTACACAGACCCAATCATCCTCCTGCGACACAGTCCACAGCTCTGGCAGACTGAAATGTCACCCAGCACCCAAAGGGACACAACCTGATATCAACAAAGAAGCAAAGCTTTGCCGCCAGTGCCAACGCTGGGTCCAAACAGCAGCAGTAGAGGCAGCTGTTCAGCACCACAAAAAATACCATCCTGAAAAGGCCAAAATCATTAGTACTCAAGATTAACTCCACTTGACTTGTTTTTTACCAACAGTTGAGGGGAAAACTACTTTCTCTGTAACTTGACATCTTCACCACAAAGATTGCAGCCTTCCAGACATACCAGCACAGCGTTGACAGCGTTCCTCAGAGGTCACAGTAGTAGGAAGTTGGATAAGATGTTGAACAGCTATGCTGGCCTTGATGTCTGCTCATTCCCAGAGGTCTCCTGCCTTTCTCATGTGATCCCTAATTGACCATTAAGGGACAAAAATGACGGCAAAGTGTCTTTTCAGTCACTTTTAATCCTTTGTAGCATTATATTTTACATACAAGTTCATCAGTCCAGAGGGAAGGTACTGTGTGAATTCAAATCCCAGTGTCCCCAAAACTGCTACTCAATGAAAAACACGATCCAGTTCATCTCCAGATAAATTACAAAGTGGCTAGGTTAAGCAAATTAAACCATATGCCCAGTCCTTTATATATTATAATCTCAGACCCATGTGTCCACACTCTGTATTGCTTGTCTCCTTTTTACACAGATTCTGCCTCATTGCTGCCACCATACTCCCTCACCACATAGTCCCAATCCTGAAAAACAAATTGACACCTTGCCTTTGAAAATATTGACATGATTACATGTAAGCCACTTAAATGACCTACATAGAAAAGGAAACTACACTTATTTGCACAGATAGTAAATTCAATTTACTTAACGTTCAAACACCTGAGCTGCTTAAAAAGTAGCAAACAAAGCGTTAATAAAATAATAATAAAATTAACCATATAGTAGCATTGTCTGGTTAGAAATAGTCTGAACTTCACAGGAGTCTACTACAACTTTGAGATATCACTTTCATCAGCTGGTAGTACAATTTATTTATTTTTTTAAACTTCTGTTCAGCCAAGATAATCACATCTTAGGATACGTGAACCTGTTTTCACAGACATGTATCATCCACCAGTATTCTTTGGCTGCCTTGTAGCTGTTATTTTTTCTTGAATAAAACCACCTCTGTGAGACAGAAAACACTGCTAAATTTATTTATAAAGAAAAGAAAAAGAGCTAGCGTCTAATGAAAAACAGAGTTTGTGCATACTGATAGGTGGCTCTATCCTTTACAACTCACAGTCAGGAAATTCTCATTATGTTCCTTTGTAGAATTCATCCTAACAGTGAGCTTTAGAGGCATCTTGGTACAGCTACAGCATTGATAATGCACAATGCAAATACACTGTTTCCCAAAACTTCTATTTATTCCTTAAAATATATTAAGTATGCCAATGCTCTTTTAGTGAACAAGTAATAAAATCTGCATTAGTATCCTACACAGAATATGAATTCATGCTTTAAGATCAGAGCTGCTTAGATAGCAAATTATCTGCATCATTTCCCATTTAGCAGCTAGAGAGCTGTCCAGGTACAGTCTGTGCCTCCATGAATATGGTACTTCATGTCCTGTGGTTTTTGCTGAGTATCCATGTATTATGTAGAAAAACACGTAGAAGAACAGCAGTAATCTAAGAATTCAGTGCAGAAGCCTGACAAGAGTCAGGCTGTCACAGCAGCAGCTAGTGGCATAGCATGGTAGATACACTGGTAAAGCAGTCAAACACTACACAGTCCTGCTGCTGTGGTGCAGAGCAAGGCACTGATTGGCCTTGGACACATCACAGGTTCAACTGGGACCATTAAACTGTACCTCTGAGTGACTACAGGGCTCTGTCACATTGACCCTGGGAATGCTTGTGGCCAGCACTGAGCAAAGACAATCTGCTTCCTCACCTTTCGAGCATCACTTTCATACAGTTGAGCAAAAGTCACAACATGCTCTGCACTGACGGACAGCAGAATAAAATGTACTTCCAGGAAAAAAAACATCATCAAGTTGTTGAAATTTCATGCATGATATGTAAGGAGGTTTGACCCAAAGACATGAAGAAAAGGGAAGTTAGTTCCTGCTGTGTTTCTTTACCCAAGTAGCCCCCCGGGTTAGTGTGTGGCTATATGTATGTATATGCATCTATATAATTGAACCTGTATAGTATGGAAATACATGTACATAGTGGAACCCATACAACAGTCATACAATGGAACCAAATTCTCTCGTCCAAATTAACAGCTTGCATAGAACAGCAATTTTCTCTATCTTCATAGACCATGAAGGAAGAATGGTTCTTATCTCTGAGCACCAGAGGCTGCTCTCTGGTTTTACCCCATTATGCACAACCTCTCCCAGTTTTTTCCATGTGTCCTTCTCTACAGGTTCCCTGCATACCTGGTCAGTCCATATTGGCATCACTGTATGCACAGCTTTGTATGTCTGTCAGCTGAGAGAAAGCAGAACTGTCTGCTCCTTGGGTTTCCAAAACACTGCATTTGGGCCATACAAACTAGCTCTCTTTCAGCCCTAAGAACTACAGGACCAAGCAACTTAGATATTTGAATTCAAGTCAGATTGCCACATTCACCACTATTTAACTCTTTTGCAGTCCTAGATATTCCATCTCACTCCAGAACTCCATTCCCATCTAATAGGATTTGTGAGACAATGTACAAAACGGTGCTCCAATCCTTTATAAATTTCTTATTTGGTTTTTGGTACCCTATGAATTGGTTTTTTTACTCCTATGAATTACCATTGAACTTCTCACCCAACATGTTAAGCTCTCTTCACAATTAGAGCCTTCATATTTTTATGTCTGCTAATTTTTAAAGTCCTGAGGATAAACTAGATAAATTATGGAAGAAAAAAAATCACACAGTCAACGCCAACCTTCTGGTTATTATCACTTGATTTCAATAAATGATAAGGTTATTATATTCCAAACTGTCTTCTGCAAGAGAATACTGATCTATGCAATTTATCACTGATTTTATAATGAGTGCCAGAAATTAATTTGATAAACTATTTCATATTTTATATATATATAATGTAAAAAGAACCTGTTAAGGGATTTCAGTTTGCTGTTGAAGCCAGCATAGCTCAGAGACAGAAACCACCATGCATATACAATTACAGTGTCAGACTTACACCCACAGATAACCACGCGGTGAACTTCGATATCTCCTCATAAAATGATTCACTAGGCAACTTTCAGCATTTGACCTACAATTTTCCCACTAGGCAAAATTTCCCAATCAGTACTCTCTAGTGAAGGAAGCACACAAAAGTGCAAGGCCTAGGTTTGACTCAGTATCTGGCATGCTATTTACCTCTTTATGCCTGGGTTTACCTCTGTGTTAAACAAGGGAAACAACACCTTTATAAATGAGATCTCTTACTTAAAAGGAGGAATGAGAGAATCCGAATCTCCAAGCAGTATGGAACAGGGATCACTTCAAAATGAAACCAAATAAACAGACATAAAAGTTTGGGGAGCTGTTTGGTTTTAATTTTCCTTCTCTAATGTTGGAGTTTTCAATACCCAATCAGCCAGTCATACCTCAGCATTGTTTTGTTACAATGTGGACCAGAACAGACAAATTAATCAAGCCAAGACAGTGAGTGCACTTTGTTTACACAACATATCCTGTCCATATCTGTCTTAGATTCAGATCAAAATCCTGCTCCAGCTGCATCAACTTTCAGGCTGACAAATCTTTCTGAAGCTGTGCCGCACAGTGTTTCAGATCTGGAAGGTGCTGCAAACAGGCACTTTCACTACACTTCTCAAAGCCCCATATATCAAAGTTTCACACATTAACATCCCTCAAAAGGTACACCTGTCTCAGTTTAATGATATGCACCGTCCAGTCTTTGAGAACTCTTTTTTTTTCTGCCCATATAATTATCAGGATTTTAAATCTTTCCTTTCTAAAGAGTGGCAACTAAAATATAACCTATATAGAAAGAGGATACTGTAAACCACTGCACAGAGACTCACTTATAGCTCACTCTCAAAGAGCTTAGGGTAATAGATTTTGAAAAATGTCGGTTTTGGTACATATTAATATTTTGGGATATATCTAAATCTTTATGAAAAGTCTATTGCCACACAGCTGGAAACTATCATACACATGGAAACTAAAGTAATTCAGTAAGCAAAGTGATGCAAATAGATAAAGCCACCTACATACTTTAATTACTGTAATCAATTTCAAATTCCACCAAGATAAATTGTCTATAAAAGTTTTGCTGGTAACCACAGAGAATGAACTGTACAACTACCTGGTTTCTCCAATATTTGTGAAAAATATGATTATCCCAAATGGGTTTTGAAATTATTATCCCGAATGGGTTTCTATGATTTTTATACATATATATACATATATATGCACACCTATGCATGTGCATGAAAACTTATATATGTAGGCATATATACCCACATCTACAGTTACATTTAAGCAAAATCATTAGGGTTTTTTTTCAGCCTATCCTTCAAAGCTCACCACTTAGAGCAGATGGAAATACAGAGGCATTTCTCTGCTCTAGTACCTAAGAGAGGACACCACAAGGTGCAGGACAGAGCAAGGGCTGAAGGTAAGCAGCCTCAGGGAACAGATGCTTCAGCAAAAGAAGAAGGAGCAGAAATAAGGAGAGGAGAATGAGAATGGCAACAGCTTGGGTGAGCCTGGGAACTCCCTCCAAAACTGCAGGAATCTGTATATGATGGGAAACATTAGCAAGCACTTCCTTCCAACAGACTTCTTCAGATTAGAAAAGGGATGTGGGAATTTAAAGAGTTAAATGAATAAATTTATAGCATGGTGTAAGATAACTCCCATATAGAGTGAATATCTTAAATTCTAGAAAGGTAGCATTTTGCTTTATTTTTTTCCCTTCAAGCCAGCACCTTTTGTCATAATGAAATGCACAGACAGCCTTCACTTGGTAAAATATTTGTGTTGCCATGCAGTTAAACAAATGTTTTTTCATTTTCTTTTAAAATATCCTCCCACCCATGTTTCTCTAAACAGTGGCCTATCAGTCCAGCTGCATAACATGTACAAGCTGAACAGTAAAGTCTCATCTTGCTGCCATTAAAAAGGTCCTTTCCTTATTTCATTAGCCAGAACACATGGGGAATTAATAGGACTTCAAAAATAATGGAGTACATCTGAAAGGAATCCTGATCTCAAAATATTCCCACGTTCCACTATAACCCACAGCATCTGATCAGCATTCGGCATCACAGTTTTAGCACAGGCAAGTACAGAAGACCAAGGTAATCTTTCTTTATTTCTTTTACATGTGGATAGCCACAGTGCTCTTTTTCTTCTATTTTTATTCTCCTCGATTCTTTATATAAAATATGAAGGACTCACAAGTATGATTATCAAATTTATGGTGTATGCCTGTTGCACCACACATTATAATCTCGCAATTGTCTGCCCTGCAGTGGGGAAGATTTTCATAGTGTTTAAATGGGCGAGATCTATAGTTAAAATATTATTAAGTTTATGTTTGTCTTTATCAATTAATAAAAAAAATAATATTTTATTCCACTGTAGGGCATTTAGTACAATTAAATGGAAAAGCTTTGCTCTGATACTTCTTTGAAAAGAATCATGACCGGAAAAGACTCAATTTTGGGACACATACCTGGAAGATGATAAAGAAAATCTCACTATTTCCATATGAGGCAATATCACAACCAAATATATCTTATTGATATTTAAAATCTGAACATATTCCGTTCTGTAATTCTTTCACCTGTGTGCACAATTTATACAGGAGCTTTGAGAAGGGAAAGAATGAAACACTTGCCTTTAATATCAAGGGGGTTTTAGATGGGGTTGTTTTTGTTGGATTTTTTTAAATCATTATACTCTCCCTTCGCATCACTGGTGACCATCACTGCGGCACCATACCTCCAGCTGTGAGCTTGAACACAGAGTTCCCTGAAGCCAGAGCAAATGCTGCTTTTCTGATTTAGAGCAAGGGACCTTGGAAGTAGGGGGAAAAAGCTTAAGCTTCCCTTCCTTTTGTACTTCAGCATCACTTCTCCAACAGAGCATATGACACAGCAACATAGCCAATATGACAAATTACAAGAATAGTGACAGCAATCAAGATTACAGAAAATTATCAGATCTTTTAGTGGCAATTAAATATTGTGTCACCTTCTGAGGGAAAGCACTTCAAATCACATTTTACATGACATATTTGGTAATCCAGACACCCTAATTTATAAGGCTTTTATGTTACAGACCACAAGATGAAATTTTGTGCCCCTGATGTTTCTCCTCTCAGGAAGGACTATTGCCTAAGAGGAGAGGAATTCCCGCTTGCAGGAAATCCAGCACACAGTAGACACAGACAGACAGAAGGATGGGTGGAAGTAGGGTAAATATCAACAAGTAAGAGGACAGATTACTTTGGCTGTTGTGCAACAGTTACACAAAAAGTACTTAAAAGAAAGGAGGTTTTTTTTCTCCCATGAAGTCCAGAGTACACATTTTATTATAGTGAGCACTGACTTAATTTTCCAAGACTCAGCCTGAGACAACAGCAGCTGACTACAAGCTCAGCAGTGAGAAGTCTAAAATTAGTATTTTTAAAAGTCTTTTTATTCTCATAAAATTTGTACATTAAAACTGACATTTTAAAAGGTTACTTCTGTGGAGAGGAACTAGCAGCTATCAAAATCTAAAAACACCAATCAAATGCAAACGTGTTTCAAACTAAACTCCGAATAGCGCAGACAAATCACCATGCCAAGCAGCGGCGCAGAGCAGGCGAGAGCTTTGGGAAAAATTATAAATTAGGTAAATCTTCAAGTTATAGTATTATTGCATCAAAGCTGTGGTTTAGACATCCTAGCACTAACTGCCAAACTGTCTGCATTATTCTGTGTTGTTAGCCATACTAAGTGGATTTCCAACCACTTCAAACAAATTATCAATTCCAATTGAGCAGGTTTGTGATAGAGCCAGAGAAAAAGGCTTTCTTTTAAAGCTTGCCTGCTCTATTTTTCTGCCCTACTGTAAAATACACCTTATTTGTATGGATTTTTATATACTTTCGGGCAAGAAAAACCAGCTACTCATTAACATGTCCACAAGTGCATTAAAATTACATTCACCCCAGTCTTTTATATGTAAGTTTGTTTTTATCTATCACGTACAGCTGTAAGTAGAAGAGACAAGTTAGTCCAAGGACATAATGTCTTTCAGGCTCTATAGCACTTAGCAGGTTACTGGGCCTCCAAGGCCTCACAGATTTAACCAAGATTTTTCACACAATCAGGTAAAGAGAGCTAAGCCAGTCAGCAGATGTCCCATTCAGATAACAAAGAGAATATTTTAGTGACAATGTGAGAAAACAACAGTAAAAAACGGTAGAGAAACCCACTGAACCGTAGAGGTCTTTTTTTCTTTACAAAGAGCCATCGACTGGAGTTTGACTGTGACATTCACCGTAGTCCTCAGCAAAGGGAAAGTCAGTTGTACAAGCTTTGTCAAAAGAGATCCAAACAACCTATTGTAAGAATCAACTCCAACAATTCTGGGCAATTTTCTATATTTTAATTTCCTCTCTGGATGTAGCGTGTCTTCATAGAAGATCCATTAAAACGCCAGGTTAGTATATGAAAGACTCCTGTCATGCATGTCATCACTAAGCTGATCTATAACATCATCCTTAATGATTCCACGATCCAATTGCTGCAGTTGTTCCTTCAGTTTCACCTCAACAAAATGCTAGTTTTCAGTGTCCTCAAGTCCAAGCAAGCAATTTTAAAACTTTCAAACAAAAAATGGCTGTTGGTATCCAAAATGCCTACACCTACTTGCAAACCAGTGAAGAGGTAAAAGCACTGTGGTGTGAACAGAGCCAGTTTTAGCATTTGTTAAGGTCACTTCAGTTCCTCAAGTGACTCTTCTTAGAGACCATTACCTCAGCTAAATACGCACACCAAACCATAATAATAATGGAGATAACCCATCTGAAGAACCCAGTTTGGGGTGTGGTTTTGAATTTGAATCAGGGAAAAGATGACTACACACTCCGTGTTCTTGCTCTTCTCTAAGGCCAAGTTTAAATAAAGAAGAATACTTTTCAGTTATCTTGGACCGCATTTCAATGGCAAGGGAACTGTGAATGAAAGAAGTTTACAAAGGGGACTGTTAAACATTAAAGTATAGTATAATCACTGTGTGAATTAGTCATAGCCAGTTTAGGCACTGTCCAACCCACTTTCCAACCATCTGCAAAAAATGTGCTCCATTAAAACAGAACCATATGGAAAACAAGCTAGCAATTAACACAGCTTCTATGCATACCTCTAATACAGCACAGATTTCAAACTCTGAGTGAAACTGACTGCTGAATTACTTCCATATTGCTGCTGTTTAGACCTTGGCAACACATATTTATCCTAACTCACTACAGTATGTCGTCCCAAGATACTGCTATATCATCAAAATAAGCATGAAAAAACCACCCACAACTGAGCCACTCATTGTGGTTTATAGCCTCTGTTAATGAAATATTTGCAGATCAAAGTACAACAGACTTTTTCAAAGATACATTACTTACCAGTCAGTATCAAGACCAATAGCTAATGCAGGGCAAATCAATTAATTTAGTTGCTAATTGGTAATATCTTGTACTAGGAAAAAAACCAGCTTCGGGTTTGAGAAGCTTTCTCCTCTCCCAGATTTTCTGAAGTGCTAGAGATGCTGCACTTAACACTGTGATATTTCCAATCCAAAGGGGACATGTAGAAATCCTAGTTCAAAATCTCAGAGCCCTTAAAAGCGGCTCAAGGAGAGTGAAATTTTGGTTATTTTTCTTTAATAAAATAATGAAACTAGAATAGTTCACAATTTTATCTGAGTATACAAGATGCAGAAAGTGAAGCTTACTATAAACAAAAAAACCTGATTTTAAGCAAAATCAAGTCAAAGTGAAGTGCCAGTGCTCAGTACATATTATATGTCCCTTTCTACCCAGTCCATCAGAGCTCTTCACTTGAGAAGCCTGGCTCTTTAATTCAACCTGTAGACATTTGTTCAGTTATGCTCAACAGTCCAGCCTACAAGGTTTGGTCAGGGAGATAAAGCCCCACAGAATTCAGGTAGGTTGGTAGAGGCCTCTGGAGGCCTCCCGCTCACAGCAGCTCGCATTTCTCAGGTAAAGAAAACTTAAACACTGTACTAGGACAAAAAAATATACCTAAATAACAAAAAACCCCCATACTGAATATTTCAAACATGCTACTTTCAATGCAAATTAAGCTGCTTTAAAACACATAGTATTAAAACTGGGGGGGATTTTATACTTATTTAGGTTATTTTTTAGTAACTGGAATTCTAGTTCCAAGCACCTTTATTTCCTCAGTTATCCAGGATGATGTCAAAAAACTAACTACGAGCATGATTTTGCCATAGACTTCCCGATATTCCAAAGAAGAGATTCACTTCATGGAATAGTACCTACACAATTTCAAAAGCACTGAAATTCTTGAAGCAGCCTAGGTCATCGTGGGCCACACTGTTTCCACAGATCCACAAGAAAACATGACGAGCCTTGAAACAAAAGACTTAGAGGCACAATTTCCCACATTAATTTAACTCTGTTCACACAGAAGTTTCTCCCCCATTAATCAGAAAACAAGAAGAAACTGTAAAACAAGTACCACATTTCTTCCTTTTCGTGCCTTGAAAGGTTTGAATGCTGACAGCAACAATACACTGTCCAAGCCTAATACATTGATGAAACAATATAACATATATTATTATATAGGTCCATAGCTGCTTCTTAATTTTGTCCTTAAAACTGTCAACTGTAATAGTTATATATAAGAACATATGATGTTTGTTGATGGATTTTAATTACCAGCATTTCAATTGTGTAATTGGACTTCAATGTTCATTTTTTCCAGAAGGGAAAGTTCTAGAAAGCTTTGTCCTGAAGATGTTCTTTCATATCACACTCATAGGCTTATGCACATTAACAGAAATTAAAGGATGTAAACATGGATCTTTTTAAAATTCAGGGTTTAGGGAGACATTATCAGCAATACTTAAATACCTATTAAAAACAATAACTCATTTGGCTTTAAAATATGCCCATAGCATCTGAAAGAGCTGAGGCATCATTGAATGGGATTCTGATTAACAACATTTTGGTTTAATAAAAAGAAGGTTTCACTGACAGCCATAGTAAATATCAATTTGCAAGTATGACTTTAAGTAAAGCATATGTATGTGTCAAAAACTGGCCTTCTGCCACTATATTTATTTTCTACATTCTTAAAGTAAATGATACCTAGCCAAAAAGTCTAAAAATATTCAAATGGTATTAGTACTGCAAAAAATGCAATGCTTTGGAATTAGCACCTAAACCTCCTGCATCCCCCATAAATTCTGACTAATTAAATTCCTACTATGTTATTCCTCCTGTTTTCCTCACAGCTGTTTTATATATTTTCACCTGTTTCACTTCCCTTTTTGTTCAAGTAACAAAAAAAAGCTTAACCTTCCTTGATTGACAGAAAGGAATAACAATATTTAATTAACATCACTTCATATGTGACAAATCTTAAACTCCACTCAGTCAATAAGGCTCTATGAAAGTATTCCCCCAACATTTTTAAAAGCTTTTTAAGAAAGCTCAGAACACTGTGTTCTTAATTCAAAAGCACATGCCGAGTTAATTATGATCTTATGCTTTGACCAAAAGTAGGATTTGCAGGATTTTCTTTTTCTTAAGTCAAAGGATTCCAAAGTAATTTATGAATGATACTGAAATAATGCACGAATTAGCTGCTAACATGCTGTTAGTTTCAAGTGTTAGGTTTTTTTTTTTATATGCTGGGAGGGTCAGTCTTAAAGTCATGCTGACTTGACACTCTATTTATACTAAAAACTACATTAACTAAACAATCATGTTATTCTACAGTCCTCCTACTTACTTTCAGGTTATTGCTCTTGACTAGGTTACTTGTTTGGGAGATTTCTGCACAATTTCTGCCAATTCAAATATAGATGTTTCCATAGCTAAACAAATACTGTAACAGTGTCACATATGCTCTCCCTAGAGTTACTCCTTCTTTATGTACATGACGTTTAATTCATGTTCCCGCGTCTGTGTGAGCAGTTTCCCTACAGGTGTATGCTACACACATCCTCATATCTCACTGTTGGGTAGTTTGAGCAACCTGCTTTACCATGACCTTGTTGTTACTAACAAAGCAAATTGTTTTACTGTGACCTTGTTATTACTAACACATTTCCAAAGGACTCACAAATTGATTCACAGCACATTCTCAGGTGTGTGTGTGTGCATGTGCACATAAATGTAAAATGGCCACAATTCAGTAATGTTTATCAAAAGCATTGCTATCTATGTCTCGGTTGGATTTTAAAGAGCATCCAATTTCCTGTCGATTATTGATTTCAAATGTGATCTCGGGCTCTAACTCGTGGGATCAGCGCCATTTCTATCCCACACTGTAGCTGACAAGCAGAAAGGGCACTCAGGCTGGAACAGCTTGTGGGAAAAAGAGCCATGGACAGTTTTATCTCCCTGACTTTCCCTTTCCCTTTGTGACTTGTTCCTCAAGAGCAGACTGACCAGGCAGAGGTCAATAAACACACACTGCAAGGCCTTCCCCAGCTCCAGCCTTATCCAATCCTAGCTTGGGTCAGGATCAAGCTGATTTTCCCTGAATTTCTCATGGTATTCTACCAGTTTCTATAATAGCTTCTTTTTTATCAGTAACAATAAACACTAATAACCATAAGCATTCGTCCAATGTATTCTGACAATCATTTCTGTTAGGATAATTTTAGTACACTATAAAATTATTTCAAGGAGGTAAAGTTCTCTCAGAAATGGTGGAAGGAGCTATTCTCTAAGAACAAGGTGTGTGGAAGATTAATACGCACAGGGCTTTGCCATAATATTACGAACCCTTGCCTAACACTTTTACATCTCTTCTGCCTACTTTATATCTCTTGCCACAGTAACTAAATGAACTCCATGTGACTATTTAGGTATTTGCAGGAGGAGTGTGCTTTTAACTCAACAATGCAAAATGTGAAGTCACTTCTGTACTATCCATTCAACAAATAAATATGACGCAAAAGTAATGTATTCTGCAGCTCATATTTCTACTGCATAATTTCAGAGAGGTTTTTTTCTGTTTGTCCTATTTCAGAGGGTTTGAAAACATCTTCAGCATATTGAATCATCAGCAAGGCCGTTAGGTTTTTTAAATAAGACAGTATTATGATACAGAATTGAGGGAAAGGCCATGCCCATTCAGACTCAGGAAAGAGTATGGCTCAGTGACCAAAGGGAAATAATGCAGTATCAATTTAGTGACAGGTGAGTTGGGGGCATCAAGCCAACATGGTGAGAAAGGGCACTTGGGCATCCAGAGGCAGGGACTGGGCAATAAAGGGTTCCAGCAAGTGCAGCACAACCCTGTTAATAGCAGTGTCAGACTGGTCATCACAGGGGCCATGAAAAGGAGGAACTGAAGCTCTCAGTACCAAGACAGAAGTTAGTAAGAGCAATCCATCATAAATGCCAGTGCATCCACTTCTGCATCTTGCTGCAAGAGAAAAAGCAGCTTGCCAAGTAGCAAGTAATGTTTCTACTTCCATCTGATTTTTTAACTTTGTATGTAAGACACTTTTACACAGAAAATGTGCAAAACATGCGTAGTTTTTCACAGAATAAAATGTCAGTATTACTTTAAATAATGCTTTAAAAAAAAAAAGCTGCAATGACTGAAGTGATAGGAAAAATGATAGCTGCTTAAAAATGGTCTCAATGGTCTCTCAAAAAAACGAAAAAAAAATTCCATTACAGTTTTCTATGTTTTAGTTTCTCTTCTTGCAATATCTGCCAATATAATGTAAGGACAGAATTAGGAATAAGAGCAGATCTAGAATTTGTAACATTGTTACAATTTGTAAGTATGTTTCTTAAGGAAAAAAAGACTCCTGGATTCAAAGTGCTATTGGATTTTTTTGTCCAATTTTTTTTATAAGTCCCTTGCATCCTTTTCAGGGATGAAACAAAACAAATAGAAAGACAGGAGGAATATAGACCATAGTAGAATAAAGAAGAAGGGACATAATTAAGGAACAGAGGAAAAAAGCAAGGGATAAGTGCATACTTAATGTCTTAGAATATATGAGTTTAAATGCTGTGTTTCAGTACTAATGTTTTGGGTGCCTTAATTCTATAAAGCATACATTTTTATAAACCTATATCATCAAAAGTATTGACCATTAAGAGAAAATCAGAAAACCTTCAAGAATTTTTCCCCTCAACTACCTAGTAGAGAAAGACTGTAAATTGTTCTAAAGTATTTGTGATGGTAACCCCCCCTTCTTTCACTCAATACTCCCAGTCTTATGCTTGAATAGATGAAGGAGAAAAAGGCTTATTGATTATTCAGTCAGTGATGTCTCTTGGATAAACAGAAAAAAGGTTTGCCACAGAAAATATCTACAATGAACTCAAGATAATTAGGGGGGAAAAAAGCGACAAACAACTCTTCATTCATCTGCTAGAGAAGTTACTGCGTTTCTAGCCCAGAAAAAGCAATTATTCAGACCTTGCCTCCTCTATTTCCTACATTGCTTCCTTCTTCTGATGAACAAGAGACCTTTCAACACAGATGTGGTAGTCTTGCTTTCTTTTCTGTTTTCTGCCCACAAGTAAATTTATTGCTCACGCCAGGTTGACAGCCTCCAAAACTGAAAGGGCTCCATTTATCCTGAGAACAGACACTCCACTGGTCACACTGGCCTCTTCACATTGCCCCACCAGTCTGCATTGACCCTGACCCAGAAGGAGCCAGTGTCAGCAGTGGGCAGACAGATCAAGGTCCATTTCCATTCCAAGCCTCATACGATCCCTGAAGCTGCCAAAAAGACATCAGACAGTGCTGGTATCCATGGGTCCTGTGGACACCTTTGTGGACCTGAACCATCAGTTAGCACAACACAGAGCATCTAATTGACACACTGTAACAAATATATGCTATTATTTACTTGGCTGGGTTCAAATCAGAGACCTGTGGGATGACAGGTTGTATTTCTAATTATATCTTTCTTTTGTAATCCAATCCCAGGAGTGGGGGGAAAAAAAAAGACCAGAACACTAACAAAGTGTGAAATCAACATTTACTAGTACAGGGAGAGAAGAGGGCTCAAAAACTGAAGGTCATGAGCCCAGGCCAAACACAAACACTTATTTTTGTTTGTAATCCAATGCTGAAAGACTTACCATGAAGCGTAGTAGGAAGAAAATCACCCTTCAGGGCCTAATTTTCAACTGCACCACGCTCACAAGCTAAGTCTTGCTGCTAAATATCTGTTGCTCACTGTTGGAACTTAGTTTGCCTTTTTTACATTTAACAGCATGCACTTTAAGTGGAGCCAAAATGGTTACTGCAGAATTCAAGCTGAGGGGTATCCCCCCTGAAAAGAGATATCAGTTGAAGAGAAAGAGATTTTACCTACAGGTATCAAACAAAAAAAAGCTGAGGTAGAAAGGACAGCGGAGAAGTTGCTGCATATTGTTGGTCACTAAGACAACCCATTTTTAAAAGACCTATCATATATTACCACCTAGATAACCAGTTTTGTGCTTCTTCAAAGCAGATGAAAAAACCTTAGGAGAGATGAGCAGTGGGACAGGATGCCCAGAGATGTGCTGACTCTACCTCTGGAGGTTTGGCAAACCCATCTGGATAAAGCCCTGAGTAACCTGTCAGACCTCATATCTGACCCTGCTGCGAGCAGGAGGTTGGACAAGAGACCTCCAGAGATCCCTTTCAATTTGAATTATCCTATGAACTTCATCTTAAGGGAAATATCAGAAAAACGTGACTGAAAAACATTACGACAGAGAGATGGATATGAACACAGAGCAGCCAAGGCACTAAACACTACCTTAATTATGAGGCTTTTTATTCTGAAGTTCTGCACAGAGGTGGATATTACTGCTGGGACAGAGGACAAAGAAAAAATAAATTTGTTTATATTATTCCTCTTACCATCCTCTCTAGTCTCTAGTAAACGTACTATTGCAGAACCATTAGTGTATAAAGCCTTGAAGCCTTGGTGAAGATGTAGAGAATAACACAGGAGAGTACAGTGAATGATGAGTAATGTGGCTAATCCCGGCGTATAGACTGGAATCTGAACTAGGCTTTCAGGCAGCAACAGATGTTAGATCTCAGACAGCTGGCCACAACTTCCACTGCCATGCTTGCAGCAGCAAGACATAGGCAGGCTGTGGGAAGAACAGATCTAGGTGGCATTGCAAGATCCCCCAGTATCCAGGAGATCTCTCCAGTTCTGCGAAAAAGAAGGCACCCTCACGTTCAGCTCCTTTAAGCATACAGAAAGGACACAGCAGTGACAATCCTGAAAACTCAGCCGGTGTCCCTCCTGGTATCTGTGGCTGCTGTGCACACACCGGCTCTGCTGAGTCAGGAAACACTCCTTTGATGCTTCTACATCCATAGTTTGTTCTATCTTATGTTTTCTGCCCTTTACCTACTAATTTTTAGGTAACAAAATAAATCTCAGTGGGTCACAGGCTTGACTGAGTGCTGAGTGACCAGAAATAACACCCAAATTTATGTGCTCTTTTTTTTTTTGGTGGGGCCATATCCTCCTGGCATTTTGTTATTCAGGCGCTCAGACCACCATCTCACATATTTTACCACTGGAGTTATTCACAAGATTGCCAGCCTTTTGGAAGTAATTTCTCCTTCCACTGCAGAGTTCCACAGGGAGAACTTAGCCTTTACAGTGAAAACCCTAATGCCAAAATTTACTTTTTCAAATTAAAACTAGATCCAGTAGTCAAACTATTTAGATTGCATTCTGAACCACCTTGAATTAAGTCTGTTGAGCAAGAACACATGGAGTATTTATGACAGTATATCACTTATAGGATCTCCTCAAGAAATTCAAACTTCTGAATTGGTCAGAAGGAAATCTCAACTATGTTTTAAAACCTCTCTTTATGAAAGTAGTATCCAAATTTCTTTCTTCTCATTCTGTATTCAAATATTTTAATGTAAATAACTACTCAATGTGAGAACACATTTTTCAGTTAATTATTTATTACAGAAAGGACTTTACACAAAGAATTTCATGCTGAGGTGTGGTCTAGTAATTCTAATCATTGCTCTAACACTGATTCCTTGTCTTGTTAGCAAAAACTATACCCATGTGTAAAAAGAAGATTAATTTTTTATTTCAGCATTTGGTGGCATTGTCATAAAATAAATCTTCCTTGTTCCTGTATGTTTCCTCTGACTCAATAACCAATTAACTCAAACTTCTTCATACTTACAAGGTTTCTCAATAACTCTAACTTCAGTCTCTGTTCTATATTCTAAGATCCCCTCAAGTGTTATCTCTGTCCTTTTCATTTACCGCAATGGCTCCACTCAAACAAGCAATGACCTTCAGCCTGATCTGATCTTCTCTGGCCTTAGCCGACACCTTTTGCTCACAGCTCTCCACCCCATTTCAGGCAACCACTGCTCCCTTTCACCTCTCATAGACCTACTATTTTTATCCACTCCCCTCTTTTGTCAGAAACTCGGATTTCAGGTTTGGCTGAGCCTGATGGATCTCACGTCCTTACGGCCTTAACTGAAACCTCCACACTTTGCAGTCAGCAAAGTTTTTAAGACAATTCTTCATTCCTATTCTTCAACAACATGTCTGAAAACTATCCCTTCTTCTTTACATCTATGGCTGAAAAGCTGTAAATGAAGTCTTAACTATTCCAGACTCTTCCACTTGGTGCCTTCTGTCAAATTCTGTTTCTTGGAATAGTTGATATTTCTTTTATACTTCCACGCATCTGAATTCTGAAAGAACACTTAACAAAGACAACATCTGTGTATTACAAATCTGGGACTCTTGAAGGACTTCACTTGGCAGTCCTGCACAAAATGAACACTCTAAAATAGAAATTCCCAAAGGCAATATATCAAAAGTCATAAATGCCCAGAATCACTTGTGCGAGTTTCAGCGCCTATACTGATAATTTGTTGCCTTCTCCTTGGCAAAAATCTACCTATGCCAAGTATATTATGGAATCCTAAATTTACAGCATATGCATTCTGGTTTGAGTTAGATCTCAACAATGTAGTAGAAATGGAAGCAGGCACTGGTTTGTCACAACAGAGGCCAGCATTCGAGTGGAAGAACTCTATCACAGGAAGTTGGTTAAAATAATTTCTTCCCTGCAATTTCAGTTGAAAGTGTTAACCACTGAAGACCTCATAGTACCTCTCTCCAAACTGTAAATGCACCGCAACACAGAATCGTCACTTCCACGGTACCCGTTTCCCACATTAAAAACGTGTACATTAAAATGAACCATTGCTCCTTTCTCAGTCAGCATTTTGCTTCACAGGCACAGAGCACTGGAGGAAGCAGGAAACATTGTGCTAACATGACTATAGTATTGATGAATAAAAACTATAACCCCCAGGCTAAGCTGCCAAATAAGTAGTGAATTAATTTCTGTAAAGTACTCCAATATTACAAAGGTGTGTTGAAAGGTGTCTGCTCATGTTTCAAATTAAACGCACTGCTGGTCAGCATTAGCACCTCAGCTTTGAACAGCAGCCATTTGCCTATAACACTTCAGGGGCTGGGAAAAACGGATTTGCCGTTCACACTGGAATAATTAGAACATGTCAGGAAGAATTAATTTCCTCATTTTTCAAAAGGATACACAGAAATTACCATGTTATTATATGACAGGGTCCCTTGGAGAATTGTATTAAATTTAATTTCTAGCGCAGCCCACACAACAAATTAAAGTCATAAATAAGATGGAAAGAAGCGGGACGCAGAGCATATGTTTATGGCAATGAGTGAAGCCAAGGGACCAGAAACAACTATCTTCATTTCATTTTATTTAAATCAGCCAGACACTGTGTATCTGAATGACAGCACTTGTTAATGGTGCTGAGATTATAGGCTCCTTAATTTTAGGAAACAGAAGCAGTCACTCAGTATTTGAAATGGTATTTTTTTCCTACAATACAGATATTAGTTTTAAGTTACTCCCTTTCAAGGCTGCTTCTTATGGCCCTGCAGCAATGTGCAACTTCATAACACAAGATGCACTTTCATTTAGAATTGTTTTATTTGGTCTTAGTAATGGAGAAACAATACAAGAAAAAAAAGGGGAAAAGTGACTGGTAATTGAGAGAAGTCTTTGGGCCAACAGAATATTCCAAGAGTCAGAAAGATGATGAGAATAGCCAGTTACCACCATGATTTTTTTTTGCTGTTTAACTGCCAGTATCTAAAATAATTTTCTACTTTCACACAAGCCCAAATGTTTTGATAGCACAAAAGAAAAGAAAATGAGAGCAAAATTATGTTTGTTAATCCACTCACACAAACTCCAGAGCAAGATATACCTTTCCTCAAACCCGCCTCAAACTCCTAGGTCTCTCCTCGGACCCAGGGAGCCCTACGAAGTCCTTTTGTCCCTTCAGCAACGAACTGGAGCTCACAGAAGGATTTGTGAAAGCGGTCATTTTATACAACGCTGAAGTCAACCCAACTGCGCTTTAATAACATTTATAAAAATTTAATAAAGGTTTATAAAATATTAACAGCACTTTAACTTATTTCAATACCTCCTTCTATATTATTCTTTGTACATTTCAATTTTTAATTGTTGTGAAACTCGTGAACTAGGATGTTAAAATCAGACAGAATTACACTGAACATCCCCTCCTGTCTCTATGCATCTGCAGAGAGTAAGATTCCTGTTCAAGCTTCTGTACATACAAAGACATGAAAAAGTCAGTGAAATACAGGATTTGATATCATTAAATTCTGGAATACAGGCTGGTGTAATTCCTACTCATCTGTACTTTGAAACTGAAGGCTACCACAATATTGTATGAAATAATCTATATTTAAACCTCAGAAGATTTTGCAGGAACGCTCATAGTATTTCCCTTAACAGGAAACTAGTTACTCTGCAATTATCAGAAATTACAGGTGTGATAACAGGTGATAAAGAAAGTTAACAAAAATATTACAGATGACAAAAGGAATTGGTATAAAAAGATAGACTAAAGTTAATTTCTGGACAAGACATTAACCTTTTCTTGTTGATACGTGCAAAGTTTCTTTTTCAGATAGGCATTTGCTGTGATACAGGAAAAAAAACCCTAGAGAAATCCTTTGAATACATTAACTGGTGCACTACAAACTGCCAATATCCAGCTTGCAACCATTTTATCATGCTTGTTAGCTCAACACAATCTTAAAAGAAAAGAGAGTTTGCACACTTTAAGAAATAGCTGTCATGGATCTGAGCACTCCCCTGGGTGTAACAAACTTTAAATAATTTGTGAATCAATTAACTGGCGACTCTCTACATAACACAGATTTCACACTCCCAGGTCACTGCATTATCAGCTTGATACGAATCATAACATTTTGGAGAAAAGTTCATAATTGAAATCATTAATTAATTTAACAGGAGCTTTTAGTAATGCATAGCATTACACAGCTGTAAAGGAGCAGAGATCAATTAGTTGTTTCTCTGACAATTTTCTCTACTTGGTGGAAAACTTTCAGTTTGTGAAGCATATTACTTTCACAAGCTTTTATAACTATTCAAAATGCTCAATATTATTATATACAATTTTAATACAAGAAGAAAAACTCAGATACTGTGAGGAAGAATAAACTTTGCAACACCAGGTATAATGTAGTAACCTACATTTCTTTGGACTTAACAGAAAATAAAAATAATTATATTTAAAAGAGGATCAAATATGTTTTACAGAAAAACAGACACAACCAGGACCTCAAATGATTGACTCATATTATTGAATTTTCTTATTTCTAACTTAGCTAATAAGCAATACAAAAGAAAGCAGAAACACTTATATGTGAAATACATCAGCTTTATAGGAAGAGAAGCATTTGCAAAGAGGGGAAGTTTTCAGTAGAATCTACTTGCTGACAGCAGAAGTACTACTACCTCTCCACAGAATTCCCTTACAGTCATGAAAGACTACAGAATCATGAGAAAGATTAAAATAATGGAAAACACATTCTTCAGCGAGGCAGCCAAGTGGCTTACTCCATCAAATTTGTTGAAGGAAAAAAAAAAATCTTTAGATCAGAAACTAGCAGTATGCACAGGGGAAAGAAAACATGATAACAGAGGATTTTTCAACCCTACAGACAAGCATGGCTGCAAACTTAGATTAAACCAATTCGAACTAGAATTATGGCACACAGCTTAATAAGTGAGATAAATTAAACACTGAAATAAATTAACAAAAGATTCTGGTACATCTGCTGTCAGTGTAAATTTTTCCAGTCAGGCTACATCCCTCAAAGACATATCCCTCTAGCCATAGCTAGGGGACTTCAGGGACAGTTCCATGCCTGCATTATGCAAGTCACACTATATAATTACTATGGACCTATAGTCTTAAAAGTTATCAACCTCTTAATGCTGGAGTTTTTCAAACATGCATGTGGACTTTCACCACTGGACTTTCATGCAAGCACACAGGGAAACACCACAACTAATCTCTGGCCCATATTCAGATGCTCAAAGCTCCTTTGATTAGTTTGTCCTGAAGAACAGACATCTAAACCTTTAAAAGCCCACAGTTCATAATAACTGCAGAGACTGATTTAACTTAGCAATCAGTTTGGATGGTTTTGATCTAAATTTACTATCGGTGCACAGGGATGAAATCTATTCAGTCCTCTAACTTTTACCTGCATTATCTATTTAGAAAGTAAACTTAACAGCAGCAAAACCTTCAGTTCAAGGGAGCTCTATTTTCAGTTGAGGGCTTTACATACAGTGATACAAATAAAATAGGAAGAATAGGAATCCAGTAGTGCCCATTTCAGTAATCTCTGGCACCTTTGGAGAAAGATCTTCACTCCTATATTATAACAGTAAAATGGACATTTCATGCCCACTTACTGATATGGAAACTAAGACAAGATGTGCTGAACAGCTCACCCAATGACACACAAATGGCAACAGGGGGCTAATTTCAAAGTCCTGCTTCCAAGTCTGCCAAACCAGTTTAGCTCATCTTTCGTTTGAATATCATCATCTACATATTTTTGAGCACTAGAAACAGGATATGTGATTTTAAACAATATAGTAAATAGCATTTTTAAAAGAAAATAAATATTCTTTGTAGCACGTGAAACCAATTTTCCAAAATATTCCATCGCCTCCTATAAGTTTGACAAATGCCACAAATTATGTTTCAGAATTTAGATCTATTGGTTTCTAATTCATGATTCAAAATAAAGCCCATTTCTTCAATCATTGCAGGAACTTAATTTATCCTAAACACACTAAACTAAAATGAAGTTTTCAGAGGAGTAAGGAATAATTAGATATTAATAAATATTTTTTTTAATGCTGAGAATTATAATTAAAATTTTAAAAAATCGGTTTTGTACTTGCCTTCAGCTTAAGCTACCATCATTAAGAACTCATTTTAAGTTTTCATGTTTAAGATCTGGAACCAGATTTAACACATTAAAATCATGTGTATACATTTATATCTTTTGTTTTCATTGGACATGTTTTCAAAATATTCAGCAGACCATAGGGTATCAATAACTTTAGAGCAATTATTAAGTAGTCCTAATTATTTAACCTACATCCCCTTCTTCCTTTTCTTTTTATCAATAAATCACTTTCTAAACATACCACCTAACAGGCTTGAAGGAGAATAGGGAGTAGAAAATATTATGTGAATCAGATACCCTTTTGGTGATTCATATGGAATGGTAATGTTGTGAATCCATTGCTAAGTACTCATCAGATCATCTCTCAGGGCCCTATTAAAAACATTAAGTATATATTTGAACATGAGTTATTCTATTTTGAACATATTTGAACACTAGTAACTCTATTTTGGTCTGACTCAAATCCATATCTATGCAGCCTTATGATAGTTTTAAATCCAAGCGGAAGTGAGCAGTCCTCATACTTAATGTCTTCCAAAAACCTGGATTGCTCTTTCCTGAAACAACAGTGAGCACTGCTGCTTGCCTAATCATCCCTGGAGAGAATTAAGGAACTTGAAGCCCAAAGATAAGCAGGCATTGGTGGGGATCTCAATCATCTTGGAAAGTAATGTGCTATGCAACAAGAATGCCTGCCAACTCAGATGACTCTCTTAAAATCTAAAGTGCAAGTACAATTTCAAATTACAGCCTTCAGGGACAAAAGGGCAGGTATTTCAGTATTTGAACTCAAATTCTGGCTCCCTCCTTAGCTGGAGGTCCTCAGCAGACAAGGAAAAACGACATGAAGAAAAGGTTCACTGTGCTTTACTATTAACTTACTGATTGGCTGTGTAAGTGTCCAGATGTTCCAGCTCCTGTAAGTATGAGCATGGCTCCAAATTAAATAGCTGAACTGCCAGAGATATTGGGAAGGCCTAGTACTGTCAAAGCTGGAGAGGAATCTCTCGCTTACCACCCGCCCTCTCTCTTTGCTGGTTGGAGCCCCTACCACAGATCTTCTCTTGTGCATCTTCCCTCTCTTGACAGATGAGAAATTCAGTTGAATTGCAACAGCCTTAAGGGACTGCGAGATGGCACTTCCCATTCCAGTGTGGATCACAAATGTTTGCCAATTTTTTTCTTGAGAAACCGATAACAATTTTCCAAAGGCATTTAATGTGTATCTGATTCAGCCAGCACACAACCCTCAAACATTCTACCATTAGAACAAACTTACATGCCTTTCACATACAGTCTCCTACAGGTTTGGGTGTTGTCATCAAGCTTCAAGGATTACTGTTTCCCATTCCCTGTGCTCAGCTCTAAATCAGTGCCTATACAGCAGTGCTAGTTCAGAAACTTATCTTCCTTACTCGCATCAAGGTCCTTTGAATCTCTCCTGAGGATCAAAATTGTACTCCTACTCCATGAAAGTTTAGAGAAATGGCAGGGAAGGGAGCTTTCTGTCATGGCTTTGCTTTGATTTTAAATAGACCACACCAATTTCGTTGGGTTTATTACTTTAGAGCAGTGTTTAGTGTCTTTCCTACATCAGGTGACAATTTTAGAATATATTGTATGACAAAAATATAGCAATATTTAATAAAAAAATCCAGAAATTACTGCTGGGCCTTAATCTTATTCAGTAAAACAAAGTTCCTCCCACAAGTTCTCATGTCTTCTTTATATTCTCCATTTTTCTTTCATCTCATATTGTTTTACGTTTCTTTTAATACCCGCAGCACCAATGAATCTTCACAATCTTATTTTTAAATAGACTTTGCTTTCTCTCAGCATTATATAAATTAACATATAGGCAGTTCTATCAACCACTCTCAGCCTTTTGGGTCTGAAGTTTTCCCTATGGGAAAGATTTAGGCCAAGCAGGCTCTCTTCCTAACAAAATGAGGATGATATGAAGGACATGATATAACTCAGAATGCAATTCCCACTTCAAATAAGACACATTATCATTTGGCACGTTTCATTAAGGCACAACAACGAAAAAATCTGTGTCACAGAAAACACGCTCTCGGTCACCTCAGAACTCAGAAATAAAGGAATAAATGTCACAATGGATACACTTGGTTAATTAAGAGTCAAGACTATTTTAAAGGTGATGTCTTTCCTTATTTGTTACAAAATGCCCTTTTGATACCATGGAGATGAAAGGACAATTTTAACAAAGACTACTCAGAAAAAAAAGTACCTACTTCTCCATGGCTCCTTTATTCACAGAATATAACGGGCAGTAGCCAGTTGTCCAAGCAGTAAGAATATCAGCAACATAGAGCATGTCAGCAAACCAGAGATGAAAATTTGCATTCATTTTCAACTCCTAAGAAAAATAACCAGGGAAAACTGTCAAGGCATTCATCCAGTTGGTCAAGACCACCAGCATGGGAGGGCCCTCCAGCCCTGCTGCTCTGTCCTTGAGCAGCAAAGTCCTTGTTGTGCCAGGGTTCCGCTACAGATACCCGTGGGCCATGAAAAACAAACCCTGTACCCTCACCAGTGGGTTTCAGACCTCCCAAAGTCTGCCTTGCATCTGACAGGTCATACTTATTATTAAAAGATTGTTAATACTACAACACAATTAAATCATTAATAGATCATTCACTGGTATGAGGTATTAGGGTCCCTCTACTCAGCAGGCTGCTTATAAAGCTCTAAGATAACACCCACCTTCCCTTTGAGATGCTTTTAAATGTGTTCTACCACGGGCTTGTTGAAAAGTTTGCCAAACTGAGTTTTAAGTGGAAAAATAGGTCCTGAAGTAAAAAGATTTCTTTTACTTCAGGGAAGAGTCTGTTTTCAAAAAAGAAATTATATTAAAAAGTTTACTATTGTTACAAAATTGACCTAAAATTCATAATAAAAGTGCAGGCTATTTTTTCCAAAAATTGATTTCTCCTTCCTCTTTTTACCATTCCCTATTGTATTTTGGGGCTTGTGGTATTTGTGGGGGAGTTTTTAATATTTTGTTCTTATATTTTATAGGCATGTCTAAAATTAATTACACCTATAATTCAAAGAATTCTACTAATCTTTTAATTTTCATGGGATCAAAATGTTATTTGGTACAATGGGAGGTTTTTACTTATCATGTCAAGTTTCTCCAAAACACAGACCTGACTGAAATCAAGCAATGGGTCTTGTATAGAGTTTATTTATGGGGGAGCATGTAAATCAACTTTAGAGTGCTGCACTACTCCAGACAGTCTGGTCCAAAATTCACAAAAATATTTTCCTGGGCTTTTCAAGATTTCTTTCTTTCCAAAATAGCCACATCGCTGGTGACTAATGATGCCCTCAAGGGTAAATAGTAAGTATTTTAAAAGTTTACTACTCTCAATGATTTCTTTTTGTCAGACATAGTCTCTGAAGCAAACTCGAGGGCTGCCACATGTTTTTTAGAAAGATACTGCCTGTTTCAGAACTCCCACAGCATTAAATAGATGTCTCTGGAGTTTCCTTCATGAATCTAAAAATAATTAAATTTCTTTTTTTTTTTTTTAGTTTCTCTGTGCAAATTTTGAGCTTTTCAATCACCTAAATGTAATAAAGCCTGGTGCGATAGTACTAAGAATTCTCCTGTTTAATATCTAGGAAATTGCAGGAAGTTTATAATTTCCTTTGATCATCTGCTGTGTTTCCCTTCTCGGGACATCCTGCAGAATGCAGTGTTCACAAGCTGCATTTTGTGATTCAAAAATTAATCTTACACTAAACTAACTTTGTGTTAAAAAGAGCAACTACTGGCCAAATTCAATGTCTCAAGTAACTCAGGGCTCTCCTTGTACCTTACATTATTGGTCATTTATATGGATCCTTTGCAACATGAGAATCTTCGACAATTGTAAATTAATGGATATATGTACACTAAATAAGAGACCAGGACAAGACGTAGTACACCACCATTACTGCACTTGCATTTTGGCCCAAGTGACCAATTTCAAGCATTAAAATCTCATAAATTCGCATAAAAGTGAATTAGCACAAGATCTGTTTTTCTTGCAACAGGCAGAAGTTTCACACCCCACAAAGAATGCAGTTGAAGCACAGAGTGGGGCACTTTCTTTAGCAACAGCAAAAGGTCATAAATTCAAATCAATATTTTGGCACAAGCAGAAGAGTCAGATTCACATTTTCATAAAATAGGGAACGGTCTCTGAAACACACGTAACTAGTAAAAAAGTGTAAAATTCACAGCCCTCAGCTAAGAGATTTATCTTTTGAAATTTTGCTTCAAAACTGAGGTTGTGCTTGGCTGTCAGATCCTTTGCTTTCTAGCAGTGATGAGGCCTAACCACTCACAGGTAGCTAAAAAACTGCAAGTACATTTCCGGAAACCATAGATTAGCACTTCCCTCCAGTTGGACATTTTCAAAATGAAATACTTCACAGTCGTGTTTATAAGAGCAAATAAAGTTTTGAGAGAATTGCTACTGTGTTTCCTCCCTCTTAGGAAAGTGTTCAGCTAACAAACATACTTGTTTTTTCAAGCCATTGCTAGCTTTTCAATTCTTTGTCCATTGTAGGTGTGGCGTTGTAGCATACCATTCCACAGGTTCAGTCTAATTTCTATGGCATCTACTGACTATTTCCCCATTTCTGGGAAAAATTTTGCTATTTCACTTGTTTGCTGGCATATATGGCTTTCAGACATGATTCTTCCACGCAGCTACTTGAATCTGTACTATGAGCTAAAATGATATTAAATAACCAGGGCTGAGCAATTTTATCTTTTTCTGCAAGAACTTTGTTCTCTACCTTGGAATATTTAAGTACAATTAGTCAGGTGCTCTAATATAAGCACCTCTACTGTTACAGTGTCTCACTATTTCTAGAAGTTTAGCTTTATGGCAAAACACCATGATGCCACCTCTTACAGACCTCTTACAAATGTAGGAGTTTTGGGGTTTGGGATGGGATTTTTTGTTCAAGCCACGACAGAGTAACGTAAGCAGAAGAATCTCACTTTCAGTATACTTTCAAAGAGTCTTACATCTTACATCTAAGAGTCATAGAAACAGAAATATTTGGAAATGCAAACGTTAAAGGCACAAATTTAAAAAAGCAAAAAATTTTTCCCTTGTTTTGTTTTACTTCTTTGAGGGAGGACTGTTCATTCAAGTTTTTAACCCTGAAATTTAATGCAAGTTTTTCTTGTCAAAGACAGGATTCTCACTTGCAAAAGAAAAACATGGGCTCTTGCAAATTTAAAAGCTGCATCTTTATGAAGAATTTCCATTTACAACATCCCATATGAGTCCATAAAGTCAATAAATATTTTTGGCTTGAAGCAGATAACAGATACATCCAGACAATTAGAAAAGGCCAAAATACATTATGCAAATTGGATGTATTTAACATGAACTCTCTGCAATTTCTATATAAACAAGTGATTAGAAGGCTCCCTTCAAAGGCCAATGTGATTAGCAGAAAAAAATTCACAAATTCACCTGCTGCCTAATGAAATACATGCCTTTTTTCCTTAGAGTTATCACAAGTTGTATGTTAGCTATCTATTAAAGCAGTGATTGCAATGAAGACTTTTGTTATAGGATCTCTTACAATACTCTCACGTTTTAGCTCTGGTTATCTATGCTCTAGCAAAATTTTAAAATTTTTTTTAAAAGGAAAAAAAAAAATAATGAGTCTTCGTCTTGGACTACCCACAGAAAAAAAATTAGCTGCTTGAATATAGGTAAGAATGGTTCAAATTCTGGTTCAACCACGGCAGCAGGCAGAGAGATTCCTAAAAATCCTCCATCCACACACCCACTGAAATATTTACAGTTAGGCATTGATAACACTGTCTAACTTAGGAGCAATCACAGAAGAATTGAACTGGTTATTTTTCAGGTACTAAACTAAGACTTTTTCTTTTTCATCTTGGAGCTCGACCACAGATGTTTCGAGAGACATTTTGCAGACAAAAAAAGGCCAAGTAACACGTGTGAAGGATTCATTATGGTCCATAGAGTAAATAAGTTGGAATAAATGTTTACATGGAGCAAGGCCTAGAAGGAGCTCATATTTCCTTGTTTGTATGTGTTTTAGTCAGACCCTAACTGTAGTCTGCACATAGTTTTTTGTGGTTTCATAAAACGTTGTTAAACTGTCCAGCCTGGTGATAGGTACTATATGATGCTGCAAAAGGTTTACTGTTCTCAAACTCTTAGCTCTCTAGAAACAAACAATCAGTTCCATCTGCAAAAGGCAGCTGAATAAAAATAAAACCTAAATTGTAGCAGAAAGGAACACGTAGACAGCAGGGGAAAAGGATCAACTGCCACAATTTATTGCTATAGTATAAATGGTGCGGCAACTTTAACATGGCAGGGCACTCACAGCAATATTATTCTTGTTAGAGCACTGCTCTGTCAGAGAAAACAAGAGTTCATTCACAGACGTTAAATACAGCAGAAAAAAAATGTGGGGAAGTGATTTGTGCTTCATGGCAAAATGGTATATCCTCCCCTTTCCTGTTTTGATCTGTACTGGAACATACCAGTCAACTATTGAATGTAGTCCACTGTTCAAACACAAGATTAACTGAGATGCTCCATGGCAAGCAAATAAATTTGTTTCCCGTGGAATAATTATTCTTATAGAATGTCATCCTCTCTTACAGCACAGAGAGACAGGTGATGACATTCAATAAAATGTGATTTTTATTCCCATTTTCTTGACATGTAGAGATGTATGACTTACTCAGCTGCTTTGAAATACACGATCTGAGGTCATGTCTTTTTTTTTTTTTAGAATGCCATCACCAACTACATAATAGTTAAGTGACGAGGAAAAGTGGGAATATTATTTTCCATTCACTATAATCCTGCATAAGCATATGAAAGAACAGCTATTCATGTAATGGGCCCAGCAATATTGCAGTCTTTGTTTCTGTATTTTCAAAAGCTAATCCTACCTACATTTGAGCTACTTAGACATATCTACAGCAAGTTACTATGTGACAAGTGTTCCAAATATGACAAGAGCTATTATCTGTAAAGAAAAAACCAGAATCTACAACTCTTTGTACCATCTAATATTCTTTAGCATTTCAAGTAATTAGCAGCTTATTCCAAAAACATTTGAACAGTTAACAGATTTGATACCTATGGTTAATCCTCATTAAAATTACGATTACATGATATAATTACATGTAAATAAGAAAAATGAATTCACTATAACTCTTACCCTTTTCAATGTTGGGCACTATGTTGGGAATCATACAGTATGTACAATTAGATTTATACTGCTAAGCTAAAAATATTGGTGAAGATCTAAAAATGACGAACAGTGCCTTTTAAATTAATGTCTTATTAGTTGAGTGAAGTACACTGACAAAGAATAATTTATGCTTATTCAAACGGCTCTCGACATCTTCAGGTGTTTCCAAATGAGCTCACAGAAGAGTGATTAAATGCATCTGATAACAAGCCACACATTGCTGAAATTACTTACCGCCTCATTTTATGATTAATTAAACATGTAGATTAAAGTTGCAAAAGAATTTAGATTAATGAGCAAGTTAAGTCTTGCTGATATAAGTGAATTGGGAATTGGATGCTCTGTGGAACTTTATAAACATGCATTTTATAATGAGTAAGACAAGGCTACATGTTGAATCCTGGCCACAAGGGCCTTTGACGATGCAGTCTTTTTTAACATGGTTTGACAGCTTTCAAATAACATTCTACTATAGACTTTAAACTTTGTGCATTGCTGTAAAACATGAGACTACATAACTCATGTATTAGGAGTACGATTATTTCAAAGCTCTCCAAGGTAATGACCCCCTGTAGCAGCAGCTGTTCAGAAAAATTACAAGCTCGATTGTTATTTTAATCAGAGAGAATTTAGTAGTTAAAAGCAGTTATGCAACTAGTAAAATTATACGACACTCCATCAGTAGCCTTATAACATCTTTCATAGTCCTGTTCCTCCCAATTCCCCCGCCAAAAAACTTTGGCCTTATTAGTAAAACAGAGTGCTCCATGACTCATGAAAAATTCAGAGCCATTTATTAAGTCTGGCTTCTGTGCAAGGCAAGGTAACATTTAAATTTGTGATTATTCTTATCACCTCCAAGAGCGTGTCAAAATATCTGCTAGGTTTGCCAAGTGCCCATTTTTCCACTTTTAAGAACATCTATACCCAATCCACCCAGCTTGGTCTGCATCAGAAAGCCAAATTGGACTTTACGGCCTTGCAAGGCAAAAGCAAATCAGATCGCTCATCCAGATGTGCTTTGCTTTGTGCAGGATGCTGAAACTGGAAACTACTGACCTATCTGTATGTTTATGTCATTTGTAAAACTTTCCTCATCTACTGCATCAAATGACTCCTGCAGGCTCACCTGAGGTGGCTGGCTACTTTTAAACCATCCCGTTCTTATTTTTAAAATTTGGATAAGAACCCATTTCATTGTCCTAGCTGTGTCCTTTCAATTTATATCATAACTTCGAAATATCAAAGGTCTAGCAACAAAAATCAAAGAAAAAAAGAACCAAAAATGTCCATACAGCATAAATTTCTCATGAAAAATATTAACCTCAGGTCACTAATGTATGCTCACTTTTTTCTGAGCATGTGTACCAACAGAAATACAATGCCTTTATTTAGAGTTCTACAGCAGAGCACATGCTTTGAATACTTTGGCTTCTTACTGATTCACTACAACACTTTAGCATAAGTTAATTATCAACCTTCAGCTGGACTGATGCACACCAGTATATCATTCAGAACTTCAAGACTGCCAGTTCCTACTTATTTTGTGCAGAGTGATGCTCCAAGATCCTATTTACTGCTCTAGGACTACAAGCCTCATCTGATTTATTAAAGGTGGATACTGATTGTGTCATTTAGGGTCAGGGCTGTCCTGCATCCATAGAATCAATCTTCTTGTCCTGTTTTCTAATTAAGTTTAAGCTTTTCATATTTACTGGGGTAATATACTTGAAAGTATCTTTATTAATAAATAAATGATCATCCTTATTGTGCATGCAACGTGATAATCAATTCTTAGAACAGATTCCTCTCATTTGCTAACCAGCTCTACCTCTTCCTATGCATTTTAGTGCTGTCTGCCAGGCTCTCTGACTTTCCTTCAGAAGACACTGCTTATTTTATTAACCATGGTCTGGCTTTGTAATGTAGCAGGTAGCAGTCGATTAAAGGCATGAAATTACAAAAATGTAGTAAATTGTACTCGTAAGTTAATTAATTGGTCTGTCTTACATTCAACTTCCAAAGTGCTGGGACATCTGTGCTCTCCTGTTCCGGTCTGGGTCAATTACATCACACTCTGAACACACTTCTGATATAAAATCTCACCATACTGCAGAACAAACTAGAATCAACAAAGTATGAACTGAAACAAGTTTAGTTCATGACATGCTGGAAGTACTCAAGATAAAAACTTTCATTTTCTTCAAGTGAAAAAATAAGTTTACAGTCAGAAAAAAATGGCTTTGATGGAGTCAATAAATGCAAGTCAATGGCAAATCCATGGTAGTGGCACAAGGTAGGTTGTGGGTGTTTTTCTATATTTGATACTCAGTTAAAAAAAAAAATGTCTCAGTAGGTCAATATTTGACAGCAGAGAGCAAACGCATGCTCTTACTTATTAGAAAGTTGTCTAACCACAATGAATTTCATTATCCAGTTCACTTTTTCCATGTGTTTTTTGTGCTTCTCTGTCATATGCATTTAATGTATTCTACTGAAAGAAACTGAGTGTTTAGATGCAGTAATACAGAGTAGCACATAAAATTTTTGGAAACTAATGTCCCAAATGTTTTAAGAACACACCAAAGGACAGGACAAACAAACAACTTGCAACTTGCCATCCAGCTCAGAGTTCAAAGGAACAAGTATTGGAAAGGTAACTCTCAAAAAACTCAAAAATGAAAGAATATATTAGCTTTCCCCAACTTTTTTACCTGACAGAACACTTTTGATCCCTTTCCATAAGTTTACCACCAAGGACTACATTTCCTGGATTCAGCTGTTTGCTCAGAGGGTGAGGCAGCTCCACTCCTCTCCCTGTCACCATAGCACACTGAAGCTGTACTCAAAACAGTTAAAAGGAGGAAATGGAATCATTGCACAAACGGGTTTTTAAAGAGCAATCCGATCTTCACTGAAGCTTTAGGCTTCAGAAATACTACGCAAAAAGTAAAGTACGCTGATTAAACTTTTCATTAGTCAGTCAGCAAAGCTCTGTTCATCTTGTTTTCAACAGAAAGCCTCTTGTAATGTATTTTAAAGGATTCTGAAGATGAAAATTCAAATTCAGCAGATGAGAATTCTCAGTGGAGTTTTAAAATGAGTGACTTGGACACTTATAAGCATTGCTACTATAAACTTGCAGAACGATTTAGACTCCTGAATTGAACTGAGAGGAATTTTTCACATATTCCAGCATTCTGTAAACCTTCTTACAACTACCATGCTGGCTTCAAATTTTGCCAAACCTAAAGCAAAACTCTGACAGAAACCTGCTGGGATTTCTGGCAGAAATTACTGGTCACAGAGGTCCTGGTAGGGTCTATTGTCAAGGTTGTCTGAGGCAGGTATCTGAAGCATTCCCTAGATATGCACAGTGAAACCGGCATTTTGTAACTGATACTGTGGTTATTAAGTCTTCAGATACTTTCGAAGAGCTCTGGAATAATATACTTCTGTGGTCAAAAGCTGAGACCACTTTTAACTCTGCAGCTACTTCTACCCTGTAAGCAGATTACTGAGACACAAAAATTAAAGCATGCAGATGAAGCATAAAGATATACAAGAACTATAAGAAATATTTTTCCCTGGAGATTTGCCAGTGGAAAATGCTGCTAACTTGTCTGTTGCTTCAAGAGCATGCCCAGCAGATCCCGTCTACTGTAGAATGATATGTTCTCACAGACAGGAAAGGAGATCTCTTCAAAGCTATCAGTCAGGGCTGACTACAGAGAAGAATCCTCCCACTCAGCTGTTCTCCAGAATCATCTTTCCAAGATGTAAATACAAACAAAATATTAACCAGAAAAAAACAGAAAATTAATGAAATTAACTCTGATTTATAGTCCATATCTGATTTACACCCGTACTTTCTATTGTAAGAAAAAAAGCATTCAGAGTTATTACCAGTTCCCTTTTTTTTCCCCTACCTCAGTAATCGCACAGAAGCACTGCTAAAGGGTGTACCAGGGAACGTTCTGACTTTTGTGTGTCCAGCACCACTTGATAGAACAAATCAAAGATGTACAACAGTTTGAAACTAATTGTCTCAAAAGGAGACACCTTCACACTGTAACATAGAATAAGAAGAAACTTCAGCTGGAAGGAATTAAGGAGTGGCCTTTTAAGTCATGATTGTACTAATGCATGGAACAGATACAAATTTCTCCTGCTGGCAGAGTAGGTTTGCATTCAGGAAGCAATGTTAACACAGGAAAAGTCCAGTACGGACCGTTAAAAAACAGACAGAAGTATGTGCATGTGCCAGTAGCACATGGAGACAAATAGTCCAAAGAATGCTCAGATGATATTTGACGTTACCAGCACATGACAACAGACTGCATTATATTTAAAGAACCAGGATGACATGTCTAAGCTTCCAGAGCTCTTCATGTTACTTTCTCACTTAGCTTCTAATATCCATCTGGAATTAACCTTAAGCATCTCCCTGTACAAGTGTAAAAATAGGAAAAAGAAGGAGCATCTGCATGTTTAATCCCATGACACCGCTGACATTTTACCAATTTTATGAGATGAATAAATGAAAAGGGTGACTTCACAAAAGTCACTTTGATATAGTTTAGAGGTATAAAGCTAAACTTAGATAAGGCAAATCAAAGAAATTCTATTGAACTTGTGCTGGTAATGCTGAATCCCCTCAGCAGTGGCTAATTCACCCTGTTTATTGAATGCAGATGTATCCTGCTGAAAAAAAAAGAAAAAAGGAAAAACAAAGCAACATAATTTATTTCTGTATCTTTGACCAGTGTCAATATAAGATGCAAGAGAGGATTCTCAAAACTCTGTTTATGAGTTTCAATTCCTGACTGGGAACTGTGAGCAAAGCCATCACTTCCCCACTTTTAAATGATCTAAAGTTAGCATTATTAAAAAAAAAAAAAAGTTATTGGAAGATACTCAGATATCATGGTAAAGATGGCAACAGTTGGTACTCAAAGATAGTTAGCAAGAAAGTTAAATAGGTTTATGGATTATTACATAAGTGCTTTTCAGAGTCTGTCATCTCACACAGAAGAAATTACAGGGTGGGGATGTGGAAAAAAAAGCCAAAAACCAGAATCTAAGGGGAAAAGAGAACTCATTGTTCCATTGTCCTCACAAATCAACATTTTGAAATAACACCTGGGTATAGAGCTCCCTTTTTTTTCTCCTGCAAAGCGAGTATTATTCTTATTTATCTGAAATCTGTCAGGTCAATGTGAGATATATTCAACAGAGAAAGACATTTTGGAGGGACACCACTTGTTGCATGTTCCTTGGTTTTAGCTTAAGCCAGTTGATCTTCATTCTGCTCTCTACTGGGTATTCAGAGAGCCAGAACTGGGCTTTATTATTCCAGAAAGCCACACATCTCCTATGTATGGCAGAAATTTAATCTTAATGGATCCCACAGCAATTCCATCAAGATACTAAATAAGAGCAAGGAAAAGCATAGGGTTGTCAAGCACTACAGATGAGTGCTCTGGGAGCAAAGAACTACTCATCCACCGTGTGTCATGGGCTTTTCAACATATTTCCATCTTTCCCTGGGATTAGTTGAAGAATGGAAAGGAGAGTTTGGCAACAAAATATATGCCTCTGCTTAGAGGGAACTGAGCAGAATGAGGACAGATTACTTCCCTTATTTCATGGGCAGGAAAAGTCATCCATCAGAATGACAAATGCAGTACCTTTATAGGCTCACAGCCATTCTCTGAGCAATTCATTGGTGCTATTGTGAACTCACTGCTACTTTCCTGTTAATCTGCTTCAAAAAAAACCCAACAACTGCTGAGGACACCAACGATAATGCTTTTAATAATAACCAAACATTATGTACCTTAGAGCAGATTTAGAGTGTCTAAATGGGGCGATGAGAAAGATGACAGAAGGACTTTGGACAAGGGCCTGCTGTGATAGGACAAAGGGGAATGGCGTTAAACTGAAGTAGGTGAGGTGTAGATTAGATGTTAGGAAGAAATTCTACTATGAGGCTGGTGAGGCACTGGCAAAGGTTGCCCAGAGAAGTTGTGGGTGCACCATCCTGGAAGTGTTCAGGGCCAGGCTGGATGGGGCTCTGAGCAACCTGATTTAGCGGAAGGTGACCCTGCCCATGGCAGAGGGTTGGAATGAAATGATCTTTCAGGTGCCTTCCAATCCCTTCTGTGATTTGAATACCTTAAAGTAGGTTGACTCAAACACTAAAAGGGGAATGGCACAGGAGGCCCTGAATGCCAGTTTTTGTTTGTAGGACTACCTGTGTGGATGGATCAGAGTTAAAAAGAATGGATTGTGTCATGGGGCTCCTGAAACAATGAATGACCAGAGCTAAAGAGAAAGCAGGAGCAGTAAGGAATTCTTATGTTTGCATCAAGAGCTATGAACAATTTAAGGGCACTGTCAGGTACAAGACATGTTAAAAAAACTCACGGGGAAATATCAGGAAATAATTTCAATGCTGTTGGATCAGGGATTTTTTTTCAGACAAGACAGATGAGCAGGAGCGGCATGTGGGCATTTAAATTTATAAAAACATTGAAGCTTATGATCTGTATTGCCATATTAAATGGGAACTTTAACAACTTCTCTGAGAAATCTTTTGTGTTAGAATTCTATAGATTAATAGGATGCCCAAACTAATCTAGGAGTCTAGAAACAGGACTAAGTGGATATTTTCAAAAGACTGAGTTTCAATAGACCTCTCATGCACTGGAGCTTGGATAGGAATATAATGACTACTCCACTTCATCATCTAATATCTGTTAAAGTAATTTAAATACTTCCTTAGTAATATTACTTCCTCCGATTACAACAACTGCAGACTGAGACGTCCTGGGAAAATATTCCCTTATCTATAGAGCCTCTGTTTTTCTGTTACTATGAAACTTCTGTCCTTCATTAACATTCAAATCACCTTCTTTCTCTGCAGCTGGTGGAGAGGCACTTCACTTTTTTGTCCTAGCAGTGATATAGCAGAACCTTTAACCAAGAACAGGATGTGTCTGGGATCACCTTTGAAGTTTAAAGTTTGTAAACTCTTAGGTTTTTTTAGAATCTTGACAGTTAAACAGAGAAACAGTTCAGGAAATAGCTGTAATTAGGAATCATCCTTTTCTTTCTTTTCTCCCTGTTTGTAGGACTGTTGTTTCAAATGTACTGGCCTTAAACACTGCATAAGGGGCTATTCCATGAGATTGTTCTGGTGAGACAAGTATTCGCTTTCTTCAAAAAAAAAGTCTCAAAAAATATGCTGCTTTCCCTAACACCACATAACCTCTCCCTTCCACTCACAAAAAATACCAAAAATTGTAATCCTACATCTTTGAAGAGAGAAAGAACACTTTAGGACAATAGAATTCAACTTTCTACCAGATTTGTTAGGCTTAGAAAGTGGTTTTGCAAACAGACTTTTGCAACACCACCAAGGAGATCTTTGGTCAAATTTGGCAGAGAAATTAGAAAGCAAGTTTGACTCAGCTAAGTAATCTAGTTTTCAGTGCAAA
Source organism: Struthidea cinerea (assembly GCA_013397865.1). Taxonomy (NCBI): domain Eukaryota; kingdom Metazoa; phylum Chordata; class Aves; order Passeriformes; family Corcoracidae; genus Struthidea; species Struthidea cinerea. The sequence continues at coordinate 1,230,223 of VZTI01002164.1, read as the reverse complement.
GAGCTAAAGGCTAAAACTGTTCCCTTTAGTAATATCACTTATACCTTCCCTGGACAGAATTACATATTTATAACATATTTCAGTGACTTTTCATATGCATTACCGGAAGGGTAAAAAACACCTGTTTTAATAGCTCTAGCCAATTATTTGGGAACTCCTAACCTGAAGGTTGAACACCAATTCTCAAAATTTTTGAGCATTATCAACAATGAATATTAAATTATAAAGACAATGTTTAATATATTTATTAGAAATACCATTTTCCACAAAATGGTTTTCCACAAAAAAGTTTTAGTTTGCAGCTGGATAAAACACAAAATATTTCTAGATCTTGGAACTTATATTATACTACTTATATCTATGTTCTGTCACCAGTCCATTTTAATTTAGTAAGTTAACTCTTAATTGCCATTTCTATTTTTTAACTGCAAAAATAATTCTCTTTCATTCTATTCAGTCTGTAATACTGCATTTGTCACTATAGTAATTAATGATAATATTGTGATTATATTAACAATGAATGGTCAATCACTTTTTACATCCCTGCTGTTTTTCAGTTTGTAGAATTAGTACAACTAATTAATAGCAGAAGGAACTTCTTTTGGTGTTCACTTAATTTTATAGTTTTTGCTTTGGAGTAAAAAAAAAAACTTTAATTGAATCAGAGGCAACCATTTTAAAAAGATATAGTAATCTTCTTTTTAATATTTTTGTGTTTGATGACAACCTTCATTGGTCATATACTCAAAATTTATTAAGGCTCCAATGTAATTGCCTTACTGAATCTGACCTAAAAAAAATTAAAAACCTGTCACATTTTGAAAGAAATAACATCAAACTACTGCATTCAAGGTAGTGAAAGCATTTCTTTGATGAACACTAAATGCTCTATTGTGCTATATGGGAAATGTATGAACATATCTTACACAAAAAAAAACCCTAAATTTTTTCCATAGCTATATAGATGCAAAATTCTCTGAAATTATGATTGGCTGAAGGGGTTATTCTACAACTAAAGCTTAATATGAAAATAATCCTTGGTGCATATCTATTAAAAAATGGTAAAAAGGGAAGAAACATGTATAGCTTCTGGATTAACTAGAGCATGGAGAACCATGTAGCATTTAAAAGCAGTAAGATATTTCCTAGTGGGCATGGGTAGCTTTAGCATTATTAAATATGTCAATAGTTTAAAATTGCCACTTCTGAATGGTAATAAAAGTAGTAGCAGTTGTTACTACTACTGCTGTATCTATAATTGTAATAATTGAAAGCAGCGTTACAGCCATCTGTGGCTAATCCCTCTTTTGGGCACCACACTTTGCCATCCCTTCTATTATAGCTTTTTAAAAAAAAAACACTAAAATTATCAAAGATTAAGAAAGGAAATAAAGATGAAGTGAGCTGCTCAGAGCCATAAAATCAGGAACAATAACCACAGGTCAACCTGCCTGGACACAAACACTGAATGACCTTGAAGGGTTTGCATTTTCTTAGCTCATGAAAACTTATGAAAACAAATATCATGTCTCTGCACCCAAACTGTAAAAAAATCTAAACGGTCACCAAGAAGAACATTTAGGAAAAATGTATCGGAGTATGGTACTTACCCCAGAGACAGGAGATTGGCACTAACTCTCAAGGAGAAACAAGTGCATGGAAGCTCATCCCTCCCATCTTCACCAAGTTAAACCACCAAATTAGTCTCCAGGATATAGCCTTCCTTCCATTTGCAGGTGGAGCTCCCCTGAATGCTAATGTCGATCACATGTGCTTACAAAGCAAAGAAAATTCCCCTAAATTTCATTGGGATGGACAGAGCAATATTTCAAAAAGCAGCTGTTGTTGGTAGCGTTCAAGTTTATTGGCAATCCTTATAAAACTACCCCCAAAACACATAGTGTATCTGATCTCATGTTAAGAAGGCTTTTCTCTAAAGAGTATTGAATCACTTTAATGTAGATTCTAATGCTGCCTTACTCCGCTTTCAAGGTAGCCAGTAAATTCAGCTTTACTACAGTACTATAAAGATGTGAAAGAACTGTAACAGCATCTAAAAATGAGCTGTTGCCACTATACTGTTCAGTTTAGAAAACTCTAAACAGAATACTGATGAAAAATGTTAATGATAGTTTGCTGAGTTGCCAAGAGAAATGAGACAAGACAATTCACTATATTTTTGTTATAAAATCTAAATTATAACATCCTAAAGAATCTGCCACAACTCCAAGAAGGACTAAAAGGAAGATCTAAACAACACAGTATTTCAGTAATTTAATTTTTAAAATGAGCTATCCAGCAGCCATATTTACATAATCAGTACAATCGCAGCAAAGATCTCAGTATCCACAGGATTTTAACTCCTGCAAAGTCCTGTCTATTGCAATGAAGTACCTCAGAGTACTGAAGGCACCTTGCTGAATTAAGGCCTTAATCTCATATGTGTGTACCTCTGAGCAGTTTGCATTAGATCACCAATACAGTCTCAATAGACTGGATAAGTAGGGAAATTCAAAATGCTCTGATAATGTCAGGGGAAGTTTAGGTTGGATATCAGGAAAAGGCGCCTCACCCAGAGGGTGGTTGGGCACTGGATCAGGCCCCCCAGGGCAGTGGTCACAGCACCAAGCCTGACAGAGTTCAACAAGCATTTGGACAATGCTCTCAGGCACATGGTGTGATTTGTTCTGTGCAGGGCTAGGCGTGAGACTCAGTGATCCTTGTGGGTCCCTTCCAACTCAGGATATTCTATGATTCTATGTGAAATGTTAGAAATGCCCCCTGAGCCTGTGATCCTTCAGCTTTGAGGCACTGGCTTGTCTCCTTTATCACACCCATGTTTCTGACCCTGAATTTCAAGACTGAAAATGAATACTGTCTTTCTTCGGTGGTGATAATGAAATTATTTTACAGCCCCAGCCCTTCCCCAGACTCTGTAAACTAATTCCGTGGCATGACCTCAGTCCTACAACTCACAAATGACACAGAAGGTACACAGAAAAGGCAGAAAGGAGAGGCACTGTATCCCCTGGCATCTCTGCATGGCAGCTGGTGAGACAAAACAAAAAAAATCAGATCACTGCCTAGAGAGTCTATTGGCAACACTCAGTTGCATCTGGGAACAATGACCCATCAAACTAACTACGCATTGTTAATATCCCTACCTAATCCAGGCAACGGGAAAGAAAAGTACAAAGTGCCCTAGCAAATCCTACAACCTTCCAACTCACTCTCATCTTCTTTTTCCTGAGTCTGGTAAGCATATAAACAACCACTGTAACAGCAGCGTCCCCAGTGCTGCCATAAACATCATCTGGGGCCAGCTTGGGGGTAAGGGTGCATTCGCTGCTGCCACAAGTATTTATTCCATATTTTCACAAAATACAGAGAAGCCAAGGAGGTCCCATTTCATGCTTCCACCTCACTGGTCTAGGAAGAAATTAATGTAGTGCAGAACTTCCCTACAGTGAAATACTTGGGTCTGGGAAACATGATTCTGAGGGCTGGATTATGATTTTTGAGATACAGAATTTTCCTGCTATTGGGTTCTAAGCCTGCACAGTCTTAAGCTTGCAGCTATTGGCATGTTTGACATTTTAAACTATGAAATACCAACCTATTTTGAAATTGTCCAAATCATTAGTTGTGGAATTTTCCTAGCACTTCATGAATACCACTGTTAATTGGGCAATTAACTTGAAACTACAGAATATGCTGTGATGGCATGATATGATATAAGCCATGTAAAAGAAGGAACAGCCAAGCAACTCAGTATGTTGAAAGATATTAATGAAGTGGCAAAATCTGCCAGAAAAATAATAATGGGTGATTTTAACTACCCCAATATTAACTGGTTGAATAACACATCTGTACATGGTTTGGAGAAGCAGCTTATTGATACTATAAATGGCTTCTTTTTGGAGCAGCTCCTTCTGGAGCACAGAGGAGGAGGAGTTCCACTCAGTTAATAATTTGTGTGTGTGTTTGTGTAGAAAGCAAGCATGGGTGTTCTGCTAAGCAACAATGGCCATGGGACAATGAGTTTGAATCTCGATGATGAAGTATTTCAAGTGGTAACCAAATAGTTAATGGCAGGTGGGTGGGTGAGGAAAAACCCGTGAACAACAGACATCTCAAAGGGATGGCTGTTTTGGAGAAACGAAGGAATTTATTCACACACAGGAACAAAACACCAGAATTAAAAAGAGAATGGAGGAAAATAGATTAAAAAAAAAAAGCTAGGTTAGCATTTTCTGGGGTAAAGTACAAGAATCTATGAGGTCTTGAAAAAACAACTGTCTTTGAATGCGTGAACTCTGCCTAAATGCTTTAGACAGGACATACCATTGATTATTGTTATAACTTACTGCTCAATATTGCACAAAATGAAATAAAACCATAACGCAAACTGTGGCAGTCAGAATATATAAATTCAGTTTCAAAAAGTTACAGGAAGAGAAAATTTTCTTTTTCCATAATTATATAATTATTCAAGTTGACCTGCGAGCAGGATGCATATATGTTACCTGATGTACAAATCTGGAATCTGGAGTAAGAGCATACAAGTCTTGCAACTGAGGAATCCAGAAAAAAAAGATAATTGAATGCATAGGGTTATGCCTCCCTCATTGTCCTCTAAAAGTTACAGTTATGTCCATAGAAAAACATCTTTAAGAAGAAGAGTCCACAAAGCAAGTAACTAACAGAAAAATTATACACAGGCATGACGGTAATAGCCACGTCCCAGATGCGATTATCTAGGAATGGGGCTGCCAAGGATCAGAAATGCAGCTTGTTTGTTTCTTTATTGCATTTAAAGACCCAAAAATTCAAGAACATATTAGGTTCCCATAATGGATCAAAAAAATCTTGGAGTGGACAACCGCCAATATCTGATATTTCAGAGGCGAGTGAATATACCAGAGTTTGAATCAAACAAATCTTTGGGCAAAAGATTCCTTTCAAACCTATTCCCACTTCTTGCCAACACAGATATACTGTCAGGCTTTAGTGAACATAGTAAGGCAATATAAGGACTATTTGCTAGGATGGGTTGCTACCTTAAAGTATAATCAATTAAAGAGGCCAATAACCTGGCAATGATAAAAAGTTGTCCAAGCAAGATAGGAAAAGAGATTTCTAACAACTGTTCTTTTGTGGATATGGGGGGCGGGGGAGAGTCAATATGGTTGTAGGGTAAATGGCTATTCAAAAATTTATATTAAAATCACTACCTTGATTTAGAGGTGGAAATGTTCCTCCTCCAAATTAAGAAAATTAAGACTTTCTAACCATACTTTAAAAATACTGGGTTAAGAAGCCGCAGAGTGACACAAAACTGTGTTCACAAATAAGAACTTGCATCTTAGAAAGAATAATTTCAGCTATTTAGTTTCACTGCTGGATTTTACACAAACTATAATCACTTGGTATAGATGGAACAAAGAAATACAATGTCAAGAGTACAAACAAACCCTAAAGGCACACAAAGAAAAGAGAAAATGTCCTATTTCACATAAATTCATAGGGTGTGTTCAGTTAAGATAGGGTGTTCTAGTCTAAAATATATCTCAGAAATACAGCAGAAGTAAGAATGAAGTCATGGACACCACAAATTTTTAGTAAACCAGGTAAATTCTGGAACATTTTTACTTGTCTCTAAAAGGCAAAGGGCTGCCCAATGGGATGTTCATAAAACTGTTGCTGAAATAGAATCAAGAATTAATGACGTAGACTCTGAAGTTAACCACACTTCTGATGCCTTATACGTGCTGTAGAACCACCTCTCAAGTTTTAGGTTTTTAATTATGAGGGTTGGGGGGGAAAATTTTACTTCGCTTTTGCCTTACTAAGCTTGGCTTCAGATTCCTGAGCGTTACTCGGATCAGTTCAGCAGATCTAACTGTAGTTGCGTTGTACAAGTGACCAATTCTTTTTAAGAAAGTGCTATATTCCAAACTAGTAAAGCATTTGAGTAGAAAAGATATACTAAATAAGGAATGTCGTATACACAGCCAGTTTGCTAGCTGCTCATTCCTCTTCACTCTGCTGCCGTACAAGACTTTAGATCTTCTGCAGGACTATGTGTCTCAGCTCCTGAAAACAAGAACTTTGAGTGAAGTTTTACACTTTGTGAACTGTTTCATTGAGAAAGGCTGAAGTGAGTGATGAAACTCGTGTAACTTGTTTTGTTTTGGCTTTGGAGAATTGGATTAATTACTCCCTGGGGGTTTTCGGAACCTGCAGGGAGCATCTTTGAGACCAAGTTTCAGGGCCAGAATTATATTTACACAATTAAGTGTAGCCTTTGAATATTTTATGATGCACACTACTGAATCCATCACACACATGTTTTAAGAACAGGAGCTGCTCCCACTTACTTCAAATTGATTTTTTTCAATGTCATCTTAATGTAGACACACAAAAATATCAATTCCTCATCGCTGTGCATAACTTAAATTATTAAAAGTTAAAAATTAGCATTTCCACATTATTTGTATTTTAATCGTTAATGAAACCATTGCCAAGAAGAAAAAAAAATTGATGGAAAATTAGTTTTTAAAAAAGAAGCACTTATTTTTAAAACTGACCTTTATACTTTATCTTATCTTTAATATCTTAAAGGAACATTTTTAATGTAGGCTTCACTTTGATCAGCTCTTTTTAATTAACTTTAGAAATGGGAGTGTTTTACAGCACAGTCTTTATCAATTTTTTTATTTAGCTATTAACACTTATGTTTTACCTTCAGCAAACCATTATCAGATTTCTATTGAGTCAGGCTTTGGTATATAGCAAAGATCTCGATACATCTAGCAAGCAGTTAACCTCTTAGCCTGCTCTCTCTTGTAACTGTGATTATGATGAATGAGTGGTTAGTTCTAAGCAATTCTGTTTTATGTCAATAAATTAATCAAACCGTCTTTGGTATATGGGCATTAGGAAGACAGAGAGAAAATGAAGCTGTCTGTGGACACTTTATAACCTTCGCCCTTTTAAGTAATATGATTTAAAAAGTTAATGCTGACATCAACTGTTGGTATTGTTCATCCATACTATAGAATAAGACATTCTTTGTGTTATTTATGTAAAATGAGAAATACTCTACATAATTTATTACTCACAGCATGGCTTAAAGAAAATTCTCTTTACGGCTTTCCTAAGATACTGCATTGTAGTTATTAAATTACCAGAAGCTTTGGGTTTGTGATGAGCAGCCATTTCTTCTAGAAGTACCTGGGCTCTGCAAATGTCAATCCCTTGCTGAAAACCTGTCCAGGTACGGACTTGTGCAAGTACTTCGCTTCTACACTCTTAACTGGGCTTCTTAACACAAACATTTCCTATTCCTCTCTCCCAAACATTGCACACAACTTCAACAACGTATAGAATTGTTTGGATGAGGATTTGCATTTTCTTGCTTAGCACTTTTGCAAAGGAGTTTTTAGACAGCAGATGGATCTAGTGCATTGCACGGATCTCATCCAGCACGCATATGGAGCAGCAGCAGAGCAAGGAAGCCCTCGCTTATATACAGAGCATGACAATCCTTTGGAAAAAAAAAGCATTTCTAGTAGCAGTTTCACTAAATGGTTCAACCTCATCAGAAAGTAAGCGAAGACCACATGTGTGGCCCCTGTCTTTGTGCAATGTGTCAGGAGCCAGTTGGATGGTGCTCTTGCCCACACTGGTGTCCTCAGTCCAGAAAGTGCTAGAGTCTTATAGCCTGAAACCCCTTGGGTTTATGTGAATTAAAACTTGTTTTGTGTATTTTCTCTTGTGTCATACATTTCATTCTTCATAAAGAATTGAAGGGGATTTCTGTGCTACGCTAAATATCAAAATCCCAAAAGTAGTTTTACTGCACTATTTGTTTATTATAAGAAAAACTGTCTAAAATGAATACAATGCTTTCACAATACAAGCATTCTGCGTACCTATTAATTTGTTTACTTCTTACCAAGACACAGCCTGTATAGTCAATAGAGAAGCAGCCAAAAAAATGTCTGCTGTACTCGGAAGGTAAATGGGAACTCAGATAGGAGTAGGTTTCTGTGCCAGCATCAGGCAACAGACTTTCCTTCTACTAAAACTAGAAGTCCCCAGGTGACCTCCCACAACCACACAGCTTTAGATAAAATCGCACAGGGGAGTCCATCAGACATCCCAGCTGGAAGCACAGGCTGCAGACAGAGAATCAGATACTGAAAAACAAACTGAACTTTTATTATTCAAGTTCTGTCCTGTTCTTAGCAGAGGGGTGGCCCAGCAACCTTTCCCTCCCCTTGAGTCTTTTTCCCACACCTTCCTCTCTTCAGGTACAAGTATAAAACTCTGGATGAATGCAACTATGCAGCTATCAGATCCTCACTGGCAAATGTGTTTGGCCACCAGATTTTAGCTGAGTGTAAAGATGTTTTCCCGCTTCCATTATCTTTCTACTCAATCTACTCTCTCTTAAGAACATCTAAAATATGTATATTTACGAAAGTTTTCTCAGACAAAAAAACTCTTCAAGACAGGTGTCTTCTTTTCTCTTTATTTACCCCACATGTTATATGTTGGAAATTTGTTTCTTACCAGAAAATTTGTGTGTTACAAGCCTTACATAAAAACATCAAGATAGGGTTCCACTAGAAATTGATTTTATATTCGCTATTTATAAAATAAACCCAGGAAAACAGAGCTCCAAATTGCTGAGGGTCTAGTTAAATAATGGTTCAACCAGATCATTTTACGTTAGCATGTCACAATGTCAGCAGGAAGGGAGGCAGAAGAGGGTAAAGGCCTCTGATACCTCCAGCACACACATGCCAAACAAGGTATGGGTGTTGCGGCAAGCAGAGGTTCTAGTTAGGCATCACTTTGCTTTATTCATAGGAGCTTTGAAAGACTCAGCTCTTTATAGAAAGAGGTATGTGATAAGCTGGCAAACATCTCCTTGACCAAAATGCTGGTTAACAGTCCTGGCTTATGAAGAGAAAAATGGAGATCAACTTTTTAAGGCTTCTGTTCAGTATATTGCTTTTCTAGAAAATAGAGACCCTAAAGTCTCCCGAATGTATGAACTCAATTCAGTAATTCAGTAGAACATCACATGTGATCAGTTAAACCCATAAGGTAAATAGTACCAAAGACATATATGCCTTCATTGGCTCCATATAAGCTGGGCTTTCTTTGTTATACAAATATACACAATTAAATCATTTTCTCCTTTTAAATAAGCTGGTATGGATACAAAGCAAAAATCTGTTTGGCCAGATGCTCCATGGTGTAAATAGAAACAGTCCAAAACAGAAAAACAAAAAGAGCATAAAAGTTGCCTTAAAAATAAGATTGGGAAAAAATATTAAATATTGGATCTGAAGCAAAGCATGATTCTGTTAATATGCTGATTAGAGTGTTTGAAAAGCTAAAATTTACCTACCCACAATGTCAGTTTTATTGTGTCATAATGTGTGTGCATGTGTGTGTTCCCTAAGTGCTTCTGGATTTTTCTCAAAACTTCTTTGAAAAAAAATCCTGGTGTTCATTTTTAAAGAAATTTTATTTTGTTCCCAAATACAATTATATGATTTTCACCATGTTTTCAATACAGGTGTTTCAAGACACTGAAGATTCATGAGCTTTAACACCCCTCATTTCAGGTTTTATTTTTCTCTCTCTGTCAGTGTTTTCACATTGTAGCCAAGTCACAACAAAATGTTTACACAGAAACTGAACTGCTAGTAAAAAGATATATCTAATTGCTGAAATACAAGCAAAATTAGGTTTAAATGCTCTGTTATTAGATGACATTTATTTTGCCATCCATATCTTTAAATAACTATTGCAGTTTACTACTTGACAAACCTACTTGAAAAGAACAATTAAATAAATTAAACCACGTTAAAACCACATTCTTGAAAAAAAAGTAACCTTTAGTTAGGACAATTACTCTGTGGGCATAAAACAAAAGCACAAATGTCACATTTTCCATGAAATTTACTTTTGTATGAATCATCAATCCTGTTTTCTCCTGAACGAAACTAGCCAAATATGACAAAAAAATCCCAAAGTTGCCTGAACTGGATGATCCACGTAATTACATGTTACAGCAGAGTGCATCTATGACAAAACTTTCAAAAATTTGAGGAAAAAGTTATTATAGCCCCTGGTTGAAATACCTTTGGTATAGACCTATAGCAGTATTTAGCTGATCTTGCTGTATTCCCATATAAAAATATGCAGAGTTTCAAAGATCAGTCTTCCTAGCACTGATCTGCACTGCTTCCCTTTGGAGTACAGATCAAACACGCTACAAAAACATGCCCAAATATTATAGCATAACATGAAAAAGGTATACACTTCTCATTAGCATTTTTTAAATACTGCTTAGAATTGAATCTTCTCAAAACTCCTGATAGATACAAACTCTTTGTCTTCCACACCAACCCCCAAAGCTCCCATCTTCTCCTTTGCTTAGGGCCTATTTGTTCAGCCTCAGGCTCTGATCCTCAGTCCATCAGCTTCAATGGTCAGCTCACATGCTGACCATTTGCAGAAATCAAGTCTTTAAATGGAAAGGTACCTCAGTTCACAACCTGTCCTGTTAGTCTACTTTATTAGTCTCAATTTATGACATTGTAGGTAGTCCTGTTAGTGCATAGTAAGAGTCTGTATCTGCCTGACTCATGTACAGCATATTTGTAAGTTTGGAGATGTACAATAGAGATGATTTAAGAAGATCTAATCCTGTTTCACTGTAGAAGCTATACTTCAATGCTGCTCTCAGTATGTGAGGAAACACAGGGCCAAATCCATCGGTTGTACCTCCTACATTTTATTTTATTTTCAGTTTATGTGAACTTAAGGTTTGCATATGTTTCTAGATATATAATGCTAAACACTAAAATAAGTCGTTTAAGCAGAGAACAGTCAGCACAGTGTTGGCTTCTCCAGATATTCATGTCACTGTAACTGAAGTCTGGGTTGCAGAGGACACCTATCACGAGCCAGGCTGTGGCTCATCATTTCTTACAGCCATTTACTCAGCTTCATTGCTCAGGCTGCTGAACCACGTTCCAGCTCTCATGGCCACAATATCTCAGGTGTCTCAGCTGTACTAACAACTTTCCCTGCAACAGCCAGTGTGCAGTTGTGTGATATTAACAGTCCATACTACTCATGGGAGTTTAAATACTTACTTGATTGATCTAAACACCAGAATTGTTTTCAAAGTACTTTTTTACGCCACTTGTGTTTACCACAGCTCTTTGTTGATGTCAGCCAAGAAGAGCAGGACTCAGACCAGCAGTCCACAAAATAATTACTAAAGTCTTTTTTGTGTTTGTAATACTACATGAACATGAACTAAACAATACTTACAACTTCTCACCCAATTAGCTTGGTACACAAAAAGTTCACCATGAAACTACCATTGAATTTACTGCATTGCTTTCCTTGGAAAGTGTGCTCCATATTGAGGTATAAAAACGTGCTCTTTGTATAGACTGATATTACTATTTCCATTTTTAGAAGAGAAAAATGATGAAAAGAAACTGATTGCTTTAAAAAAAAAATGCAGTAGCAAAGCCAGAAAGAATATAACAAATTCCTCATTCTCAGTTCAGTAATCACTTTATATTGCCTTCTCAGAACTATTTTTCGATGGTAATACTTGGTTTTAAACTGTTTATCTTATTTGATAATATTTTTCTTATCTCTGACTGACAATGCTCATTAAAAAAATGCTGACCTGTAAATGAAGGAAAGTGCAAATAGAATAGCAAAACCATATGTGAAAATGAACATTTGTAAAGAGGAAGGGTTAGTACAAATTGAACATATTTCCATATTGAGAGGAGAACCAGCCATACTTTTCCCCTGATGAATGCAGTTTTGTGAACATATTTTTCCACAAATGATTGAATAAATATTTATTCATAAACTGTATTTGTGACTTAAGAGAACAAGCTGCATAGATTGGCTTCATTTATACTATAACATACAAGAGGTATTGCAATAATTTATATCATGCCAAGTCTAAGGCCCATTAGATTTTCCTTATTATACTTGACTAAAGCTGAGGACTATCCAAAACAGCAATTCCGAAAGCTTTCTATTTGTTGCATGAATAACTATCTTCCTCCCAGGTGCTCTCCTCTGGCTTTCCCTTTCTCAAAGCATTTCTCTTTAGGTGTAGTCCCATTTGATGTATTTGAACTTGGGCATACTCTGAAACATGTTCTTGAGCTGTGGCCTGAATGACCAAGGTTTCGCTGCAACCATAGACGTCGGCTTTCTCCAAGGAATACAAAAATGTATTCCTAGTTAAGCAGATGCTGATCATCCTAGTGTTTCCTCTATAACACCATACAGCATTTCCTCTAAAAGTGCTGTCTATCTTGAGTCACAGACCCAATTCTTTGCTAGAAATTATTTCCATTGCAAAAACCTGATGCAGTGGTGTCATTAGCAAGCGCCACCATTGATGTGTTACTGTAAGCTGTTCTCCCATCATTGTTATTATTACAAAAACCAAAATAAAGCTTGAAATGATAATATTTACTGTAAATTCAATATTCATAGTTCCGCTGAATAGCGGAAGCATAAGTTGGTAGCAAAAAACCTACCAAAAGTTTAAAAGTAGTGAGGTCAAATTCTTGCTAAATGAACATGCTAAAGCTATGATACAACAGTGACATTTTAAAATTGCTTCCATTTTCCATGCCATAAGAGTAGTAGAAAGACACATATAACAGAGAAAATAATAAATACTTACAAATACACAAGAAAATCAGCCCCAGCTCCCAGAAATCATGAATTCATGAAACTGACCTGAAAATATAAAAGGAAAAAAAGTTGAAACAAAAGAAAGCCCAGAACTGATAAATGTTACTTTTTTATTATTATAAAATAGTTATGACTTTTAACCATGAACTGAATAAAACAGAACACAAGACTGTTGTCACGCTTTCAGCCAAGTAATTTACACAGAATTTGTTTCCAGGAAGCCAATACCAAGAGAAACAATTATTTCATTGTTCCGCATCTCACACCATAGCAACCCAGTCCATTATGGCTTCTAAGAACTGTCATAAATGCAAGCATGGTTATCTTTTAATAAGGAAAATAGCTGTGAGGGGGGTTTTGGCTTGCAGGTTTTCCTTTTTTTTTTAATGTTCTCAAGTGTTACAGAACATTTATTACTTTTTTTTTATTTAAGTAGTTTGTTAACAGCATTTTGCAGCTTACCTGGTGTAAAATTATTGTTTAGGTCATTTAATTGGAACCCATCTAAGGCAAAATTTATACAAAGAAGGAAGACTAACAATTTTGTTCTCTTATGGTCTAGATCCCAGTTAGAAGCTTAGCCTAAGTACAATGCAGTCACTATAAGGCATGATTAAATCCAACATTCTTTTTCCTGCATACCCCTCAGTTCTAGTTGGAAAGGTAACAGATGCAACTCAAACCCACAGAGCTCCCCTTATAAAATTCTTTAACTAGCACAATGACTCACTTTATGCCTCTAAATATCCATGGTTTCCTCTCTCCAGAACCCCCATGCATTAGAAGGTAGCTCAGTAGTTTATTTTTATTGTTTGGTCTACATACAGCACATTTTTAGTTCTTAGGAAAACAAAGAAACTTTGTTGCACAGCCCTTGTTTTCTTTCCAAAATGTGAGGATGGATATAAGTAACATTAAACTGAAAATAGTAATGGAGCCTGGGCAACTAGTTTAGGTCAAAACCTTTTTGTTCTCTGGGAGCTATCTGATTAATTTGCAGTTCATAAAACAGTGGGTGTAAGCTCAGTTTAAAAACACGTAACTATATTTAAAGATGAAATCGTCATTTTTGTTAGCCCCCAGTAATCTTTAAGAAACACCTTCCCACAACATTTCTGTATCCTAAAGTGCACCAGCCAGTACTGCACAGTGCCTAGAGACAAGGAGAGAATACCAAACTTATCTTGATGCAGAATATCCTCCTTATTTCATACACCCACCCTGAAGTGCATATTATTCATTCCAACCAAGCCCTCCCCCATCCTGAAAGTACACACTTAATTGTGTCTTCTCTCCTGTAATACCAACAGAGAGTCAACAAATCTCATTTGCTCTATCAATGCAGTGTTGTTATTATATATTTTAAAAGCAAGTCTGAATCTCATTATCAGCTGATTTATGCCATTAGTGTGCTTTGGAGCCACCAATTAAACAAGGACAGTGGTTCATAAGGTCACAGTTAATTAATCTGAAAGTATAAATACACTTTAATGCACACCACCTCATGTAGAGAATTTAGGAACAAAGCACCAAACCTTTATACCGGGCAAGCAATTAGGGGGAAAGGTTAAATATACAAAACTTTAAACTTAGCTTTAGCACTCTGGTAATCGACCAGGGAAAAAGTTCAGTTTGGTAAAATATCCTGCAGAGCAATATGTACGTGAAGCCTTGATTCTTACAGCAACAGTGCAAGTGAGGCAGAAGGCAGAACAGGACTAAATGTACCCAGTGATCCCGAGCAAATGAAGGCTTGTTGCCCAGATAACACCTCAGAACTGTGAATCAGCTGCAAGCTTATCCATTATGGAGCCGGTCAGGGTGGGGGGAAAAAAGCCCAACCCTAAAGAGCCTGGTCTATTCGAAATGGGCTCATCAGAGCAGAGGTGTCTGTTGCATTTAGCAGACTGTACAAAACCAACCTTTTTTCAACCACCTTCTCTTAGTAAATTTAATAAAATAGTGCAGTCAAGGAAGGGCTCAGTAATACCCATAGTCTACCAACACAAGCAGAGTGCAAGAAAAATGCTGAAAACAGTCTAATTGACCACAACAGTTATTCACAGTGCCAATTCAAGTATGAGGCATCTAGAGTTTATATGGAAGAAATTACCTTTTTCTTACTGCCTGGACTCATTTTACTTTGCACAGTTCTCTGTTCAAAAGACAGTATAGCTGACACACAGACACACCAAAGTAAACCACGTGACCTGATTAGATGGAGTAGTTGCTATCTACTCTTTCTTCTCTTGCACCTGTAGTCCTATATTCTATTGCCTCCATCATTTTTATTATGTTTAGATGCCCAAGTACTCTTTCTTAAACTGAAAATAAACCCTATTTTCTTATCCACGTAGAAAACTTTCCGTCCATCAAACACTAATATCACAACATTAATGAAAAATTATTCTGTTAGCTCAAACCATTTACATTTTCACTTTAGTTGTCTCTAGTTGAACTCCAGGTGACCACATAGGTGAACAGCTGTTGCATAAACATATAAAAGAACAAAGTTGTCTTTAAAGTATTCTGTTGTTTCAATTGGTACAAATCCCACCAGAAATTTCACTCAGATATTTTGCAGTTTAAGTGCTCTCAAAACATTCTGAATACCTGCAATTTCTGCACATTTGGAAGGTTGCTACCATCCTTATCAAAGATTTGCTCTCCCAATGCCACTAAGAAAGGGGGAAATAAATCTGTAAGAGCAACTTATGCTCTGATTTCAGGTACCTTTGCTAAAGAGATAGTAAAGTAACCACTCCTCATTGACCTGACTAAGAATATTACACAGTCATCCAACAATTTAACAGAATCCTTCTAAATAACTCAATTTTTAGAGAGCTAAGCTTTTGCTTGCCTTGTGAGCACATAATGACACCAAGAGAACACTGGACATAAAACAGATTATGGACATCACTAAAAGACAGTAGGACCTTGTTTACCCTATGTGTTATGAACCAAAGAAAATTCCATAAAAAGCCAAATGCCAGTTATCAAATAGCCATCTTTTCACCCAGTCAGCTCTTAATAATTCCAATAGGTCTCAGTCTTCAGAAAAAAAAAAATTAATGGTTTTGGAAGGCAGAAAAAAAATTTACTAATTTTTAAAAATGCTGAAGTAAAATATTCTGATGTTTCCAAGATAGAGCTTCTACAGGTAGCCTGTATTTTCTGTGCACAGTCACCAGTGAGCCTGAAGGAAGCCTGGGAGCAAAAAATGGAAGCAGTTATTTAGTAAAAAGCATGGCATCATGTTATATCATTTGAGAATGTGGCCTATCATTGTGGGCTGCTGGGACTAAAATATGTATCATTTAAAAACTGTTAAAAAACTATTTTCAGAATTATAGCATGATGTGAAATGAGAAAAATGAATAATACAGAAATGAAACTACACTTTTAGGGCCTGAATCACATAGCAATTTCACACTCTTAAATGTGCACCATTTCACAATTAAAGCATCATTAATGACCTGCAAATGCCTAGATACAATTGCAAAAATTAAAGAAGGAGTAGGCTGATTGTAATGAGAACCTTGGAACTGGATTTCTAAAAATCTTCCTTATTTCAGGTAAAGGGCACAGTTTCAAGATGGTTCAGCGAAAAATGTTTTACTTACATGCAGAAAATTCTTCATACATGATCATTTTAAAACAGGAAAGCAAACACAGTAATTAACCACTATGAGCAAATTTCTGCTGTCTTCCCTTTGTTGCACTTCTGTTCAAACACTCAAGGATTTTATTTTACGGCCTTTGCCGGCTTGTTTCTTGAAATCTTTACTCTTGTTGGTTACATGCATAGCCAAAAAAAAAAACAAAATCCCCAAACAAATAAACAAACAAAAAGTCCAACCAATCCAAAGCAACTACAACATTGTTTCCCTATCGCCTTTCATTTTAGAATAGTCCCTCTGCAGCGATCTTCATTTGGATTTTTGTACTCCCTAACAGAGATTGCAGTCAAGTGGTCCATCAAAGAAGGAATCAGAGCATACCACCTGTTCCACAAGTGGTCATTTTAAAACATGTTTCATCACAGTGAGGTAAGAACCACACCACAGCGCAGAGTGTAAAAATTGGTCTCCAAAACTCTGTACTCAGTTGCTGCTTTTGTTACAGATTTTCTGCTCAACCTTTAGCAGAAGTTGCTTTGGTGCTTCTTAGTTCCTTATACACAAAAAGGAGCTACTATTTCTTCCCTCTGTAGCAGTGATGCTTTACAATTCTACACCCCAGAAGCTGTGATGTCGTTATTACAGAAACGAGGCTCAGAAGAAGTACCTAAAATAGGCTACATCTCCACAGTTTTGCAGGGAGATATGAGCTCACTCTGCCCACACTTGGAGATGACTGGCCACAAACCCACTCTAATCCAGTTTAGCTCTGGTTAGCACTTACGTAAACTACATGACTTCCAGTTTAGAGCAACCTCACATCTGCCTACAAAAAACATGTCAACATACACATACAATGATGGTGTTTCTGTAAACTACCTCTTAAAAAAAGGAACCCCATAAACATCACCACTTTTGCCAAACTCCACAGACAGTGGCTCCCTGTCTTCCCCAAAAGGGTGTCATTCGGTAGTGGCACATTACCTGGCAGTGTTACATTATATAACTGGCTATAAAAGCTCCTTATCATCTCTTCTCTAACAAATAATTGTGTTATTGTGTAAATGTCTTCAACAGGCAACTCAGGAAGGTTTCTCTGCTGTCTGCTTGCAGGTCTATAAAGCATCCAATCATTACAGGACGTGAGCATAGAATACAAAATGTATGGAGTACCACTTCATAGCGTAGCATCAGCTTCAGTCTAAAAAAGGGGTTTTGATGAAAAAAAGTATTGCATCTCTCCAACAACTAATTTAAATGTATTACTACATCTACCACTAAAATTACTCTTGAAAACCCCAAAAACATCTAATTCACCGTGCAGATGAAAGAAATACCTAAATATGCCTTTATTCCTTCATTTAAAAGGCAGGGTGCTAGCATTCCAGATCTGATAAGCTTTGTGTGCATACTTTCGAGCAGATAAGAACCACAAGACATACACCACGCTGCTTGGAAGGCTAAAGGGAGAGGAGGAGCTCCAGTTATAACTCATCGGCTGCAGACAGCAAAAGCCTCCTCTGTTGCCTGGGGAAAGGTGGTAAATGCTGCTGGCTCCCTGCTCCCACATCAAGGGACTCAAGTTTCCCTGGCGTTCCTGCACCAGCCCACTGCTACTCACACAGTGTTCTGGGACACAAAAAACACCTCTGAACTTCTGGTGAGCTACACGGCGTTTTCACAGCCACAGGCTGGGGCGTTCCTGATCAATATGACTGAATTAAAGAAAACAGAGAAAGCTTTCACTACAGGGCTGTTTCTGTAGCATTTGCAAGTGCAGATCCGTGTGCTGAAGGCACTACAAGGTAAATTAAGCCCTGAATAAAAAGTTACAGCATTGCAAGCCTCAAAAAGTATGACCGGGATTCCAAGCACGAGAAAACCTTGCAGTACAGTGCTGTTGGAAGGATGTAACAAGTACAGAGGGAGCTTTACAGCTAATCCAAACTGCACTCCAGAGTTACTCTCTACACCTGGAGAAGCTGTGGGGGCTGCAGAGGATGTGCCTTGGAAGTGACACCCAGGGTCACTCTGCAGAGACTCACTTTTATCAGGCCCCTGTGGAAATCAACCACACAACGACTGAGACAGCGGCGTTGGCATTGACCTGCATTATAATATTTGGCCATTTTTTTCCTCTTCTCTCTCTCTGGGCCTCAACTATACTCTCACCATGTGGAACGATAGCTTTTTAATCTCTTCCTGCGGGTGTACTTGCAGCTACAGCAGGGTCTCCTGGCACGACTGTAATACAGTCTCATAAGGGTTCTCCAGATGCAACTTTAACACAAAATAATAACATTTTTGTTCATTATATAATACTATCTTTATGCAACAATACACATACCAGGAGCTGTTACCTTACCACTTGGATGTAATTTTTCTTGCCAAATTGTACTAAAATTAACAATACTTTCAGTAGTTTTTGGCTCCCTTTATCTTTTGAATATATAATGTGTCAGGTTCCCTTCTCTTTCATATGCAGACCAATGTTTAAAATAATTTTGCTGAAGAATTGGCTTACTGTGTATAAAAGAAGGTATGTTCTTTCAGTTCAGTCATATGACTGAAAACAACAGTATAAAAAATACAAAATATTATTCAAACTGTAATTCACCATGCAGTTAAGTCTCTTTAATGAGCTTCATGAGCTCTGGATTGGACTAAACTGAAATTCTGTTGCACAACAGAATGGAATTGCATTGATTTATTATTCAAATCAACTATCTATATTTACGGGTACCTATTCATCCTCAATTTTTTAATATCTATTACCTGTATATATTTTTATATTTAGATATAACTGATGACCTGTTCTGAGCAAAAACAAAAGGTCTTTCTGGAAAGAAAAATGAAAACAAATTCCATGTCTGTATTCTCCTTGCCCGACAAAGCATCAAGAACTGTGTAGAGTTGAGAACACTTAGATAACTTGGGAGGCTTTGAGTCACTGAACATCACTCAGCGCCTGATGCTGTCGCACTCAGGCCACAGAAAGGGTTTAGGATACATCTTCATCAGGTTCTTTCACTGCACTTTGACTTAAACACCTACTCAACGGTGCTTGTGCTACATTTACCAGATGCAGACTCCTTGGTACATTTTTTTTATAGTGTAACACCTACATATGCATAGACAAGGCTTGGAATAGTAACAGGAAACTAAAGCCCTTGAGCAGAGATATATTATACATATCTATATATATGGGGGGGAAGGGGGAGTGGTAATTCTGAAAGCCCAGTTTCACCATTCTACCACTATTTCCAAGAGTTAAAAATGGTAAGATAGCTGAAATGTTTAGCTGATATTTTAGAGATATCAACAATGATACTAGTGCATGGTAACACATCACCATATTTAAAATCCCAGCATAATTATCCCATGTAGCACATGTATTTGATGGTTCCCTGACAACAGCAGATTCAACCTGCCACAACTGCGGTGCACTTAAACAACAAAAAAAACATAGAGATTGCTGGTTTTGATTACATTTAAAAAAACAAGGAGGAGAGAAACAAAAAATAATAGAAAAAGGGAAAAAGAAAAAGGGAAAACGGGAAAAGAAGCTAAGTCAGCTGCACACAAACTAACAATTTTTCTCACCCATCTATTTTGTAATATTATAATATAAGTGTGCCATTTGTTCCCATTGAAATTAGTATTAATCCAGACAAAATATTGGGGTTCTATGTTGGAGAGTCCCATGTAACTGAATCTAAGATTTTTTCAAAGCTAGTTAAGTAGGACATAAAAATCAATTAGAAGGCCTTAAGAATGTCTGCCTTCAGGTCTACTTCCCTGGATTCCCTGAGGGACAAAACCTCCTTACTACATATCTTGGAGTTTTCTTTCCCTGAAACCCTGAAACCCAATAATTATAGCTAAAATCCTTTTTTTTTTAGTTAGTCTTGCACTAACTTCCCCTCTCAGCTCACGTTTTTGTAATTCATTTATCCTGACACTATAATCAGAGGAAAGGAGGTCCAGGTGCTCTAATTTTCATTTCACTTTAGAAAAATAAGTCAGTAAAATTTCTTTCTTCCAAGATCCGTTCAATTAGGATCCCACCTTACATGTGGATCCTCTGTGAGAAAACTGTTTCCAAGTACATGGCACAGATTGCCCCAGCAAGGATATTGCTTTATATCCTGCCCAAAGGACCCTTCTATTTGTGATTATCTACAATTATCAGTCCTGAAGACAATTAACTCTCACCTGCTGGACAAATAAATCACTCAAAAAAGAAAATGAACCACATTATCTCATCAAGCCCTCAAAATAAAAACCTTTTTGGCCTCCTTTCAGTGTCTCCTAAAGCATGACTACCTCATTAGTTAAAAAAAGGAAGAAAAAAATTATGTTAATTAAGGAAAGAGTGCACCTTGAAACAGAAATTTGCCTTCAATTGTAAAGCTATCAGTTTGAGAAGATTTCACCCTTTGGAGACTTTGCCAGGTGTAGCCCTAGTTTCTTTGTATTTTTCACCTATGACATCTCTGTCAAAATCTGAACTGAGATTTTGACAAATACTTGTTGCCTATCATCTTAAGATCTGGACTTCCTATTTTTTCTGCAACATTCACCTCTGCAAGATATTTTGAAACCAGAACTGAAATATGTTCACCACAGACAGAAATTCTTGCAGGCAATACTGCCCATCAAAAAATGATAAGATGACCCCTTACTCCAGTTTATGTTAAGCACAGTCCTGGGTACTAAAGTCAAGCAGGTTAAAATGCTAAAGCACTACTTTCTATCAATCCAAAAAAAATCAGTTTTATGTTCATAGCCTTGTTTTTACACTGGTTATAGGAATCATATATTAGTAAACTCAGAGTCAGAGTTACCCCACACTTTAGGACAAAATGTCCCAAGCTACAAATTTAAAGGAGAGTTTGGGGGAAGGGTTCAGTTTCTCATGTGCTGGAAATTATTTAGATAGTCATAGCCTCTTTAGACAGTCATATAAAACATATCTCCAGGCATTTACCAGCGTTGCTTGACTTCTTTGAGCCCCAGGCTATCTGCACCTGCCCTCAGCAAGATACTGACAGGCAGCAATGAAAAGCTGATGGCTAGAGGGGTGGTTACTAGGTGCTTTGCATGTGATATTTCAAAAATGTAAGTGGAATACTGGTCTTACTAAAGAAAAAAGAATTTATTTTTTTTTTAAATCGCACTCAAGAAGTTGGCAAACCTAAAAGTTTCACCAAATTAACTCATCAGCCTGACATGTCTCATTACAAGATCTTATCACTGCTTTAACTAAACAAAAGAAAGGAAGGAAGAAAAGAAAAATATACAGAGAATAATTTATATTTCTCTAAAAAGAAAGTTCTATAGGAAGTACTTCAAATGTGTTTCTGTCTTGTGCTAAATGAAGCAGGTCCTGCTGTGGAATTTCAGGGTGGTGTTTTACCTGTTTTCTTTTTAATGAACACCAGAGTGAACGTTACAGCAACATCCACCAGAAATCATTAGAGCACAAGTAGAAACTACTCCCTAGCACCCATAAAGTATGTAGGTTGTCTTCTTTTTTATTTTTTTATTATTATTGCAAAATTTTCCAATTCCTCTATTTTACTTTAACTCAACACACTTTACTTCTTTGACTAAGAAATTTCCCTTTTTCCAGGTGACCCTGCCCTCTTTTTCTGGCATATGAACCCTTTGGAATGCAGTGCAAAGTTAACTACTTAAGTATAAGTAAACTTATTAAAAAATTTCTGGGAAATTAAGAAAAGAGAAAATGTTGAAATTCCACTTTCAAGAACCAAGATCATGCTCTTAGAACACCTGACTTTTAATTCTTATTCTTCTCTTCCTTATTCTCCTTTTTCTTCATTTAAGAAACTGTAAAACGCTAGTTATAGTTCCAATGGTCACATTTATACTTTCAATTATTTTATTGCTAATTATTTTTATTTTATTGTTGTTTATTGATTCCAAATAACTTAATCCACTTTATTTCCAACGAAGGGTGTCAGGGTGGTGCTGCAGGTCACGGTCATGTCCAAAATCCCATTGTTCTCATTGCTGTGTAAATTGTCAGAGAGAGACTGAAAATTCTACAGTTCTCAGAGGACAGGAATTTTCAAAATATTGGCAGACAGAATATTCAGTGTGAATAAATATGGTCCTTCAAAGAAATATAGCAAACCCTAGGGATTCCTCTGAATCCACAGGAAAGCATGGCTATTTTGGAGACACAGGGTTAAAACCCTCCTGCACTTGTTTTATCACAGAACAATGAAGAGTTTAAAGGATCTAGGATTTTGCCCTTTGTTCTGTCATCCCAAAGACGTAATGAACCCCTCAGAAATTTCCAGAACTTGACTGAATTATAATTACCTGGCAATTCACTGCGAAGTCAGAAATTACTATTGTTAATCACCACAAGAATATATTTTGCACCTATATAACACTTCCTAAAGAAATTTTAAAGTACCTTAAAAGAAAACAAATATTTGAAAATACTAGATTTGGATGACATTTTCCTCCGCACAGAATTCCAATATAAAGTTTTTGGAACTTTCAAGCCATAATTTGAAGATCTAGGAACACACATTTCTAATATTGGTGTCCTATACTGGGTGAAATAACAAGTCACCTCCTTGAAAATCAGAGTCTACTTAATGAGATCAGAAAGAGCAGAATCCCAGTCTAAGCCACGTAGAGCTTTGCAAAACTCAGTAAAAATACTATTGAAATATTTTAAAAGTTTTAACTGTAAAAAAATTACATTACCTTCATAAGTCAGATGAATCCTCTGTGTAAGCATGCTAACTTGGATTCTGAGATGAACTCATCACAAGTTGCTTAAGTGCATGTACAAAAATTAACAGATAATTATATAAAAAAATTTGCAAGGTGGCTCAATGCCAGCAAGAGAGTCTCCCATCAATCATATATGATACTCTTCTTGATATCTCTCCCTATCTGGAGAAGCAGCTGTGCTCTGTAGCAAGTCCCAACAATTTTTAAAACCTGACTCCTGCAGACAAAATAAGATGGTCTGAAAACAAAGCCAGTTAGGCCCTTCTGCTTTTACTTGCTCTTATATGGCAACACAAATTGCAGGATTCTCACATTTTAGTGAACTCAAATTTCACAGCATTTCAGAGATCCAGTCCAATCCTGCAGAAGCCAAAGTACTTGCATGGTGTGAGTGATGGCTGTATTTGGCCTCATTAGCTCAAATATGCCTCATCCAATATGTATTTCAACAAGCCGACCCAGTAATCACACTGCAGTCAATGGTGAAACTTTTCATAATTTCAGTGGCAATAACAACCAGAGTTTCAGGCAAGGGTAATAGTATTCCTGTATAAAAACTGGAAGCAAATGCTACCATCACTAGGATGCAGTAAACATGTAGAAATGCAAAAAGAGAAAAAAGTTACACGCAGAATATTTCATTCAAATACATACAAAGCTCTCTGTGACTACAGCACAAAAATTACTGCTATGCTGTTACCAGCCTTGACTGGAAGGTATTAAAATTAAAAGCCAAATTTTAACACTGCAGAAACAAATCAATCAACACTTTCAGCTTGAATAGACTCACTTTATGAAATCAAGCAACATTGCAGGAGTTAAAAAGTGTGCTACGTGATCTGCTATTTAGTCTTTTCATTTCTTTGCTCTAAATGTGGCTTGTCCGAATTCCTCCTATAGGAAAATTTTCTAAAAGAACAGACCACTCTTGAGCCATTTCAGTCTAGATGTGGAAAATAAACAACACTGCTATACACCTGAACCCAAAATGTAGGATATATTCATATTGTGGGAGAGTTACACATTAACAGCACACTATGAAACCTGGGCATGCTGGGAAAATATCAAGCTATTTGAACAAAAACCGTATTATTCATAACACAGTTTTTCCACTTTGGAAACATAACTTGGCGCACTCTCTATTAGGCCCAAGTGTTCTGAGCTTCGGATACTCCTACAGAGAAGCTAAGTTGGTTTTATTCAGCTACACGCAAAGAAATATAGAGTTATTTCTTTTCTGTGTCTGAAAAAAACTTGTCCACTCGAATAAAAATTACGCTGCTAGAGAGGTTGATAATTAAGCTTTTGGAGTTTGCCATCCATTAAAACTTGATGATCCCACCCAAAGCGCTTCATCATCAGAACCATCTGGTGCTCTTTCTGCACAATTACCAAAATACAGAACATATTTTGACTTGGCACTTGCATTTGGTAGACACTTTAGTCATTTTATAAGCAACAAGGCAGCATCTTGCCAAAGCACGGCCTCAAAAGGAAATTTCAACACACCAGAATCTGACTTCTATCCCAGGAAGTTCTACCAGAGTAGAAAGAAGGAATGTCTTCACCCTTGGTAATGTCCTCACCTTCACATACAAGATACCTCTTACCAAATTCATTTCTCTGTGTTACCTCTATGTGTTGATTATTCAAAGCATTATCTAGCATGTCAAAGTGAATGGCCTCAATTTTGAAAATCATTTTCTTTGAACAAGCCTGACTCTGAAATCAAACTAACGATCTACCAGAAATCAAATTATTAGCAGTAAAAGGAACCAAAGGCATTTCACAATGATATTCTGAAAAAGAATATCGAGGATATTTCACCTTGGACTCTCCCATCACATTTTTTTTCAGTGTCTGCACATACTGCAATAGTGTGAGCACAGCCCTAAATGTAGGAAAGCCTGAGAAACAATGGGAGAAGTAGGGAATAGAGACTAATCTTGAATGATACTCAACTTCTTTCTTGGCTCCTAGTTTCCAAGATTTTCTACAAAAAAGAAAACATGATGAGAACATGGAACATACTACCAAAAGCATTAATAAGAGTCTTTTCCAGATTGCCTTTAATTCACTTGTTTTAGTCATCTCTGCCAGAAAAATTTGTATCAGAAGTTAAAAATTTCTATGCAGTAATGAAGTTATTCTCAGCTTTCTCAGGACAGTATCGATAACATGAAAAAAGAAAAATCAGAGAACTCAATTGAAGTGATTCTCAAATCAGGACATTTGAGTTACTTTTAGGAATTCTGAGGGTAGGTCTACATTTAATGTCCCTCACCTCCAAGCACCCCATAAGCAAGGACACAAAATGATGCAAACCTATTGGAACATATACTCTAAGGAATTCACTTTATATATTATCTGTGGTGGGAATAAATACTTCTCTCAAAGGCTTCTGTTTATTGTACAAATTATTAACCTGGTTGGCATCAAAATGGGCCAACTGCTCCCCAGTTAGTGAAAATATATGAAAAAAGAAACAAGCAAATATTTTTTTTTAAATAGTGCAGCAGAGAAATACATCCCAAATGACAACTACAAGTTCCAGGGCAAATCAATAATTGTTGCACTGCATATGGCATGGAAACCACAAAAATATATAGACCAAAAAACAGAGGTTTTCAAACCCAATGGTCATACCAGAACATGGATTGGCACCCATCAAAATTTTCATATATGTAAAATGGACTACTAAAACATTAGAAATAACAGATAAAAGATGGATAATTGACAGGTAAAAGAATAAAATACTGAACAATTGTACACACAGAGAACTGAACAAAAATTTATGAAAAAAAATTAGTAAGAAATTTACATAAGAAATTTGGACAGAAATTAAAGAAGATATTATTGCAAGTAACATTGAGGGGATAGTCCCTCAACAATAAAACATGCTGAAGAAACAATTTTCATGAAATTATAATAGCAAAATACAAAAAAGGGATGTATAAAATATGTAATCACACAAAAATATTTCTGCACGAGAGAATAAGGTGTGGAACTAATGAAGGTGAGAAATTAGAAACAGTCCATTTGGTGAAGAGATCTATGGGTGCACACGGCAGTCTGAGGCATCACAATCACATTCATCCCTATTAGACAAGCCATCAGACAGGCAAAATGTAATATATGAGCAAGTAAAGAAACATTTGACTACACAGAGTGTTATCTTCATCGGGTGACACTCCAAAGAGTCCATACCTCCCTGTTGGCAAAAACAAACTGCACATTACATCCTTATTTTTATACGGGATCTTGGAGCAGATTTCCTAACATCAGAGATTTGAAAAAACAAATACGGCTTACTCATTCTCACAGCTTTTTCCCTTTTAATTTTATCACAGCCAACAATATTGTAAAAAGTAGCAAATTGTCATCAAGTCATAGGCTCGTATTTTTCAGTGCCAGCATGACTTTCTTAAGTCTCTACCAACAAGTGAAAAGATCAAAAGTATTTACTTTCAGGAAGACTAATCAGATTACTGCCACCTTACAAAAGCATTACGGAGTGTCCCTGTTATTTCAACTATTTCATCACAGTGACGGGTAACAACCACAACGTGATGATAAAACGCCAAACCCAAAGGGATCAATCCAATCAAAATGCATAACAATTAAGAGAGAAATCATTCAACTTAATCATTCTAAGGTATGAATGAATCTTGAGCAACTGCTACAACACCAGAAAAGCTTTGGAGTGGAAAGATGTTGGTGCTTTCAGGCCAGTGGAATTAATATTTTGGTTTAAATTTCACAGCATCTCAAAAAGGCCAAACCCAATAGACCACATTCACTAATGTGTTATTTCAGTTTTATTACTTCTCAGAAACAGTAGAGCCTCATTTGCTTTGATACACAGTAATTAGATATAGAGTCTACATTAAAAAAGAGACAACCTAATATCTCCATCTCGTTTTGAAAATAAAAATATATATACACGATAGGTCCTTACTTTACCTATCTAATAAAAACTAGCAGTTCACCATTCATAAAAGTGACATATTCTGGCATATTTTTTGATGCAAATTCTGTACAAGCAATGGCATGAGATAGTAGTAGACCTAATTTCCTTGAACATATCAAGACTGAGTTGCCAGCTTTGAAAAATGGACATTTTTTGCTAAGCAGATAAGCTCATCATGAGCCCAGTGCATGGTTTTTCCTACAATTATGTTCTAATGCAACTGAGAAGCTGGTGGATATAAACAGACCAAGATATTTCATCTGGCCCTATTCTTGCCTACCCAAATAGGAACGAGAGCAGCAGAGATTTCCCAAGTCCTTCCCATGCACAAATATATTCATTTCTATATGTTTTGGCCTTCAAAACTGTGAATCAGAAACCAGGATCAGACCAGAAATAACTGCAGTCTGCTTTTCACAGAAACACAGTTTTCTTGTTATGCCTTGCTATAGTTATCTATCTTGTAATATCTTATTCTTGTCACATCCTAAAAATCTGCATCACTTTTTTTTTCGCTTCAGGATGAATTCTGCCTTCAGCTGCAAACCAGGAGTCCCCACAGAAGCCACAGTGGTTACACACTGATGTACCAGGAAAAACAGAACTTGCACTTCCAGTTAATTGTCTTCTACGAATTAACATGCTTTTATAGTGATACAATACACACAGTTTATGTTGTGATTTAAGAATTAAAAACTAATCACATGTAAAATTGGGCCATTCAAGAAATAACTGCCAAGTAAGTTGGAATTAGAGCTGTATATGAACCATTCTATGCCTGCACTTGCACCAGTGAACTGGAAAAGATCAGTAAGCCAGCAAGGCTTAGGTAGAGAAGCCGACACTCCTGCAGCCTCCACAATCCTCTCTCCTTTAAACAATTAAAACAATCCCACCATTTAATGGCAAGGAACAGGGGAGCAGCATAGAGGGAAAAAAGGATTGAAGGATAAGGAAATAAATCCCTAACAGTATAACCTGCAAGGATCATTTTTTTTCAGGGTCTGGTCAAAAATTATTCCATACTGTTTAATTCTGAAACCATTTTAAGTTCCTCCTTGTCTAATAATTAATTATAATACAAAATTATGTGGGGCAAAATAACACCTTTTCTAGACCCTAAAAAAAAAAAGCCAAACACTGCTAATAAAAAAATATATTTATCCTATTCTAATATGTGTTTCTCAACTTCCTATGTACTTGTTAGCAAGCACTTTCATCACTGCCTGGCTGAAAAACGTCTGTATTGAACAAACAATGCTATTTTTCACTGAGCTCAGTGGTGATATTTTCCTGGAATTTAGAACTGCAAGTCAGTCACATGACAAATTAATTTAAAATATCATCAATTGATCCATATATGATCAGGTTACAGCCAGGCATATTAGTCTTAGCAAATTATTGTGTTGCTCATCCTCTGGCATCAGCAGTCTTCACTTTATTTTTCTAGCTACTTGGCTGTCAGTTAGAATGAAATTTTCATTGGTTCTTTTGATGAACAGCAGATATAAAAGCTGAGCTATATCATCTATGACAGGCCAACTGCTTTTGGGGCTATTATTTTAGTTAACAGACAGTATAACTTCAAATTATAAAACATGTTTATACACATATATTTACATTCACAGCTAGCCAGATGCACACAGAATACTCCTGAATTGAGAGATATTCAAGAAAAATGAGAACATTACTGTTTACCTTTCTTCAGCATTTAAAATCCTACGGGAATCTGTAAACTTGGGGGGGAGGAAGGGTGTTTTTAAAGGGGGATTGTCCCTTTCTTTTTTTCCCCCTCCTTTTTATTAGCAGAAATCCTGCCGTACCAATATGTTTTTGGCCAGTCTACTGCATTCAAAATGCCCCTTTGGCTTTCAGATACTGTTTCTAATACAGAACAAATATGACTGGTTGAACAGAAGTCTGTTCCTTTGAAACGGCAGAAGACAATGTAGAGAAACAGGGACATGGGGAATCCTGAATATGCAAAAGGAAAAGATATCCAAGTCTTTCAAGAAATAGAAAGCTGAAATCAAATTATACGTAACTTAACCAAACTGCAGCAGCTATTTAAGGGTACTTAAAATGAATCTGCTCTTAAAGTAGTTACTAATTTTGTAAGACTCCATCTTGAGATGACCCTGATTTTTCTAAAGATGGTGCCAAAAACTGGTTCAACAGAGTCTCAAGTTCAACTCTAAAAACAAAAGCACACACAGCTGCTTTTGCATTGAAATGTTGACATTTCATATCTTGTGAGCTGCTGGAAATATTCTGAACAAATTCCTTGAACTTGTAAGCTAGATAATAGGTATAAGGAACAATCAACCATTATCAAATTAATTCAAGCAATTTTAACATAGCTTTAAAGAGAGAAAATGTAACCTCTTACAAAGGGAGAAAAAAACCCACTTACAACTGACACTAAAAAAAAACTGGGTTATGTAATAAGCCTAAGAAATAACAATGTATAGTAGCATATTTCGCCTGCTTTCGGCCCACAGCAAAAGTTTTCAACTTTGAAAAATGAATGGAAACTCACAAATTCAGGCAGAGATAAAATCTATTCCATATATCCTTTCACAGATGCAGATATATGGAATACAGTATCTAAATATCTGTTTAATTATGGAGGAGAGAGCAAAGGGTACTTAACAAATCAGAGAGATCGAAATCTTATTGAAAGACCCTGTTCTTAGTGGAAATCTGGACTAGCCAGATGCTGCTGCATAAATGGATTAGCTGTTTGTGTATGCTACACGTTGGGGATGGTCTGGCAGAGTATCAGGGCTGGTAGGGCCACAGACCTGAGAGGCCATCGCTGAGGACCTGCGGCTTTGGTGGCTAGCAAAGCCATAGAGCTTCTGTATAGGCTGCGAGAGACAGAGACACACCACAGTCCATCCTCTGGTTCTGTTCTTGCCAGGAATGCCACGGAACTTCATTTATACAGTTCCTGGCAAGCCTACTCTTATTTGCAAAACAAATCTGTCCCAGCGCTGCTGATGGGAAGAGTCGGAATTATGCGCAGGTGAAGAATTTGACTTTCCATCCTAAAATGCATTCGACCATGACTTGTGCCAGTGAGGTGCCTGAACAAATTACTCACCAAACCAAACTTAGGGAGCAAGCCAATCACCTCATCCCTACAGAAACAGATGAGGGGTACCCACACATGTGGAAGATTCATCAGAACTCCAGCCTAATACTTTCACAAGGCACCTCTAGCGTTACCTAAAGCTGTTCCACAACTGTCTTTTAAGGCCTTAACATCCTTAATTTACACAGCACATCATGAGTACTCAATTAACCACGAAAAAAAGTATTTTAACAATAAAAAAACAGTGATATCAAGCCAGGTGATGTCTCAAGTCAAAACACTGATCCTCACTCTTTCAGTGCCAATAAAATGAAAGATAAAACTGCTGATAGCAGTCAAACACAGAAGTGCTTTATTTTCAGACTTAAAATATGCAAGACTTCTCTACCATAAAAACTGCAAGTAGAACACTTGTGAATTATGAAGGTCCTTCCTTTTTAAACAAATTTAGAAAATGTAATCATCCTTCACAGGTGAGATATTCTGTTTATTCTATGGAGAATCATTTCAGTCTAAATTAAACTCTTCAAATGGTTTTGATGATTGCTGCAATAAGGACACAACAGGGAAAAGATCTGGGAAGAGAATAACACGTGTTAGATGAATGGCTGACAGAAATATTTCTGGTATATGAAAACCACTGGTGTTTTTTTAACCAAATAACAGTATTATTTTTTCAAAGCAGAAAAACTAATCCTGCTTATCTGTCCTAAATAAAAATGCCAATTTGCACTCTCCTCTTGAATTTTCTTCAAATTGTAGAGAGCATATCAAAGAAAAATTAAACATGCAGGTCTTTTCAGCATTCAAAAAATCCCAGCAGTGGTTCAAAGACACCTTCCAGATACCAGTGTCAGAAAACCCTGGCCATTCACCATATAAAAATGAGGCCTTTTTGGGTGTCTTGACCTTAAGTAACTAGACACAGGGCAGAGTGAAGATGACTTGTTTGTTAACAATCTAAGACATAAGTGCTGCTACAGATTGCTTAGAATTTATGCAATTCAGAATCTAAATTAGATTTTGATAAGACAAGTAGTGACAAAAAGCAAAGAAAGATGTTAAAAACACAATATACGGCATTCGCTGTTTATTCTGACCCTAACCTCAAACCTCACAGACAGAAGGAACATAACCAAATAGATACCCAAAAACACTTGTGGAAAGAATTGTTTCATATATTCCTCTCTTCCAGGCTGTCTCTACACTCATACATGTTTAACAGTGTGATTAAGAACAGTACTGCCAGCAGACATGGAAAATTCTAATAAGAAGTCACAAAACTACACCATTACTGAAACGCAGGTGAAAGACATCCTACTGCATATTTGAGGGCTTTTTTGTGGTGTATGACATGCCTGCCGGTTCATGATTTTAATTATCTCAGCAGCAAATATTTTTATAAGAGAAATCTCAAAATAATAACCAGGAATACTGAAATCCAGGTGACTTAAAAGCTGTGTGAGACACCCTATAATCTGTCTTTTCAACCTATATAACTTGTTCATCCTGCTGCTAACACTCTTATTTCCAAGGAATACCCAGTGATCCTTTACATATTGATCAAAGTTAACTGTAGTAAAGCTCTGTTTGTCAAGTGTCTACTGCAAGAGCCATTTGTCTTCCTTAAGGACGTTTGCCTTCTGTAGCAATGTACCTCCTGGAGGCTTCTTGTACACACCAAGCAGTCAGTCCACAAATGGACTGAAGAAGAAGGAGAAGGCCAAGAGAGGCTCATTTCACCTCCCTGGAGGATGTTTCCATGGCGACTCTTCACAAAAGCCAATGCAGCTCCAGGCTGCACCATTTAGCACTTTTAGCCTCCTCTGAAATGAAAAAGTCTCACTGAAACCAAACCATTCCTGCTATTGGAGTTGCAACAGGCACACTGAGAGATCAGATCCACACAAACACAGTTTCTGCAAGGCCATGCTCAGTCTGCTGCTGGTCCCAAGGACTTTGCCAGGTTTATGGACAAGATTTGAGGTTTAATGCACAGTGTCATCTTCATTGCAGTAGGATAATGGGGAATGCAAGAAATGAGCCTGCTGGCACACTCAGAGCAAAAGAGCTGAGCTGCAGCTTAGGCTTAGACCCTTAAGACAAGAGAAGGAACTGAGGAAAAGGACCTGGGATGTTGCTCCTTCTAGTGGGTCACTTTGAGATATGGAGATTTTGGAAGATAAGGAGTCCAACCTACATAAGAATCACAGGTCTAAAGTTACCATTGTACATAATTAGGCAATAAGCAGCTTATTACGTGCCCTCATAATCAAGGGCTTGTTCCAAAGCCTGTTTAAGTCAATAGGAATCTTTCTATTGACTTCAAAGGGGCTTTTGATCAAGCCCTGCCTACTTAGTAGGATACCTCTCTCCCTATGTCATAACTTAGCAGTTGCCATCAGGAGGAACTCAGACTGACAGGCTCATGGTGCAACACAAAGGTGCTGCTGAGAGGACACTTTCATTTAAAGACATTTGAGCCCTTTTTGTAATTTCAGCCAACTGTTGATCTTCAGTACCTGGGACATTTACTGGGTAAGAAGAGAAAAAATCATTGACTTGAGGGAAGGGGTAGCACTGAGAGACCTCCTGTGTTCACTGGGTTTAATTTTTCCTGGTGTGTGTACAACGACAAGAATACTGCCACAGAATGTACACACACATCTCTCAATCCAAACAAAAGGAACGTAGGAATCACCAAGTTCCCTCTAATACACATAATACATTATTTATAACCTTCCCTGACCATTAGGCAGTATCCCATAATTATCATTTATACCGTTCCATATTTCTACATACATATTAATTCTGAAAATGCATACACTGTGGCCACACTGTAACTTGTCACTGACAGACGTTGTGGAAATCCCCCTTATTTCATGGATCATTGATCCAATGTGTAAATCCTTCTTAGCTTGCAAGCCATTGACCAGATAAACCATAAGGGCTCCAAAGGGAAAGAGCCTTTCTGGTCTGTAGAGCAAATTCGGCAGTAGCACAAGTACTTCAAACCCACATGTGTAAACCTCTTTGAAATTAGGATCCTGATCCTGCAAACTCTTACCCCATAACCTAGAAGTCATCCCAATGAAGCTCTGATACATTTGTCATGCACCCCTAGAAAAAGAACACTGCGCTGCACAGGTTGAACGTTTGTATCCAGAATCAAGAACCAAATATAATCAGAAAAATAACATCTAGAATAACTCAGCCTTTTAAGGTTTTCCACTCCAAAGAAATAAATACTACGTACTACATGAAACAGGAAAAAAATGTAATTTTTTAAATTAGAAAAGTGGGAAAACATGCATCTATATATACTGACTTTTTTTAATATATATACTCTCCTAACTTTCAAAACAGCTAATTGGACTTTCCCACCATCTTTGATACTATTAAAAATCACAGATTTTAAGCCAATTCTGCAGATTTACAGCTATAATTCAGCAGCTGAATGCCTTTGAAAACATCTCTGCTAGTCACACAGACAATGCTCTTACAATAATATTTTGCCTTTTAAGCATTTTGTTAGATAACCTATATTTTCCTTAATTTCAGTTCTGAGGCAAATACAAATTCAAAGCACAGAAATACAAATGCGGTTTTCTGTGGTCCTGGCACACTGCTATTTTCCAGATCGCCCTAACATGAGGTAACTATTATCGATTGTGAAAGCACAACAGGTGGGTCACATGAAAGGTCACATTAGTTTTGTTCACAGGGCCAAACAGAAGGTTTTCATTATCCTTAATAAAAACAGAAGCAAGTAATAAAATATATCATTGCAATAACATATCTCTCCATTCATATGCAATAACCTCATACATTGGGTCCTACCATTTCAAAATACTGTTGTTGGCTCCAGCAGCATGATTATTTTTGCGGTTTCTACTTAGAAAAATAATATTATAAATCATACTTTGACTTGCAAATTTCCACACTGTTCTTTTGAAATGTTTTTCTGGACAAAACTCCTCAAAGCATGAGCTTGCTTAGAAATATCAAGTAGTCTAAATGGTCAATAAGGCAGCAAAGATTTTTAGTAATTCCTGTCATTAGTGTAGTAGCAAATCATGGCTCCTAGAGGTAGTCAGGCACCTTGTTCAAACCCTGATGGTAAGTTATGGTAGACTCATAACTCAGGCATGGTGTAAAAAAGTCAGAACGTATTAGATCCTTTCACAACAGTCTTCAGGACAAATGCATTGAACAGCTCTGTTCTCCTTGTGACACACATTGATGTACAAAAACACATCAGTGCACCAGCATGGACAGCAAAGGTTTACAGCTCAAAATCAATGTAACGTATTGCTGCACCTACCGAAAGCATATTTTATTTTTGTCACTTAGGTATCTCACATGGATATCATCGATCTTAAATATATTTCAGTACAAATTCTAGAAGGCCTGTGTTTAAAACAACATCAGTTACTCACATTTAGGATCTGTATCAGAGAAAATAGTTTATGTTTTCTGTTCTTATATATATTTTTAACTTAAATTTTACTTTAATTTCTTTCTAAATGACTACTAAATATTTCTAGGCCGAACAATAATCAGTACACTGGCTTTTCTCTCCTGCTCTTTTCTAATTAGACTATTCTCCGATGCCTTCTTTTGCTGCTGTGTATCCCCACCTCATGATGAATATACCTGGATATTATGTAGAATTGAAACCAAAAAAAAAATGAAACAACTTGTATTAGCCTAAAACATTATTTCCCAAAATAACATAGGATATAGGCATCAGAATTAACAGTCCAGTGCCTCCCCGCTGATACTGCAGCAACAAAGAGGCGTCCTGCTCCTGAAAGCAGCAACTTGTTATCAGAGAGCAACATGTGTTATTGGAAACAGCGAATGTATGGAACAATGTATGGATATCTGCACATGCCAAATACCCCTGGGAGAATGACTTTAGAGTCCGGTTCCAAAAAAGCGAGCTGCTTATCAGTCTGTCACCCAACTGTACAAAGCTCATCCTGGGGCATGTTGTGTCTGCGGAGCGCCCGGCATTCCGGCGGCGCAGGGCCTCCCTCCACACAGCCCCCAGTCCTACCAGTTGGAGAACAATGCCTTTCTTTTCAGAGCCACACCTGCTGCCACTTCTGACCAACTATTCCGTCACGTGCTTCCTTAAGAGGTTTTCAAAATCTTTCTCACGATTCGAAAATACGGAGTCGCAACTTCACGCTATTTCATGCCTTTCCTCCTCCCCCCTCACAGCTTGATGTGCTAATATTAAAAATCCTAGAACATAAATCAGTAAGTATATTTCCATGTCGGGTGAGGCAAGGGTGCAGAGTATCTCAAGCATTTTAGGTCAGGGGAAAAAGTCTCCTCAGTTACAGTCTATCTGATACAGACACACGCTGTGTGGTATTCTCCAGTTTACAGGCTATGCCAAAATCTTTATCTTTTAAAATTAGTGGCAGGTAAATAATTTAGATGTGAAAAAAATGCATCTTGAAAGCACAGTTTGTCCAAACAGAATGTGTTTTATCATCTTTCTGCTTAAATTCCAAGGAGTTATTGGAATTATTCCAATCAATTTAGATAGCCAAATTTGTATTTCAGTTTTTGCTTGCATTTCTGTATGCAGAGTACTGAAAGCAGCTTTCAAAAAGAAATATGATTCAAAATAAAACAAAAAAACTCCTCTGATTGTATCTCTGAATTTTAGAAAAAATTACTACTTTTTGACAAGTCATCTAAAGCCAAAACTGATGAAGTGGTAAAAAGACTTTCTGCCTCCCATATCCTAGGAAATTGAGAAGCTAAAGGAACCTAATCTAAAACCTGCTATGTATCTGACTTTACGTAACAAAAGCTTACCGTAAAAAATAAATATTGGAGGAAATTTTTCCATGTCAATAACATGATTTATATGTTGTACAAAAAGTCAGTCATTTCTCAATAGTCTTTTGAAAGATTTACAATATTTACTAATCAGCTATTCCTACATCTTTCATGGTATCTGCACACTAAATAGAACATTTAGCTTAATCAGGGCTCATATTATAGTTAAAATGGGGACTAATTTATAATCAGGGATTGTCCCACCTGCACACGGAGCATTCCTCTGGGAATCCATGAGTGACCAGCTTTGTTACAAGTGTACAGAGAATTAAAGATTCTGCTATGGTAAGACTGACACCCATGGGAGCCATTTCTAAAACATAACTGGTAAAGCAGCTGAAACAGGAGGACCTAAAGCAAGGTTCCTAATCCCAAATTCATATTCTAGCCACCGAGTCAAAGGTGGCCTGATTTTGGAGGCGCTTGGCAAACATCTCTGATTCCAGCAGCAAGCATCTTTCCGAAGACTATAACACCTACATTTTGAAATGTTGGAGTGAATCATAACTCTAACTTTAGACATTCCCACTCTGAAAACATTATCCCAGAGTCCATGGGATCACGCATTTGGTCAAAGGTTGGACTTGATCTTGCAGGTCTTTTCCAACCTTAATGATACTATGATTTCAGTAAGACTTTCCTAACCAGAATTTGCAGCATATGATTGTTCTCCCGCCACTCCCAAGACCATCCCTGATCAATACATATCATGGCAGTCTCATTTCTGCCACCATTCCAACCCTCCCTAATTCCATACAGAAGTTTACACACCCCTGTATTTAGCACATTTCTGGTCTGACACTAATTGGCTTTTTTGGCTCAGCTTTGAATCAAACCATTGCCTAACAACAAAGCTAGCACTTCCTTCAGGATCAGACAAACATGCATGTACCCATGCAGATATTTTTGATGTATATATACCCCTTTGTAGGGAGAAAGGCAAGCTCCCTCCAAAAATATATGAAAACAGATGACAGGCACCTGTTGCATTCAGTCCTTCTGTAGCATATAAGATACAGACTGAAGTGCTTCTGTATTGCTCCTATTTGTCTGCCCATATCACGCTGAAAGCTACAGGCATGAATGGTTAGTTTCAGAAATAAACATTATTTTTCATCTAACAAAGGGAACTGGCAGTTTAGACTAAAATTTCCAAAAGGTCATGAAAGTCTGGAAGAAAGCCAATGCATTCCACACTCCAAAATTGCAAAGCCTGTCTAACAAATGTATCCTCCTCCCTCTCACTTAAGTGTTGTTCTTAGGTCTCCGATACATTTCTTCAAAAGCAGTGGAAGTGTATGCTAACACAACAACTTTGTCCAGCTGGAAAAGCCATCTACGAGACCAAATCAGCAGCTTAACCTTTTAATTTTACTTGTTTGATTAACATGTAGTGTCTATAACCTTGATAGCAGTCATGTGCTATTAATTAATTCCTCTAATTCAGGTAACATACCCATCGACTTGAGGAAATTTCAGACTTTGGTCAGTACAAGAAATTACATTACATCCTGTGGATGATGAAAAAAAGGAAGGAAAAACCTTTGTACCTACCGAATTGAGCTGTTGTGATTTCAAATCAGTTGTTCTGCACGTACGGATATAATGACAGGAAAAAAAGTAATTATAATTAGGTGTCTATTTTGATTTTTCTCTTCATAGTATCCGTACTGAATGTCATTTGATTTTAACAAACTCTAAAGTCATTTCAGGCAGGCACTGTATAACCTTGCTGCTACCGGTCTACTTGGAGTCTCTAGTTTATTTCTACAACATTTTCATACGCAAGCATTAAAACATTTAAACATTTTATTACTTAAAAAAAGAATACTTAAACAGTAAGCTGATAATCTAGAAAGGCAAAACAAAACTGATCTGAGTAATACACTAACTGTTTTCAAGGGATGAAAATAGAGAAAAAAGAAAGAAAAAGAGGGGGGCGGAAGAAAATAAAGACAGAAAACCAGAAACTGGTGGGAGTAAGGTCAATTAATCATCTGATTTTACAACTGGAGCTACTCTATAATTGAGCCCCAAAAAAAGTCTTATTTGACTTTAATGGGACTCCATCATGTGTAAGAGACTGTAACTATAAGCAGGACATTCATTAGGATTGCATCCTTCATTTGCAACAGATGTCTTCATTGGAATTAAATATCTATGACCAAGATGCCCAGTTTGCTACTCTAACTTGCCTAGAAATTTTCACTAACATCGACTTCATTGGCAGCAGCAAAAATCTACTCTCACACTCTATCATAACCAAGAAACTGATAAATCAGATAAAATGATAAATCTTACCAGGGAATATTCACACCACATCACTTCAGCTATCTAGTGCAAATGCCTAAATGAGGAGCTAAGGCTTTCCATACAGTTACCAAGGTTCCCAGAACCACAAAAGCAACATGAATAAGAAGCCTTTCTCTACTCTACATAAAAGAGAATTTAGATAAACTCTGCATACTACACAGAGAACATTTTCATTCGGAAGACAACAAAGCTTCTTCAGGAAAAAAATTATCTCAGGTTAAATGAATGGAATATTTACACAAAAAAAAAAAAATCCAACAAATGAACAGAGTTCAGGAGGTGTCTAGGAATTACACTTTGAGTGAAGTTAGACTTGGCAGTTCCAGTAAGTCTTAAATGCAGATTTTCATCACAGGATGTTCTGATTAATACTGAAGATTCATCACTGGAGAAAAAAGTTAGGTAAAGGAAATTAATTCAATACTGATTAAACAGATTCTGATAATAAAACCATCAACGCAAGGAATGTTTTCCCAGAGATAGCAGTAAAAATCTAAGCAGTCCATGGATCATTTAATAATATACTAAAGGTGATTTTAAAAATATATATATAGGGATTGCAATAATGAAGAAATATTTATATTATTAGCTGTAGAGTGTTCTACTAGCTTCCATTTGCTATGGTACTACAAACAGGAAAAACATGTTTTTTTTAACAATAGTATAGTTGTAGCATCCAAATAGTAACAAAGCACTATTCTCTCTTATTGGAAATACAAGCTACTTTTCATTTCATGGGCATACAAAATGCCATCATTTATAATCTGTACCAGACTTTCTGCTAGCTATGTCCAGAAAGTAATCTAAAATTTCAGAGCTGGTAGCACTGAAGGGAGTATTGGAGCTTCCATTTGACACCTATATCTCTGCATTCTTCTCAAGACCACAAAACCACCCCACAGTAACCTAGGATATCTGTAAATAATCCTTCTTTAT
This sequence comes from Struthidea cinerea, assembly GCA_013397865.1. Lineage (NCBI taxonomy): Eukaryota > Metazoa > Chordata > Aves > Passeriformes > Corcoracidae > Struthidea > Struthidea cinerea. The sequence continues at coordinate 1,190,874 of VZTI01002164.1, read as the reverse complement.
ATAGTTGTGAAAATTAAAATTAAGGTGGTAATACTACCTTCATATCAAGGCCAATTGTCAATGCTACCACCTTTATAAGTGGACACCATTCACTCAAAACTGTCTCAGAATCACAGCTTTAGAAATTGTACCATTTATAAAAAAAAGACGTTAATATGGCAAGATGTAAACTTACTCCCTATTTCCCTGCTCTGTTTGTTCAAGTTAAAGACTTTGCTTCTGTTCCCTACCATAATCCCTCCTTAAAATACATAATATCACAAGTTTTCTAATCCATGAGAGACTTCCAGGGCAGTAGTAGTGCATTTTAGAGTGCTGGACTTGCATTTATTGAAAAAAACACATTATTTCCAGCATAATTTTGCTTCCCACCCCACCTTCAGTGTGATATCACCTTCATTTGTTCTTTCAGACCAAGCCAATCACTTCTTAAATGCTATGCCTCATTTTCTTTTCCAGGCAGTTTCCAAGAGTCCCTGGCATCGAATGAGCTGTGAAACTACACTGAGGACTCAGACTCAACATCTCAGCAACGGGATGTTCGCTGTCTCATGACCTCACAACAAGGAAGATTCTACCTTAAGCTTCCTGAGTGAACAAATCTTTTTAGGTTAGAAATACTGAGCAGAAAATTACAACCATCCTTTTCAAGTTTGCATCCTGTAGTCTGCTCTCTTTACCAAACACAGATTATCTGACTGACAAGTTTCCTTCTCCATTTGTCTAGCCTATTCTAACAAAAAAAAATAAAGTTGGCACAGTGAGTGTTTTTTCACGCTCCTTGACTGAATGCTGTCTCTCCCAGTCCCAGAGAAAAAGCAGTTGGAGTACCCCCAACCTACTTTCCTCTGCTACTTTTGCACATGGGCACCAATTAAAATATTGAATCCGTGAGTTAAACAGGAGGTGTCTCATTCAACATCAATGACAGCCCCACACCACATACAGCCTGAAAGTTAAAATGAATCTCTTTAAAAAAAAAAAAAATTAGTTTTTAATAACAGCAAGCGTGTTAATTGTGGTAAAATGAACAATACCGAAATTGTTTGAAGAGAGAATTACATTTAATGAAATTCACAAACAAACCCCTTTTAGAAAGTAACAACAGTTTTTTGAACATTAAAGAGAAACTCATTATATCAAGACAACTCCTATGTAAAAGGCAAACCGACTTCAATCACTGCATATCTGCATGTTAATGAACTTGCTGTGTGCAGCAGGGACAGAACAGTAAGTAATGGGAAGACTGTCTTAAAGCATACAGTACAATTTAAAAAAAAACACGCCACCTTTAATCAATGAAACACCTTTTCATTCGTACCTTAATAGCAACTGAAATGATTTCAAACGTAACACAAAGGGAAGATGATACTTAGTAAAGGTTTCTTTAAGACATAACATTTCTTGCACATTCTTTCAGCATTCACATGCTGTCAGCATCACTGTGGCAAAGACTTTCAAGTTTCAGCAGACAGATACCGCCTAGTACAAAGTCTTTGTCATAATAATTTCATTGCAGCCCCCTGATCAAACATCTAGACAAATCTGAGACTGAAAAGTGAGAGCTAACCAGTGACCTTTGATTAGAACCACAAGCACCGGTTTTAATAAAATGCCTCATTCATTGCCTTCCACTGCCAACAAGGAAGGTGTGTTTGAGCCTGAAAAATGTAGTCAATATACCATTTACACCCATATAATGATTCCTATTATTCACAGTTAGAATTTGTGACTGTAGCAAGTGAAACATAGACATCTTAAAATAGCTAAATGAAAACACACTGACAACATTCTACCTTTAAAATATATTCAGGAGCCTGCCTCTGCCTTTCTGTTGCCTGCTGCTGGCTTTCATGTTTTGCTGATCGTATTGTAATAGGGTCGGCTTTTTTCCCCCCACAAGCCTTCATTTACACAATGTCTGGTTTGTTACTACTTCTCAAAAATCTATGACTGTTGGCAAAGTCCAGTTTTAAGGGGCCTTTAAATTTGTACTTCACTTAAGACACAGTGCCCCATTCAAATATACATTTATAAAGCTGCCTTTTTGTATATTGTACATGAATATTTATATATTAAATTTTGAAAATTCAACTCGTTTTTGGAGCTGAACTTCCTATCTAACTTTGAGGGAAGGTTGTAAAAAGACCTAACAAACTTTGCAGTTGTTCAACACATGTTTTTGCTCAAAAGCATCCAAGTTGCTGCTCCCTAATAGAGAAGTTCAAGGAAATACAATTAAAATCCATTTCACATATTTGTGCTTTAGCATGTCAGGCAAGAGGACAGAAAGGGGGTCTTATCACATTTATTTCCCACTTGAAAAGCGAAAGTCTTAAGAAGGGTAATAAATATTCAAATGACTTTGCACCACTGAGCTACCATATCAAGCTAATGATCTGTAGTCTGGAGCTCTATAAAAAGAAAGCTTACTGCCTGCCGTCACCTAGAGGTGTTGCTGTAAACACTGTGGGGGGATATTCTCCTCTCAGTGTGTGTGCATGTAACTACACTTAATGTTGTTTTCAAGGCAGACTATATTGCTGAGTTGTAAAACAGAAAGACAGGATGAAACACATGCAGGAAGAGAATGCAAGGACAAAATTAATTGAAAGAAAGTTGCTGGAGATTTAACTTAGCTTCTTTCCTCACCGTGCTCTGAAGGAGCGGGTTGGTATTTCAGGCCCCATTTACATAGCCACAAATAGGAGAGATACAGATGTTCAGTCATACGTGGGGTGGGAGCTCATGGCTGCTTAACTAAGAGCAAGATGAGTGAGCTCCACGGCCTGGCAGATCCTGCTGCAATCTTGAATTCACTGTAACAGAACTACTGAGGCCCTAAAGTTGAATGGTCCACTGCATAAGGGAACAGACCCCTTCAGGCAGGAAGAAAACAGGAATAAATGACAGATTTGTCATGAACAGTCTGCATCCTCACTAGAGCACGGATCAAGCAGACTTGTGGTCCATCAAAAAGCCATGGAGAAAAGGCAGCGCCAAGTACATTAAAGAACCATTTCTAGCCACATATGTAAGAGCATATAAAGTCTTATCTTTATTAAAAAGTATTGCATAAGAAGGAGAGATGGTCTGCAATTGAAGCATGGGCTTGGAAATGAGCCATATCTTCCAAGTTCGAATTCTGGCTAGGACCCAAACCATCTTGAAACCTTCCTGCTTCAGTTTCCCAACTGGAAAAGTGAGAATAAACATACTTGCCTACGGTATTTCTCTCTCAAGAGTGGAGGAATAATTAAACACAGGGCACTAGTATCTTGTCTATTTGGAAGCTCCAACGTCCCTTATCACCTCTAAACAAACGTAAAAGACAGATTGCAATTGTGCATCTTCCCTCCTGCATACATTCACTTTCTAACATGCAAGAGAGCTTAATCATGGTTACGTAGGTTATTTAGGCTGCTCAGAGAAAAAGAGAGACTGAAAGAAAACTGCATGGAAAAGGCATACAGAATCAAAAGTAAAGCTCCTCCAAGGTCCATATTTACTTTCCTTTGAGTCTTACTCTTATAATAGCACTAATCTTCTTCTAAACCTGGAGGAAAATGCCTGTCATCAGAAACCCTCAGGTTTCTCTCACCGAAGCCAGCAAATGACAAGTAACCTGGAACTGGATACCAAGGGAGCGTGAAACAGTTTGTTTCTCTCCCAACAGAGTGACATAAGCCAGGCTTTTACTGTCTCTGCTTTTTGTTCTTACAGATTGCAAGGCAAGCCATGCTAGCCCAAAGGTGATAGTGGTGCCTTCTTGTCTAACATATATAGTAAAGCAGCACTTTGGACTTTTAAAAAATCTTTTCCCAGTTCTTTGGGTTTTTAAATCAGCTGGAAGAGGCAAAGTTCTGTTCAGTTATAAAAATAATATACTATCAGATACCAACTTTTGACCTATCATGATTCCATCTGGGCCGAACTATTCAGATTTACTCAGCAGCCATTCAAAGTCTAAGACCTGAATCACCCACAGTTTCTCCCATACCAGGACACAGTGGAAGGCTCTGTTCAGCCTCAGTAATGAAGGAGGCTGAACAGGCTTTCATAACTTCCTTCCAGGACCTGCCTATAGTATCTCCAGCACTGCTGGCATCTCCAAAAATGGGCCGTTCTCTACTGACTTTTTATTTCTGGCAAACAGCTCTGAAACAGAACTGTGAGAAAGGAAGTGAGACCTGACTTTGTGAATACAGGTAAGATGCTCAAAAAAATGAGAAGCAAAGACATCTAAGACTTCTGTTGCATCTAAATGACCATGGTGACATTAAAAAAAAAGAGGAAAAAGGGACCCTTGTTATCTTTCATTTGAAGAACAGAAATATCTCCCCATTGGTATTTTAACTGTAACTCATGAGGTGTGTTTGTCTTCCAAAAGCCACCTTCTGACCTGTCCAAGCACACAGGTCCAGCTCATGCACAGCAGACATTCAAACACTTTACAGCTACAGAATCGGGCTCAAGGAATTTGATTCTGTTTACACTCAAAGCCCAAGTGACCCCTGAAAATATAATACAGGTTTAACATCCTGATTCATTATCTATTTACCGAAGCAAAACTGAATGGCTGAGAGAAGAAACTTTATCACCTTCTACTGATACTCCCCTGATAGTATTTATACATTTTAAACATGCAAGAAGAGACAAAGACAACTTCTCAGAAGTGTTTTAAGTGCTCTGGAGTCTAACAAAAGCCAGGGAAATCTAGAGCTATCTATCTGAAGCTGCCAAGAGATACTGTCTTGCTGTCTGTGTGTGTACATCCTATACCTTTAATGACTTGGCAATTGTCTTTCATTCTATAACAAAAAAAGCTACTGCTAGAGTGACCTATCAGAAGGTCAGATTTCCTAGATTTTGTTATATGGGTTCTGTGCAACCACAGATTATAAAACATCTTTTAGATTTAGAGCAGAATTAGCCTTTGTTTCCTCTAGATAATTTAAAAATTGCTTAATGTCCATTCACACACTAGACATTTTTTCAACATTTCACTTGCAGATAACCAAACATAATTACTGCTGTAACACAATAAAATACTGCTGTTTGTTTCTTTCCTAGCACTGCCTGGAATTACATGACTATTGCCACCAAAATGGAGCAAAACAGACTGTAAAGCATTAGCTCTAAGTTAAGTGGTAACATGATCTATTTAGTGGCACACTTATCAAGTCAGTTCTACTGCTGTTTATTTAAATAGAAATTGAAATATTAGCTGTTCAACAAACTCCAGGCATTCTGTGCAGGAAATTGAGGGGACTCTAGATCTTGCTATAGGGAGAGAATTTTTGACAAGCCTTCCCTAAACAGTTTCCTATTCTGAAGTACAGTAACATCTCTAATAGTCAAGGGGGAAAAAAAAAAAACCCACATAACAAAGCTGGAAGAAGAAAAATGTAGCCAGGGCAGACACAGTGCAGACACATTCACATAATGATGCTTGCCAGGGTAACAGTCCTTAGGCTCGGCAATTACAGCCTAAGTGAAAGGATACTCTATCCAAAATCGTAAAAGTCAAATGGATTCCTGATAGCACGCACTGTTCACTAAAAATTTGTTTTAAAACACAGCTTTACATCATAGAGAATTCTACCTACAACCTCACACTCTTGGAGAGCATTAGAACTACTCAACAAATATTTTGGCCATAGTAGCTAACCAGATTTTGTCATATACCTTTATAATCACTTCAAAAAATTCTCTGCAAGACCCAGCTCTACTACCCACATTTTTTTTACATAAATATATATATTATTTTAAATTACTTTAAATTTTGTGATTTGAGATTATAGAGCTAAAGGATAATTTTGTATTCCACCGTTGCCACCTGTCAGCAAATATTTCCTAAGGGTAGTGCCACTATTCCCAGAGCTTCACACATCCACATAAAGGGTTGAGTTTTCATTCTGAACTATCTGGCTCTGAATGTTCAGCCATAAAGATTTTGATTTGCTGATAAGAGTGTTGCAATGCAGCAAAACCAAAGGAGAAGTCAAGCAATGTTATCTAAATAAACTAAAATCATTATGCCTGATCAAAGCTACCACACAGGCAGTTTTGGTCAATCAGCACAGCACAAATAGCATATTCTACAAGATAAACTTCAGAATTCACTCTGCAAGCTTTCAGTGAACAGAACAGTCCCAAAATAATCAAATTACCTGAGCAAGGACTTCATAATCATACACAAAGACCTTAGAATCAGAAAGAAAGAAAGAAAGAGTGATCCCAATACAAAGAAAAAGGTACATTCTTTATATAATGTTTCTCACGCCTGAAAGTATTAAATATATAGCACTAGTGTCTTGTGTCCTATGACTAAACACTATTGTTCTACTTCTTAGTTATGGTGATTTTTTTTTTTTTTTTTTTTTTTCTTGAAAANTTTTTTTTTTTTTTTACTGGGAAAGTACTACTCTATTGTACACATTTTCATTTTTAATGGATGATTCACTCGCTTGATACTAAATGGAACAAATGCCTTAGTAACGTAATCAGAAATATGCAGGCATGTGTTTCCAAAATTAATTTTGATATTTCCTGTCACTGAACTTGCCTCATCAGAGCATAATAGTAATTTTATAGTTGTAGCAACACTGATTTCACCACGTAAGAATCTACAGGAACATTTGAAGTTGCGCATGTACAAGATTTTTTTTATTTTTTTGTCCTGAACAGCTACACAGACAGTAAGTTTCAAATTCCTATCATCTTCCCAGTAAGTCACACAGAAACTGGATTCAGAACTTCCAAAGGGCAAGAGTTTAAACAGCAATCTATGCACAGCTACAGCTCCTCTCTTACAAAAAGATGCAAGTTTAAGTGATCAGTATTAAGCATTTGCTCACCATTTAAATTACTTTCTAACTATTTAAAACGTGTATCTCGATCCTTTTAAGTAATTAGGCAATCAGTAAAAAGAGAGAATTTGGGCTATTACAATTATTGTTCAAGGGTTAATTTATATAAGCACTGCAGGGGCTATACTGAACACTTATTTTATAAAAGACCTTTTCCTCCTGATTCACACAACATTTTTCAGAAAATAAGCAGTTACACAAAAATGTTAACATATGGCAGTATTTTTGGAACTGCTGTAGAAATTAAAGGCAATAAAAATTGCCTTGGACAAGAAAGGACAAATAGGCCAAACCAAATAATTATTCTTGCAGCTTTCTTTAACCACTAACTCCACTTTATATGCAGTTTCCGATCTCTCATATTAAATCTGAGCATATATATTTAATTCCATTCTTAAAAATTTCAGTAGACAACTTCAGTGCTAACCTACAACTGCCCTGTCAGAAAATCTTTGATGTCACAGCATAATAGCTCCTGAAAGAACAGCACTAATACTTAATGTAACATGAAACCAGGGCCCTGCAGTGGGGCTGTCTGCTGTCAGGAACAAACAGTTTCACTGCTGTTCCCCAGAAGTGACAAGATTGAGAACTAACAGGGCAGCACCTCCTCAGTGCTACAGGAGACCTGTGCACCAGAGTCACTGGCAAATCCCACAGAGCAACATTACCAAATAACAAACAAACACAAAAAAAACCCACACTAAATAAAAACGTCCAGCACTGCAGCCATAGATGTTCTCTTCATCTCCTGTAAATACAGTTGATGTGAAGATGAATTATTTCCATGCTGCAAATGATAAAACAGGAATCTGTGTTTATGTGGAATTTCTTTTTATTTCATGCCTGTAAATAAAGATCCTTGTGCTGCCCCATGTACCTTAAACTCTTTTCTAGAATTTATTATTTTGCTTGCTATGACCATTGGAGCGCTTTAGGTTTTGAGTTGAAATTCTAAGAATAAAAGTATTGCTAGCTGGCCTTCAGCAGAAAACATAAGATACTTTCCTCCGTCAAGAACACAGGTGCTTACAGGTCCAGCTATGAACTTATTATCAGATTTTGACTAATGAAAACCGTTGCACCCATTGTCAGAAAGCACTGGAAAGATCAGATTCCAAAATCTTGCATGCCCCCTGTTCTGAATGGCACTGAATGTCCCTTGCTCAGTGCCCCTTTCCACAGAGCTAAAGGGTCCCAGAGGAGGGATGAGATACTCACAGAATCGAGTCCCATATGTCTCTGCTTTGTGTTCCATATTTTTACCTCTTTCAAAACATTTTTAAGATTCACATGTAACATTGCTTTAGGTCAAAATGTATTTCTATACATGAGAGTACCAGGCTCCTATGGAAATCAGTTCCATTGCTGGATTTATTTTCTCTCTTGGAAAGCTGACTAGTCTATTTTATAAACTAGCAATAGCTGTATTTTTAAAGTTTATAAAACCTGGCCTCTGGCTAACTTGTAAACATAGGATATATTATCCTTTTGTTTGTAAAGCCTAATCCTACAACTGTCAAGCTGAATAAACCTTTAGAATAATAGTAAAATTATTTTTAAAAAATAGTCATCACTAACAGAAAATTGCACTCAGATTGAGATAAAAATGTCAGTGGCACAAGTTTCTGACGCGTTTGGCACTACTTATAGAACTGGGAACACTTTTACCATTTAAATTTCTTAAAAGTATTCTTGAGCTATCTGATTTTAAAAGTCATAAGGTGATAAATGTTTTTAAACCCTCCTTCTTCAATGAATCTCTGGTAATTGGCAAAAAAAAAGTCATAGTGGTTTAAGCATGTAGGACCTTACTGACACTGAATTGGAAATTAGATTCTTGTGGTGGATTTAGAGCACATGTCCATACAGCAGCATCAAATTTATCTGCTCATACATTTGCAACTCTTAGCATTTGCACCCAGAACATATTTAAACACACTAACCACGGCGCAAACACTGAGTTAGAGACATTCTTTATACCTTGTCGTCTCAGCAGATTGCACAAGAGGAAAGAAGGGTACTGTGAGTAAAATAACATGCCAGTAATCACGGTCTGTGGCAGCATCAAAACAATCGATAACGCCAAGTTCTCCTCCCTCGCCCTGAGTGCTGGCGCCCACTGCTCCCCAGGCTGCATCAGAGGCATGTGCTGTTCCTCCTCTTAGGAGTGCAACCAGAACTGCTCTCCCTGCTAGAACTGGCTGTCCCTCCACTCAGACACTGCATGGTCTGAGCTGCGGTTTCAGCTACCTCCCTTCACCACACAGTGACATTGCGTTTGAAGCAATCACACAGTCATTTACTGCACCTCAGCTGAGAGGCAGGAAAGAGGAGCTAAACGTATGATTTCTTCTGTCCCTCCAGCTAGACGTGCAACAACATGCCTGTCTACACTCTAATCTAGGCTATATAAATACTTTACCTCAGCTATTTTAAAGACAGAGCATAAAAAGAAAGACAAACAGTCAAGATTTAAGCTAGCACTTTACTGCACCCCTATTCCATCCTGGTGGGAGCAAGCAAAAACTCTTACAGAGACAATGAAAGTCTCTTCCCTCAGAGGTTTGAAAAGATCAAGTCTTGTTCGTGCTGAGGAGAAATGGCATCCATTACCTTTGCTGGAGACATTTAGGATTTTCCCCCAGCTTCCTTTTTTTTTTATTCAGTTTATTCAGTTGACCCTTTGTGATGCTTGGTCAAGAACTTAGAGAATAATAGACAAATATTTATTTAAAATTCCTATATAATTGACAGCAATCATACAATAACAGAAGAAGATTCTCTGGGTTCTGTAACACTACTGAGGTAGTGCCAAGATTATGCTTCTTAACAGAACAGGTGAGAGGAGGAGAAGAAAAACAATTAGAACCATTACCTTACATGGCCAAGGCATTTTGAGTCAAGACCAAATATCTGACAGTACTGCCCAGAGATCTCAGTTTAGATAAAGATCACTGCTAATAACTGTCTGAAGAACGCTCATTTGGAACAAGTTAAAAAAAAAAAAAAGGTGGTAGGAAAGAGAGAGACCTTGGAAACAGAAAAGTCAATATAAACAAACATAATTTATTTTCAGGATTTTATATACTAACTGTAGACAGGCATTATTAATTTCTGCAGATAAACAACACAGTTCAAACAAGGAAGAAATAAAATCTGGGTCAAATGTCGGTCTCCTGATCAAAAATCTTAGCAATTTCACATTAAACATAAGTTGATTATAAAGAACATATTTATTTAGCATCAGTAATTATGTAAAATGAGCCATTCCCTCTGGAGATTATCCATAGCCTTCTAGACAAAACAAGCACCAGAAGTTTTTAATCCTGACCATGTTGTGGGCTGACCATTAAACAAAGGAGTAGGTCAGTGAGGAAATACATAAGCCAAAAAAATATATAAACCACCACCAGTGAATAAGGATTCAGCCCTCCAAAGTGCTAAGCACATTGGCCCCAATCCAATGAAGTACTTAACTCCATGCTGAATTTTAAGCACATACATAGTCTCATTCCCACTGAGATTATTCCTGGGCTTTAAAGCTCACCATGTGCTTATATGCTCTTTTGCACTAGGACCAGAGTGCTTGGTATCTTCGAGGACTTGAACCCTTGGTAGTGTTAGCAGCTGGACCTGGAAGAGCTCAAGCATATGAATTTTCTACCCGTCTTAGTCAATAACTCTGAATTTCATTCTAAAGATGTAAACCACACAGAAATTACATGTTCAGATTTTTGACACCCAAATAAATAAATAAATATTTTCCACTACTTCTAGACAAAGAACCAAAACCCATCAACTCCTCTGTCTGGGAAAACACACGTGCTGCTGAGTTCAGTTGTAAGAATCAATGTTGGGAATAAATGCCAGCTCTCTAATTCATCATTGTTATTTATTTTATATACAAAAATGGTGAGAAGAGTCAAACTGCTCTTCATACATCTGATCACAGTTGTTATGGCTCCAACACCAGAGAACAGGCAGCCTGTGGCTGTCAATGGCTTCTGGCAAATGAGAATCTCTTTACCCAGCAATTGCCTTTACCACAGCTCTGGAATTCACCACAAGGAGCGGGAGGCCCAAGTGTGACACTGAGTATGCTTTCGGACAAGCGAAACAGCAGAAGAGCAAAATGCAAATAAATTCATTTTGCACATCAAACAAATCATGGCTAATATTAAACAGCCTTTTATCTGCGTGCAAAAGGGGTTGTTTGCTTAATGTTCTGCCTTTTTTTTTATTTCAGGGCCCTATTCATTGCAAAAAAAAAAATTCTGAAATACTAAGTATTTTTAAACACAAGTAAAGTCATTTTATTAGAATCTGAACTTTAAAAAAGCTTTATAAGATCCTGACACATTAATCAAGTGAGTGCTTGCACAGAGAAACTTAGAGGGAATAGAATGAACCATGTGCACCTTTATGTCAGAAACAAGATTTGAAATAAATTGTGGAAGGTTATTTTGTGCAGTGGCTGCTGTGCCTCATTTGGACTACTGTATTACACTGTGGCATAGAAATTAAATAGTGAACATGCATAACCAGTCATAGAGTGATCCTAAAATAATCAGACAGTTGGCTGCCATGATCTAGCAGCTTTAACTAGATGGAACATTGCTGTGGGGATCCATTTGCTGGTCCACAGCATTCACCAAGAGAAAGTATTAATATGCTCTGTGGCATTCTTTTTTAAGTGCTTAAGAATTCCAATGAAGCCACAGTAATGAATGATCCTGCTAACCCTGAGCACTCTTAGAAGACACATGGATGTTCTACAGATCTTTCTCGGGAAGTTTCAGTGGCTCAATGTCTTTTATGATAAAGCTTCATATTTCTTCTGTTTTTGAACTGGTTCCCCATTCGTTACCTCTGCATCTCAGTTATTGAAACATGGGCCCAGCCCAGCCTACCACGCGCAGCTGGAAGGCCGCAGGCCATGGTCCGGTTCTTCTAAAAGAACTGCTTGTCACAGGAAGTTCAAAAAAACTTCTTGCTAAAAGTACAAGAACAGCACTATTTTCCAGAAAGCTGCGAAGATAGAAAAACTACTTTTCCCTTTTACATAACAAAATATTCACAGTTCTGGAGGTTGTACATCCCAGTTATCAACAGCTGTTCAATCATTACTCCCCCTCTAACCTCAATTAATATCCCATTTGATTGTGAGTGACAAAAGTGCTGATTTTGATATCTCATCCTCAGTTCTTGGAAAGTGGAAGAGACTAAGTGAAGAAGGAGAATAAAGTAATTAGGTATGCCTTGAAAGGCTGCAACCACTAACGCTGATTTTCCCCCACACATCCTAGGGTTTTTTCCTGTCTGTCTGCTTCTCATCCTATCCCCTTTCTTCCTTTTGCCCCTCTTGTTTCCTGTCATTCAAGTAGTCTGCCTCCCTTCACATTGCCAGAAACTACTTCAGATTCTAAAGTACCTATTTCATTTCTGCTTTGCTTTAGCTAGTCTCAAAACTTCATCACCAGCAAGATCAAAAGGACATAAAATAAAAACTCATTTCACATCCAAAATTTGGGTCATGAACTGGTGTGCATGTATATCGGGATTACTAATTTACACTGATCATCTAGAATCTCTTAATCCTTTCAAAAATATTTGTTATCAATCAGCTGTTAGAATGATCCGTAAAACACAAAAAAGTTTATGATTCATGCTAACCATTCACGGGCTGATCATATAAATAATATTTATGTACACTTGCTAAAAAAGGCTGAAATGACCGAAGTGATCCACTCAAACCTTTCCCAGAAACCTACATTTTCCCAGACAGCAAGGACAGATAACTTGTGTCCCAAAGAATTTGCTGTGAATAACTGGATGAGCAACAGAAAAGGAGTACAGAGTTCAGTCTTGAATACAGTGAGCCCTAAAGGGACTTCTTCAACCACTGCATGTTATCTTCTTTAGAAGATATCATCACATAGTCTATATAGAGAAGTTTTAAAAATTTACATCTATCAAGCTATATCCAAATACTGTGTGACTACAGAAATTCTCTGCGCATGTTCAACAGCAATACGAGCATTACAGTTGCTATTCACTTCAATCATGCTATGCATTCACTCACTCTTCCCTCCCATCTTTGTCCTTTCATATCCCTTCCCCTCCTCTTCCTCTCCCTTTGTTTTTTTATCCCTTCTTTTCTCCCACACACTTTCAAGAAGGCCCAATTCAGCACAGAGTGGCATCAGCAGAGACCAGCGACAGCTGCCGTTCCAGCTACAACAGTGAGTGGATTTAAAAAAATCGAGGGACAGCTTTAGAGTTTGGGAGAGCTGTTTAAACTGAATATGTAATAACTCTACTGAGGATTTGGACTTTAGCTACACTCAATAGGGGTGCTTCATTACCTACTTGTGGGAATGTCACTTGTCTGTGATGAGGTCACAGCCTCCTGGCGGTAAATTCCGTGTGCGCTGTTTAGCCCGGTCAGCTGAAAACAAACTAGCAGATGCCACCCTGATTTGCATCCAGTTGCTATTGATACTAAAGGGACAATATGTGAAAGACAGGAAGTATCATGTGGGAGCCACACTTCACCAGTGTGAGGGGAAAGAAGCCTTCACCTTCTTTATCTAATCATCCCAAGCTGAATTACTGAAATAGAAAACTCTTCCACAACAGGAACACAGCAATCAAAACCAGTTTGGGGATGGATTTGACTCTTACTGGTTTATTGGTTATCCTAGGCATTTCTGTGCCACTTTGACTGGGATGGAGGGGAGGACTCATCAGAAGTAGAAACAGCAACAGCTTAAACCTTGACACTTGCACTTCTAACGGAAATAACCCATACAAGCAATTCAGCAAAATAGTTTCCTCTTGTTCCTTTTGGGTTTGGTTATGTTACATTCGTATTGTGAAAAATTGAATTCAATCTGTCCAAGGGAAGACTTCATATTTAGAAACTCCAGCTAATCCTCGGTAATTACTCTTCAGGTACATTTTAACTCTCTCATCCACATTTTATCTTTCCCTGAAAAGACTATGTAACACTCACAGCATTCAAAGTCTTTCACTTTTACACCATTGTGATGACTTTGTGTTCGTAATTGGATCCCATTCCATCACAGAGAGTTGTGCAATGGTGTTTTCAAATCAACTGTTAGTGGGCACACCCATGCAGCCCATAAAACACGTGGCACTAAAATGCACACTGGTGTAGCTGCGCTGCCACTGCTAGTCAGAGCTTTTGTTACAGTCTTAAACATCACAGATAGAATCATTCTTGTGTAGAGGAGGCAGCGAAGTTAAAAATAATGAGAATTTTCACTGACTGAAGAACAACACGAACCAGGAGAAAAGACTGTGTAGACCAGCAAGGAGAAAAAAGCCTTTTGGCTTTCACTAAAAGTTGAGGGAAGATCTTTGAAGGAGGGAACAGGGGCTCACTGAACTGCTTGAATATGCAGCAGACTTGGCCCCTTAAAGTCCAGGCTGAGTGTTGAGGGTAAGCACAGAGACACATGAGGATGAGAATATGCTTTGTGTTACTTCTTTTTCTAGAGCATTAGGTGACCATACCTTTCTTTCTTGGTCTCTTCTGTTTCACATTTTTCCATCTCACTACTCTTCTCTAAACTGACTCCTCACAGTCTGTGCAGCTATCATCCCATCCCAACACCAGTCTACTACCTTCTAGCTCATGAAATCAAGGTGAAAAGCTGATATCTAACTTGGTTTGAAATAAATGAAGATTTCATTGTTACTTCCAAAGAGAAATACCATGGGCACCATAATTTCCACGTGGAAAGAACGAGTAGCATAACGGGAACTAGGACTTATAGAAGTCAACCAGAAAGCATGAAAGCATTTTCCTGGAATTCATCTTTGACCTTTTGGTTAAGCAATGAGAGTAGGTACAGACAGCAGAATGTAAGAATGTGTGCATGTAAACCAGAGGTCAATACTAAATTTCACTGATAGGGACTACCACAACAAAATCCCTACTAAAAATATGCTGAAACACAACTACTTAGGGACATTAAAAAAAATTTCATGTGCATGTCTACATATATTTGCAGTAAACGTTAAATAAAGTATATTCCCACTGCGGTGGCCTACACAAATCCCTTAGCAGAAGAAAAATATGAAAGGCCCTGCAAGAAGATAATCTGCCCTCAGCAGATCAGGTATGAATGAAAGAAAAACAGTAAAAAGAAAAACACACAGACACAGTCCCCACAATTGCAGGAAGCCAGCAAGCCGGCAGTCAGAATCCCCACATGCTGCATAATATACTGTACCAGAAGACCTGCTGGAAGATAGATATGGAGGGACAGTTGGTCTAACATGCAGTTTATATGAGATTAATTCCTGTTAATGTCATCCTAAAGCCATAAGAAACATCATGTAGGCAAACCTGATTCCACCCTGATTGATACCAAATTTTTCTCTACAGTTAATCCAATGCAAACATTGCCTTTACATGCAAGCCCCCTCCCCACACAGTCACAAAAAGTTCTTTCCGTTGAACCCTAAAGGAACTGCATCCTGGCCTAAGGAATGTGATTGTGGCTAGCAAGTTAAGGCACCCTCCTGCTTGAGTAAACAGAGTTACACTGGCTTATACCAGCTGAGAATCTGTCAAATACCAAATTATATCAAAATATTCCTCTGAAATATCTCAACTTTCAAATTCAATATATATCAAATCCTTCAAAATGCTCATTCTAATAACGATAAGCCAGTCAGACATATGGCACCCCTCTTATCCAGAAAGCTCCCAAAATCTGAGTCCTCATCTAGTTCTACCTATTACTTCAACAGGTGGATTTGGTCCTTCTGAGGTAGAATGCTGTGAGTGTCCTTAGCACAACCACTGCACAGAGGAAAGGAAATGAGGATTCACTGAGCCAGTTAAAACTGTAAGAATGTGGATGGGCAACTCCATCCTATAGTAGCTGGAATTAGGCCACGACACTGAGGTTAACCCCCCCCTCTTGTGCAAAAATACCACGGGTTTTTGCTAACCACAAATGGTCAGGAGCTCGGTGGAACAAGCCCATGCACAGCAACATCACAGACGCAAAAAGCAGCAGAACAGTCTCTGAAAGGGCGGTATTCCAGCTCAAAGTACCCATGGATACATCCATCAATCATCACCTAAAACTGGACAAAACTAAGCGAGGCTGCAAGACTGCTGCGATACAATCACAGTGCAAACATCTGTTTAAGCACAAAGTCTTCCTAAAAGCTTCCCCTCGGTAGTTCTGGAGCATTAATGGATAGAGCCTCTGTGGAACAAGCATCTCTGAGTAATGAGGAAACTCGCAGAACTCTCTGCCTCCTCCGCGCTGGGACACTGACCAACACAGTTTATGAAGTAAACAATTCAACAGCAGCCCTTCCGGAACAGCTCAGGGTGATCCACTCAGGAACTAAAGTTACATTTATTCCAGAGCAGAGTTTCCAGATAGGGAGCACCCTGCAGTATTTTATGTCAATGTTCCCACAATGGCAGGTGCTTGGAGTAATATATAAATTCTCCTTATGCTGTGTAACAGTTAGCTGGAATTAGTAAACACATATTGTTCCATTAAAAATATTATGTTCCAGCACATGCATTTAATTTGCCATAAAGTATGGTATGTAAGAAATCACACCATTTTCAATAAATCTGAAAAGATATTAGCATTTTTGTTTCTAATACAAGATATTTCATGCAAGTCATAAAATTTCAGTGGAATATGGAAGGGGTCTTAAAGAAATACACAAAAAAATATGACTATAAACAAGCCATCATTCTGGTAAGAGGAAATACAAACAACCAGAATAAAAATAGTTGATGCACAAAAGCCATAATGAGGGGGTTGCTCAAAAAATAACTTCTACTTTGAATGATTTGGATGAAATACAAATTATCCACAGAAAAGTGTGGACTGGCATAAATGTTTGTACAAAATTATAAGTATATTTCTAGAAGAATGTGAGAGACAACCGCCTGCATGCTGCACAAGGTCCCAACAACGCTCTGTGTAAGTGCTAGTGCACAGAGTCCAAACCACTGCATTTTAATTACTATGCAGCCTCAGATATATTGCCTTTGATATGGAAATGTTCTTGTTCTCTCATCTTCACATACGGTCTCATGCACAGAAATCTTTATCTGATTCATAAAAAATAAACTAGAATCCAATCTCAACACCTGACCTCAGTGCTTAGAAGTTTTTTACTAAGCATGGTGTCACTATAAAAAGAATGGGTAATATTGGTGTAAAGTTAGATACTTGGAGCAATGATATGAAGGATATGCAGTTAGGAATCAAATCAATACTGCACCTCTGAGGTTTTAGAGTTTCCTATTGCCTTTTGTCAGTCTACCAGTGACTGGAGACACAATTGACTACACCTTTCTGTCTAGCTCAAGAAGAAAGAAAAAATATTTAAATGACATCCTGTCTCACCACAGTGGAAGAGATGCAACTCTGCCACTTGCTGTATGGAATAGATTCTGAAATCTAATAAATCACTAACGTCAAACTTTTCACCTTTTATTTTTTTTTTAATTTGGATGCTACATTCTTGAAAATATTTTAAAGATCTGCACTACAAAGTTCACACAAGAAGCAAAATATTTCCCAAACTTTACTTCAACAAACAGGTAAAATAAACACAAAAATACTTAAAATACAAACCCAGTACTTTCCTGTGTCTTATATTAATATGCTGCCTGTAAGAAGGTTAAAAAATTTTGCTTTACAAATTCTACTAGTCACTCAGAAAAAAACATTAAATATTCAGACCTATTTAGGTAATTCTCCTAGCTCTGTAGAATTACATTCTCTTTTTCTAAAGAATATGATCTGTGTAAGCTCTCTATAGATGATAATGACCCATCTGTAAATCATTTTGTTGCCGGTTTCTGTTTTTTATCACTGCTAGTACCTGTCTGTCCCTGATATGATACCCTTAAACACATTAACTTGATGGAATGTTTTGCCTGACTTCAAAAAGACATCGATTGATTCATTCTACACTACAAATGAATTACTCTGATTAACCTAGTTTAACAATATACCTAATTTTATCTTACCCTTTCCAATTCACAAGGTTCACGAAATATTTGATTGAACTAATTTCCAAGCTGTGATTTTCAGACTTGGGACACTGGTTTTTTTCTTCTTAATTTGAGAAGACAAAACAGTAAACATAAAACTGATATGGGTATTTTAAAATACACAAGACAAAGAGAGAAATGTCTGTGTACTGATTCTTGTTTTTTTAAGAGAAAATCCATTTTTCAGGTTCCTGTTGTACTAATTGAAAGAGAATTATTTAAAACTTAACTGAATACTTGAATATACGATGGGTATCTGTAGCAGTTTCATGAGTTCCAAAGAATTCTAGACTTTGTGAAAGACGGTAAACTAAAAATTGGCAGGAAATCTCTTACAATGATGACACAAATATTTGTTGTTGCCACAGAATAATGTTTTAAAAGAACACCTACTTCTGTGCTGAAAAGGCTTTGGGAACATGTAATTATCCAGTTTTATCACTGTAGAAATCGGCTGCTTTCCAGCAAATACGTCTATCAGATCTTCCTCTTCTGTGCAGAACTACATCTAAATAAATAGGCGCATATTTCACACAGACATCACATCGGTCCAGTCCACAACCTTACTAATGACAGGATTTTTGGTATTTTGTTGTTTTCATAATATGATGTAATGGCCTGCAGTGACACATGTACAGATACATACTGTGAGAGAATCATGTGTCTCAAAAATTCCGAATGGCTCATGGAAAAGAAAAGAAAATTCAGTTTCTGTGATTTGGTAATAAGTCCCCTAAAATTCCCATTCTTGCTGTTCTACCTGAGGAAAAACAGAAAATTTTGTAAATAAAAATTACAGAAAAAGACACTGAAAGGGATGAACAGAAACCAGCTTGCTACAGTACAAACCTGAAACATGCACCTCTGTGTTTCTTGCTGCTATTTGGCGAGTAAGCTCTATGTGAACTACCGAACACATCACACAGCAGCACTTCTCTCCCAGATTCTGACACCATGCAGAAGTGTTCCAAGGCTCTGCCTCTGTGATTTAGTGTATGAACTGAAATGTTTTAAAAATATGTCGCTGTATCACCGCAGTTGACATAGTTCACATGTACACAAACACCCCTATTTACATAACTTCTGAAAACTTTAGCCATGACACGCAAGGCCTGCCAAACCAGCCCACTGATTTCTAAAGTGACACTGTGGAAAAAAGGAAATATACAACATCCCATTGTATGGGGTGGAAAGGAAAGTGCATCCTGGCTTCTCTTTCTGAAGTAATTTTTGTTCTGGAAAATAAATAAATAAATAAATAAATAAATAAATAAATAAATAAATAAACTGAAGCTTTTGGAGCGTGATCTCTACACTTCCAAGGGGGAAATCAACCGAAGTGTAAAAGAGTAATGGATATGCTTCCTGAAGTGGTATCTCCCAAGGTGATCACAGTGTTTAGCAGATAAAAGAGGACTAAAGAAACTTTCTAATGCCAACTGAGAAAAAAAAAGTCTTTGTTATTGCTGTCATCATGCAAAGCTCTGGCCTTTATTGCCAGGCCTTATTCAAGGCCTCCAAGAACTGCAGGGATATGTGGATACTTTGGACTAAAAATACGATCAACGATGCAAAAAACATGTCCAAAGAGATTTTTTTTTTCCTGTTGAGCAGAAGAAGTTCGGCGGGAAGTGACCACAAACAGTTGTTGGCCACATATTAAAAACCACTGGCGAGGGAACAAGCACTGGCAGTTCCCACTTGTGAACAAATTCAAGCTGACAAGTGAAGGCAACTAACTTGGGACATCAGCTATTATTTTCTGCAAGTCAGGCACTTGTGGCCTTACCAGTGAAACTGATGTACTCCACTTTGTTTCTCTTGTCGCTTGCCCCGGTGTGTAAACGCAAAAAGGAAAAAACGCAGCAGTTACATAAGTTGAGCGGAGAGCCGGGAACGTGCAGGGAGAGACAGCCATCTGTCTCGCTCCCTTTATGCTGTGTTACACACATGGCACTGGCTTGCACCCTGCGATCTAGCAGAGAAGGAAACCGAGGGAGCGCTGAGGCAGCCCAGCTCAGCCTCCCAGCAGTACCGAGACGGAGCACTGCGCTGCAGGGAGGAGGGAGAAAATAATGCGTTTAGCAGAGGATGCGAGACTGCCGACCAAAGGGCCTCTTACGCGCTCATCGCTGAATGAATTAAAGTTCGCGGGGAGGAGGCCGGGGGAACCGGGGCGAGCGACACGAGAAGTGTGACAGGAGGGAAGGGGCCGGGAGCCGCCAGCCGGGGCCAAGGCGGGCACACGC